>JARFIW010001355.1:1800000-2207206 GCA_036346225.1 Platerodrilus igneus | reverse complement strand
TAAAATTATTCCTTTGGTGAAATACCATACAACCAAATAACTTGTTATGTACAGTTTGTGCATCGTAAGTTTTCTGATTAAATCTTGCATTTATTATTGTATTCACGATTAAACAAATTTTCATTAACAAGTATTGACTACCTTTCAAATTGAAATGATGACTTTTTTAAGCATCCTATAAAATCTCATTAAGTGTTAATTACAACGTTAAATATTTGGAATCTATCTAATTTGCTTTGGTTAGCAAAGGTTAAAAATCTTCGCATTAGGAGTCCTCTGAAACAAGCTTAAACACCTGTCTCTCTTAAATAAATGGGTTAAATGTGTTTGCTTTAAAGAAAGAACATGTTGGTTATCAATACTGTTACACCGAAATACTATTAACGCGGTATTCCCTTATCACACAGTTGTTCACGGACTCAGATTGCAAACAATGAAGACTGTCCACCTATTTATTTTTTTTCGGTAGTATTATTTGAAATAATAAATCTCTGTGGTTTTATACAGATGGTAAGCCACCTGTCATATACTTACCTATATAATGCTGTAATGTAAGCTGTAGATATATCTAACAATTTGAACAGACATTGTTTGGATACTACCAGACAGGATTTCTCACGCGGACATACTTCGTGGAAGTTAGCATGTTGTATCGAGGCCATTTGCTTTTTAAATTGCGGTTGATTTCATGTGGTGCTCTGACAATACCTTGCAGTTGTTTTGAGAATACTTTGCAGGTGTTGTTCTGAAAATACGTTGCAAGTGCTGTTTTGAGAATACTTCACAGGTGGTATTTTGTCAATGAGAAATGTTTTTGAATGGAAAGCCAGTTACTTCGTGGTGCTTTTTCTTACCCTATACATATAGACTGAGCGTCGGTTGAAATTTTATTCTATGCAGCGTCCTTTCACGTGAAGAAACTGAAAAGTCGCTGTGTTACTTAGGATCCTTTTTCAAAGGGCATTGCCTTGCTTCAGTTTTTATAAGGTAAACTTAGTCAAGTTCTGTGACTAGTGAAATTGTTTCGTAGAAAGATACGGTCCGTCGGCAATTGCAAGTACATACTTTCATATCTGCTACGATGGTGCCAGTTGCATGGCTGGTGATGTACGATAGGGTACATACTGAGCAAATAGTAACCTCGGAAGGCAGGTTACTTCTCTTTGGTATACAAGGAGACTTTAGGTACAAATACCCTGTTCTTTTTTTTTGCTTTCTATGAAACCTAGTTATTTCTTTTTTTATGATTGATAACCACGCCCGTGCTTCAGTTTCTTTCTTACTCGTGGTTATGGCACAATAAATTACATACTGCGTTTCTAAAATTTTCTTTTAGATGTTAGTGCACAAAGTGATTACACCTTTGTTACAAGTCACAATTACGATAAATATAAGCTTGCGTTGAAGCAATTTTACTTTCTTTAACCTAAGACTTAGGAAATACTAAAGTCAAGAAATCGCTTACTAATTATAATATAGAATAAGTTTAAAACTTGGTTAAGTATAAAACTTATCTTCAGGTTAGGGTTACGCTATTACCTTTTAGGAAATACATTTCGGCAAGTAACAGGTTCACAGCTTTTTATTACTGTATATATTATGTATAATTTTCTTCTTGTATTTACTTAGGGCTGGAAACATTATGTAAGTGTACTTGTTATCTATATTTTATTACGTGATGTAAATGGGAAATAATCTCCAATTGATATTTGTTTAAATTTTATGTATATTTTGAATTATGTTGTTTTATATGCGAGTTGACGTTTTCGTTAATATAATGTTTTAACGGGACCTTGCGTAAATGTTCGTTTTGGTTTTTGTAAATATTCCCTCTAATACCATGTTTCTTAACTCACGGTTTGTAATAAATCTACTTCCTGAGGTTTCCAATTTTTCTTTCTGTTTGACCAACCTCACTCTACGTCATTTTTAGCTAGTACATCTTTAATTCTTTTGGATTTTTCTTATTTTTGTTGCGGTATTCGGTGCGGACTATTTTCTTTGCTTATTTCACTTTTCTTTTTTGTCTGTATGGAATACTGTAATAAACTACTAGATCTTTAATTAGAACACGCTTTTATACGATTCCAATGCAGTAATATTATATTTTATTATATTTACCTTATCTCAGTGGCTAAGTACTTATCGGAGTTGTTGCTACAACGTTTAATAGTACGTCTATCGAACAAATTAGTGTGCAATCAGGCCATTTCTTTTTTTATTTATCTTAATATACACAAAAGTTTCAGAATCATATATACAAGGTTGTTGTTGAAGAACTAACAAATTGTTTTGATAAGTTGAAAAGTTAAAAACAAATGTAAAAGAAAATCATAAATTTAAATATTATATATTAGATAATGCTGGTTAGTAAGTCCATTGTAGTACATGTAACCATAAAAAATTGAAACAGGTACATACGTTTCTCCTGCATTCATTATTCTTCAGTGAAGACAAAATTTCTGCCTTTCTAACGAAATTAATGGGAGAAAAATGTGCTTGGCAATTGGTTTAAAGGTCATACCTTTCCTTACCACTGAAAATGTACACGACTTATATATTTTGAAAATGTTTCGTTGCATACTTTTAGGGTCATTTCTAACTTAAAAAAATACAAGTATCCTGCTCTATTGTGTAGAAGTTTCTGAAGTAAGTAGACATTCTTTCCAGGCTGACAGAAAGTGTGTACCAAGCACCAAGGGCTGCGATTTTTAAATATGTTTCTAGTGTTCCAAGTGTAGCATCCGTGGGGTTATACGAATATATTGTTCAAAGCATTCTTTGTCACTTTTGTTGAGTTTTTCAAAATGGATTACTTTCATTTATTAGCTGAGTATGCATACGTATGGATAGTAGCCATCATTCCGTTAATTTCTTCTCGCTGCTTCTTAGCTTGATCTGTAGACAACTTTAACGAGATGTTGTGGATGGATTTTACAAAGCTGTACTATGATAAATAGATAATATAAATCTTTATACTTGAATACCTACTGAAAAAAAAAATCGGTGGTTACGTTCAGGCTTTTGCCCTACATGTGAATGACCTAGTTCCTAAGATGTTCTTGCTTTAAAATTCGCTTTCAAGTAGGTAGCGTTTGTTTAATAAGGTTAGTCTTGCAAGATTAAAATAATGCTTCATGAATTACTCTTTGTTATACTATATTAGAGCATTCCCTGCTAGTGCACACCCGACTAACCAAAACAAGGAAAGAATTTTTTTAAAACTTTAAAACAAAACCCTAGGCTCTTGGATATAGAGAAAAAATGCTGCTACAAGTATTATATAATTATCACTGCAGCAGTTAGAAAGGATTCGTGCATAGATGTAAAAGTATTAAGCTTTTAAGACACCACATTGCTTTGCTAAAGTTTTCATATCTAAAAAACTGGCAAGTTGTGAAACATCAAACTAAAGACCGAGAGCCGCATAGCTGTTGCTTATTAAAAATAAATATCTTTGCCATATATAACCGTTCTTTTAACCTTATTCTACTCAAACTCGAATGTAAAGTTGTAGGACTTCAAACGATACGCATTTGTAAAATATTTCAACTCCAGGAAATTAATTTCCTTGCATTGTATTGTGCCAAACGTCTGCTCTGGGAACCGAGAACTGTTTATATTTTCATTCAAAGCTTTTGCTAAATGTATTCCCTTTTATGAAAAAATTATTGAATGAACTTTTTTTCAATAAAATACATTTTTAAGTCAATAGGTCAATAACCCAATGAAGGTGTCTGACACTATAGTTTGCTATACTTTTACAATATTTGTCCTTTTTAATGTTCAATTATATCAATTACTAAACGAACTCTAAAAATTAATAAAATTAGGTTAAACAAAGCATTTTGTTTAATATTATAATTACTTTTAAGTATACTCCTAAGAGAAACATTTATATATCTATTTATTTATCTATAGGTACATAACAGGCTGACTACAATGATTATTTTAAAAACAAGGATTGAATGAATGGGTTTAGCATTAGACGTAGAAGTGATTAGGAAGTTCGGTGGCCAGAGGCGGGGGATTTTTGGCGCGGAGCCTTTAGGGTAATTCATACAGGATCACAGGAAAGAAATTTGGTTGTGGGTATAATTATGCAAAAAAAGATAGGACACTGTGTAGAAAACTAGTTACAAAATAAAAAAAGAGTTCTGATGGTTAGATTAGAATCTAAGCCAGCAAATCCAATAATAATTACAGGTATACATGCCCACCCCTAGCTAGAGTGAGTAATAGATAGAATAGATCTATAAAGGTAACGAAGACATACTAGGATGCGTAAAAGAACATGAAAATTTAATAATTACGGGAGATTATAATGCAGTGGTTGGTGAGGGTAGGTAAGCAGCAGTAGTAGGTTTATTTGAATTAGGCACGAGAAACAACAGGGAAAATAGGCTGGTAGAATTCTACGACAAAAACCTTTAACCATAACAAACACATTATTTCAACATCATGCTAGAAGACGATAGACGTGGAAGATGTCAGGAGATATAGGAAGATATCAAATAAATTACATTCGTTGTAGACTACGGTTTAGGAATCAAGTAAAAGACTGTAGGGGCTACCCAGAAGCAAATATATATACTGACCACAACATAGTAATTATGAAGGCCGCGCTTAAATTTAAAAATTAAGAAAAAAAGAAACGGAAGGAAGCACTTTGATTTTAAGAAACTAAAAGATAAATATAACTACGAAAGATTTGAAAAAAATAAAATAAATTGCTGAAAGGTATCGGGAACATTTCTGATACGAAAAAAGTACAAACAGAATAGAATAAAATTAAATCTAACTAAGACATGGCGGCCAGGGACCTTCTGGAGTATACACAAAAATAAAATAAAAAACCGTGAATAACAAATGATATCTTGGATTTAATAGAAGAAACACAGAAATATAAAAACGGACGAGACCAAGAAGGAAAACAGAGATACAAAGCCATAAAATGGAAAATTATTCGAGGTGTAGGAAAGCTAAAGCAAAAATATAAGGAGCTTGGAATAAGACAGCATCATAGATTATGTGGAGAAAGTGGCCAGATGGCAATAATTTATAGGGAATTTATGTGCAGAACAGGAACTAACAGTACTAGAACAGGGATCAGACATTGAAAAAGATGAATTGGAATATCTTATACTTAGAGATAAGTTAGAATTAGCATTAAAAAAATTGAAAAATGTTAAGGCACCGGGGATAGATAAGATGCAAGCAGGAACTCTAAAAGCCGATGTACAAGCAGTAGCAGAACGTCATTTAATAAGAAAAAGCAACTACTATGTTTAAATACAACAACAATAGAAACAAGAAAAAGATTCCATAAAGCATATGTGTGGAGCACAGAACTGTAATGCTGTGAAACTTGGACGATAGGAGAAGCAAACCGGAAAGAGATAGAAGCCTTTGAAATGTGGTGTTATAGACATACGATGAAGATTCCATGGACAAAGTTAAAGAGGAACTAGAAATGGTAGGGGAAGAAAGAAATATGTGAAAAGCAGTAAAAACAGGAGAGCTAAGATGATATACTAAGGCATAAAGGAATAGTGCGGAATATATTAGAATCAGAGTTAGAAAAAAAGAGGGTAGACGTAGATCTAGGCTAGACGATTGCACACAGAAAGTTAAGGATGTAGGTTGTGTGAGTTTCAACAAAATGTGTAGGCTAGCTCAGAATAGAAATCAATAAAGGTACGTGCTTAACCAGCTCTAACGGAATACCTAATGACGAAAAAAGATAATTGCACTTGGCAATATTCTCAACTAATGTTAATTATGCGAAAGTTTTCACTAGAGAACTATTAATTCAGCAAACGGTTAAGTTATGGGGGATCTTAGTAGCCGCCGGTTGCTTAACCGCCTTCACATACCACTGAATATCAGTGAAATAGGGTAAAATATTATAAATCAATAAAAGGGATACAGAGCTAAATCAAACAAGAAAGAGCAGCGGCTATGAAAACAACAAACAGAAACAAGGATAGAATTGTTGAAAGCATATGTGTGAAACACAGTACGGTGTGACTGAATTAAGAACGCACAGTAGGAGAGGCAGTCAGAAAATGGGTAGAAGCCTTTTTGATTGTGGTGCTTCAGATGTATGATTATGATAGCATGGACAGACAAAGTTAATAATAAAGAGGTTTTAGAAATAGTAGTGGAAGTAAGTTACCTGTTGAAAACAAAAACTAGGAGAAATAGAAGGGCAGGACATATTTTAGGGCAATTGGCGAATAGTGCAAAATATATTACAAGCAGAAATAGGAAAAAGAGAGGTAAAGGTAGACCTAGATCAGACTATTGCACGCATATAGTGAAAGATCAGGGCTATGGGAATTTCTGGAAAACGTGTAGGTTAGCTTAGAATAGGAAACAACGGAGGTACGCGCCTAACCAGTTCCACGATTGAAGACCTAATGATGATTTATAAAGAAAGTAACCCAAGCGAGTACCAAAATAGTGCATTAAATATGAAATATTCATCCGCATACAAGTATGATCACAAACAGCTCACTGACTTTCATTAATTTCAAATTGAAAAATGTATTGGACCCTTGTGTGTAAACCACGGGACTTACTGCATTGGAATATTTACTTTTAATAGAAAATAGTGCATTTTGTGGGTGTGATTTTGAAATCACTTATAACTGCCCACAGTTATTCCCTATTTTTAATTCAGCTTTGTGACTATGCCAAACGTAGATTGTTAATGAGATATGACACCTTTAACTCTGAAGGGTGCTTTTAAGATTATATCAAGGAATATACTTGAAATACCTCGTTGCAAGTACTGTCCATTGTATTTAAACCTAATGAGTATTATAAGCAACTACAGGTGTTGGTTTTGCAATATTCTCAAGTAATGTTGAATGTGCGAAAGGATTTATTGGAAAACAGTTAATTCGGCAAATGTCTAAGTGCAGGGGATCTTGGTAGCCGTATATTGCCGAACTACCATCACATACCACGGAATATCGGTGATATAGGGTATATTAAAGTAGTCAATAAAAGAAAATCCGAGCAGTACTTAGGCTCTAAGAATTTCAGGGATATGTGTAGGTTAGCTCAGAAAATAAAACAATGAAAATATGCGTTTACCCAGTTCCAGGACTAAAGACCTAATGATTATGAGTATAGAAAACTGAATAATTTTTTATAGTGGTGAATATCTTTCAGTGTAATAATCTACGCGGAAAATATAAAGAGTTAATTTTATTTTCATCAGTTTTGTACTAAAACATAGTGCACCGCACAATATGTCCTAGGCTTAGTTTCAATATTTCAAATTCTTTCGTAATTGGTAAATTCGATTCCGAACCTAGATATGTTATATTTATTAAGATATAGATATTCAATAAACAGATTTTTCCTGTACCTCCAGTAGCAACATGATTTATTTATTTATTTATTTATTTATTTATTTATTTACTTATTTATTTATTTATTTATTTATTTATTTATTTATTTATTTATTTATTTATTTATTTATTTATTTATTTATTTATTTATTTATTTATTTATTTATTTATTTATTTATTTATTTATTTATTTATTTATTTATTTATTTATTTATTTATTTATTTATTTATTTATTTATTTATTTATTTATTTATTTTTTTATTTCTTTATTTATTTATTTATTCATTTATTTATTTACTTGTCTATTTACTTGTCTATTTACTTGTCTATTTACTTGTTTATTTATTTATTTATTTGTTTGTTTATTTATTTATTTGTCTTAATATTTGTATACTTATATTACATGCAGAATATAAACAGGAACGAACCTAGCGAAGTTTAGGCTATTGAGCCCACTGCTACCCTTAACTAAGTTTACTCCTTTAATCGAAAATTGCTACATTACAAATCAACTAAATCTAACAATACACACCCAAATACACACACACACACACACACACACACACACACACACACACACCTCACATAAAACACACACACATAAAAAACGCACACACACATTCACACACTCAAACACACTGGATCCCTATTTTTCTAGCGCCCCAAATCATATTAATAGCGTGCCAGAAAATTTTCTCGCTACGCTTTCCGGAACAAGAACGACAACAACATCCGTATACTTGTAGGTATGGTGGTCCATAAGATTGAATCAGAGGTAATATAAAAGAAATGGTAAAGTTCACTGCAATAATACGGAATAATCAAACATTTTCATTCCTGGTGTTATGCTGCCCCCTAGACAAAGGCTACAGTCTAAAGGCAAGCTAAGGAGGGCCCATTCTGTAAAGTAGCTTATCCATCAATTCATCAATAATGCTAGGTATAATTGCCATCCCTCTCCAAACTTTTGCCACTCTAACTTTTTATAGTAATGTGAAACGAGTTCGCGACGCTTGATACGAAATATAAATCTAATAAAACTGTTTTAGGTCTTCTGAATACGGTCATTAAGCATGATAGGCAGATAGAGATATAAAATGTTTCTATAATCGGATAAGTACAGAACTAAAAGATTGACTAGTTTAACCTTTAGGCTAGAAGGTAGAAAGCGCTTTAATATGTTTAAATTGTGAAGTGAACTAAAAACTTTTTTACGGATATACACCGTATTGTCCCGTCATTTTAAGGATTGAATCAAAAACAACACCTAGGTTTTTACAGTTCTGGTAATTTTGTTTATGGTGTTAATTCAAATTATCTGTAGCAAAAAAGCTTGATTAATTGAATGTAATAATCGTGACATGCAAACAGAAGGACTTTGCATTTAGTCAGATCTAACGTCAACTGATTTTTGTCACCTCATGACTTAATGTTGAGCTCTGTATTAATTTTATCTAAGACGTGTGCAAGTTTATTAGGTGAACAGTGGAAATTTGAACATCAACCGTGTAACAGTGATACCTGCAGTATGTTAAAATCTCAGAATGTACGGTGAGAACAGGATCAGATCGGAGACCGCCTTTGGGAACACCAGAATTTAAATATTTCCAACGGGAAGAGCTGTCATCTATTGTCAGAGTGCACACAGATTAGACCTAACCCACAGCAAAGCATACTTAGAAAAGTTATTGTAATCTTTAATCTCGAAAGTAGCATTTCAAAATTGACGTTAGCAAAGACTCAGCTAAAATCAAGTAGAACCTCGATAGTAATGTGCTTACTGTATATCGCCTCAAAGAAATTTTCACTGCATGAATAAGTGCTGTCGCGGTGCTGTGATTTCTGCGAAAATCAGACTACAATTGGTCAAAAAAGTCCCGAAGATGAAGCTGAACCTGTACCGGTTACCGTTATCTTTAACAGGTATACGCATATTATCAAGTCCTACGGCATCCTTAAAGCGCCTAATTTTTTTGATTTTCTCAGTCAACTATGCAGATTTTGCTTTTTTACACGGACTTTCGTGATGGGCGCATGGGCATTGTATAGTTAGTAACAAACCTGTTTAACGCCTTGACTTTGGAGGTGACAGCTGGTAACATTTCTATGTCACTTCAAGATACCCGTTGGGCATCAAATTGGAAATTTTTGATATACACGTTTCTTAAAATCCTACACACTATGCACTTTGTGGTAAGTTTAGGAATTTTTGCCGAGTAGAAAACGTTTATAAGATTATGACTAGAAAGCTCGAGAACACGAAATTGGCCAAAGTTAGTAACTTTTTAGTTATTGGGTACACTAATATGATCTGTAGTCGTATGTGTTGCATTGTTAGTTGCTACCGAATGATGCGTTGCTTGAAGAGACAATATACCCAAGTTACAAGACAAGATAATATTTCGACACAGTAAGGTATCATACGTATAATTGCAGAGATTAGTGTTGAAATCTCCCATACCAATAATATCATTATATGAGGAACGACGTTCATATAATGCATTCTCAATGTCAGACAAATATCCAGTATTTGGAGGGCGATATACTACACCAACCAGCAAGTTTAGGGGATCGAATGAAGTTTCGACAAATAAACAACGCCACGCCGTTAAGTAAAGGGTATTTGTGCAACTTAACTAGGGTGTCGTTTAGAGATGGTTTAAGCAAGGTTGCAAAAAGAGTGACACAATATGCTTCACCGGACCAAAAAATATTAAGAAAATCTTCAACTTTGCTCAGCAACGACTGGCAGCAGTGAATCGCTTTAGGACGACAAGTCACGCATTCTGAAGAAGGTTTAAAGCAGAGGGAACACTAAGTAAGGCCATCAAGATATCATATCCGTCATCCCAATTGGGGGCATCTACAAGCACCTTGCACAAATTTGCAGAATTTTCGGCCATGATCAGAAAAGTATAAAAACAAAATATAAGAAAATAGCGACCACACATTCACTCTTAAATTCTCCCAACAGTACAAACCAACAAAAAAATTCATAATTGAAATGCAGATTAGTAAGATGACTATGAAAACAAATATATTTATATAATTAATGCTTTTAAAGCAGCAATGATCGGCACAACAAACCAAAACAAAATTAAATATACAAACGTTTTATAAATGGAATTACTGTTTGGTATGTAAAGTAATTATTTTTTAGCACTTTTACGAGTTTTCACTCTTTCACTGAAATTACTTTGAAAAAATTATCGGGTTGCAGCATGTGCTTCTCTTTGTCAGAGGCTTTTACTAATAGTAACGTTTCTTGCAGTGAACGAGAATTATAAATAGTTTCCACACGTTTTTTTAGAAAGAGTCACTAGAATTTGAACATGTACTGTACAGATATTGTTCTTACCAAGTAATTGCTTTGCCTGATTATTTTGCAATTGCTTTTTAGGGGTTAGTGATTCGGTAACTAATAACTGGGAACCTTTAAGCAATTTCTTATAATAGCAAACAGTCTGTTTATCGTAATACCTACAGAATTTTATTATAGTCGATCTAGAACTAGACTTGTGACAAAGCCCAATGTGATGCGCACAGTCAGACACACTATTTGAAAACACAGAATTAGGCATTTTTAGGGAGTCTGTAAAAAATTATTTAAAACCACCTTAAGGTTCTTGTTGGGCGGTTCAGTGATGCCATGCACCAGCAAACAATTGGGACGCAAATACGCTTCTAAATTATCCAATTGTTCTTTAAGTTTGTTAAACAAAGTTTTTATTTCACTTGAGCAATGCAAAATGTGTTGCTTAAACTTGACAAATTCCTTATTTATGATGCTAATTTCAACGACTTGAACAGTTGTGTCGTCACTTTTGTTACGTGCTGCTTCTAATGAGGACTCAAAACATCTCATTGCTGTGTAGAAATTCCTTTCGAGCGACCCGAGCGATTAACTGAAATCACTATCAATTTTCTCATTGATGTAAATTAAGTAACCTGTGTATGCTAGAACATAGAAAGGAATAACCGATACAAAAGTTACCAATGAAATTGGTAAGGTGATAGATTTGATATCAATATTAACAGCTATTATTATTTATTGGAACACAAAATTCGTACTAGGAACACAACTTTAAAGTTATTGCTAAAACGCACTAGCGATATGCAAAGGATCAAAGCGTTTAAAAATTCAAGCAACACAAAGACATCAAATTTACGAATTTGTTGCACCGATCTGCCTACGTATATTCAATCGCAGTCATCTTCCTCTGGGCAGCTCCATGGCGTAGTTGGTATGCGTGTGACTACTAATCCCAAAGTTTTGGGTTTGATTCCCAACACGGGCCGCTTGAAAAATGTTAGGCAAGCATTTTTTTCCAAAAATACGCCCTTGTTCGGATGAGAGGTAACATGTAAGTGCCGTATGTGAGTTGTGAGTATTGTCACGCACATTAAAGATCCCTACCAAGGATTCGGCAAAATTCAAAATTTTCACATATAAAACTCGCTTCTTGGCCAACGCTGCACCTTTGGGTGAAGCATTGGAAAATTAAATGGGGGCAATGTTAGAACTTAGAATGGCGCATTGGCAAATCAAATGAAGTGTCATCTGTCTCTAGTATTTTGAGATAGCTTGTATATTCCTAAACTTGCTAAATAGTTTTTTTTATATATTCTAAACGTTATTGCCTACGGTACTTGCCAAAAGAGTTCGAAAATTTAACATCTCGGTGAATTTGACTTTTGATTACACACGATTTTAATCTTCGGTATCTGACACCATATATCGCTACTTCAATAACAAAGGGGTTTAACTGCTTAATAAAGCTATTGAAATCGGGAAAAATTAAATGAATAGGTTTAATACACAATAAATCTGTTCATATAAAAACAACATCAGTAATGTTGTTACTGATAAAGCTCTATGTCAAAGCTAGGACTATTTAGTTTTCAAAATGCGTGAAAAACCTTTTGTTATAAATAAACTAAAGTATAAATAGATAGCTGTTATAACTGCAGTGGTTATAAACACCCGTCTTTTATAATAAATTAGTCTATGTACTACGACACTAGTAATTCTTCGCACACGGTCTTGGTCCGTTTAAACCTAAAAGAACTCTCATGATAATGCTGCTTTTTAGCTGTATTGACAATGATGGGTAAAATAAACAGATCGGTATACCACTTGCACCCAATTATTATTGAAACATTTAACATTATAAAAACAGGACCTACATATATGTAACTATAAACTACAACCTTATACATTGTGCTGCGTGCTTGTAAGACGTTGAAGCAAATGAGGCCTAGTAAAACCTGATGTTTTGTAATATTTAACAAGAGTTGTATTAAATATAGCAAGGCCTGGGTATTTGAGTCGCCCTTATGACTCCACAAAAGGTATTACGCAAAATATTCATGTTTGGTGATTAGTTTCACATTGGTGTCCTTCAAATTTTATTTTTGGCTACTAAAAGTACAAAAATTAGCGTTAGGTTGCAAAACAAAAAAAAATCTGGAAAATATATTAATATAGTTTATATACAAAGTAAAAAATAAATCGAAACTTTGAATTAAAATATTTTGTTAATGCGTTCCTTTGCTGGTTTGTCTTTTATCTAATCATTTTCAGAATTTCTTGCTCCGGCATCGTCGTCATTTCGACGGTGTGGACGTGCCGTATGGTATTCAATTTCCACATCATCCTCTTCTCCTTCTATTTTTGGTTTGACGATTGTCATAGAATTAAACGTGTAGATGTTTAGATTTAGAATGGTTAAATCGTAGGGATGCTCAATTTCCTGAAAATGAAAAATAAAGATTCTATAAAATAAAACTTACAAAATTTCACTGCTCTATCAGAAAAGTTATTTTCCATGCAAATGTTTATAAACCTTTTCTTTATTGATGCGCCAACGAGCAATTTCTTGTAATACAATCTTGGAAATACGTTAAAATTGCACAGCCTAATATCTGTCTCAACCTTCACGGAAAAAATTGATCATCGTATATGTATTTGATTCGTATCAACTCGATAGTTCTTTTTCAAAGCGTAACCAAACAACTCTATTTCACAAAATCTGTAATAATAAGAGTTATAGAGCCAATCAAATGTCTGACTATATTTAAATCTCAACTGCTAATGTTTTATAACTCAACCTTATCGCAACAGTATTTTCACAAACACTTTTGAAATCAGTGATACACACTGATTGATTGGAACCGTTTTACGAGTTGTTTCCATAATAGCCAACTAACCACCCGTTGTATAAATCTTCTTACCCTTGCGGTTCATAGTAATTGGTGCATGCACAGATTTGCAAATTATTTGTGAATGATCAGAGATTAAAAATTTATTATCAATAACGAAATCATATTTTTTTACAATACAAGGCAGTCTTTTATATGCATTTACCTTATCAAGAATATCGGACTAGAATCCTTAAAACTGCTGGGAATATATAATTTAAACGCTTGTATTGAACCAAAATTTTTCAAAAAGCTTAAGTATTTAAAACCTACCTCTAGCAGTGGCGTAACTACACCCCTGCCAGCCCCCGCTATGCGGGGGGGCCCCAAGTGCAAGAAGGCCCAAACGATAATAAACTCAACTTATTCATCTTCAACGTATTTGGCAGGTAAGAAACGGTCAAGAAAATATTGCAGATAATTCAGAAACCGCAGGTTAACGAACGTTTTCTTGATGTTACTACTAGGAACTGCTGAAATACAAGAAATAATAATTAAGATAAATACTGAACACCACCTGCAGCCTGCATCCTTTCTTCTTTCTATCCGTTCTGTCCTATTTTGTAAGGGTTAATAACCAGATGAAAGAGACTGTAAACTTTAATAACAAAGATGTCTATATTATTCTTAAGTGATAAGTTGTATAAAGTGGTAAGCATTATTAAACGACGTATAGTAGGGTTAGTTTGGTTTGTGGGATTTTAAATAGGAATAAAAGGGCTATTGTCTGTACAGTACAGATTCACAGGATGGCAGGTAGCTTAGTAACCTTCGCTTTCTAGAAATATAATACTAGAAAGAAATTCATTTTGTGGTTTCTAGTCAGCTGGTTGCAACGTATTTGCATTAGCTGCATTATATATAACGGAAAGGAAGTAAAAAGCATTCCAGTACGTTTTACTCAATAGTGTTGTGTTCGTATTACAGGAGGTCTTTCATATTTAAACGTAAGTATTTATATCTATTTTTATTAAACTACTATTGATTTGATCATAGTTGAAGTCGCGCTGAGAAATACATATAAATAAATCTTTAAGCATTCAATAAAAATCATTTATATTTTGTTAATTAAAGCATTTAAAGCAAAGTATGTATGTGTTATTTGTAATTTCAAAAGGCTTTTAAATAATTATTACTTATCTAATTACATTATAATTAATTTCATTCAAAATTGCAGGAAATAATATACAATGAGCACTACAAGCGGCGCTGCAAAAACGAAAAAGGAAACTATTGGAAGAATCAAAGAGCAAGATTCCAAAATAAGTTCCTTTTTACTTCTAAAGAGTCCGAAAAACAAGAACAATATATGAAAGAAATTGGGCTTTCGACAGTAGCATCTACTAGTTCCGCTACAGACGAACAGCAGTCGTCAACAATTTTAAAACTCTCACCCAGGGCGCAAGTACATCACATAATGACGGCCGCGATAGAAATTTGGAACTAGATACCACTACAATTACAGAGGTAAATGTGAGTAGTACTTTTCACTTAATGAACTATCTATGGATCTGACGAAAGAATATCCAACCGATTTTGCACATTTTTAAAAATCAATGTTTTACAACATGACAATTTAAGAAAAGAAATAATTAATTACGGATTGTGTAGACCAGATGGTGCGTTTCCTAAAGATAATAAAAATAGAAGTTTTTCAGTTCACTATTATTACTTAATAACTGCAAGCGAAAATAAAAGCAATACGTTAAACTTACCACACAATTCAAATGGGTGGTTGTGTTATTCTAAATTAAAAATTGTGTTTATTGTCAACCATGTTGGCTGTTTGCTTCAGTAAGGTCAAGTTGGACGACCGGAATTAATGATTGGCAGGGTTTATCAAAAAATTAAAGAGCATTTGCTTGCTCAATCTCATTTAACTTGTTGTTTTATTTACGATATGTGGAAAAAAATTATACCATAGATAAGAAAGATACTCTACTATTAAAACAAGAAACTGAATTTTGGAAAAATGTTTTACACAGACTTTTCAATGTTACTTTAACACTATCCCAGCGCATGCTGTCATTTCGAGGACATAGAGAAAGTTTTCTGATTCAAAAGACAGTTACAACGGTAATTTCTTAAGTTTAGTTCATTTAATTAGTAACTATGATCCTATATTACAAAAGTGCTTGAACGACCCAAAGGTTCAATTAAATATCTTTCCCAAAATTCAAAACGATATTATTAATACTTTAAGCGCACACTTAAAAATATTTTATTAAATAAAATTAGATCCGCTCCTTTTTCTCAATCATAATAGACACTACACAGGATATAACTGAGATTGATCAATTAAGTAAAATTGTAAGATATATTGATTTTAAAAAGACAGCTTGGGAGAGGTAACCAAAATAGATATTTGTGAAACTTTTGTGGGTTTTACAAAAGTAGAGTCCCAATCTGCTGAAGGACTATGTAATACTATATTAAGCAATTTAACCAACATGCAATTAGATATAAATAAATGTAGAGGGCAGGGCTACGATGGAGCTAACGTTATGAGCGGTACGTATTCTGGCGTGCAAAAGAGAATTTTAAACATAGAGCCTGCAGCCTTATATATGCACTGTAGTGCCCATAACTTAAATCTAGTCATAAATGATGCCGTTAAAGGTATAAAAGAAATAGAATCGTTTTTCTACTTTTAGAAAACATATATACATTTTTGCTAATAGTATAGTAAGATGGAATTGGCTTTCTGTTTTAAAGAAAATTTCACACAATTGAAACGCTTAAATCCGACACGTTGGGCGGATCGAGTAAAATCTTTAGCTGCCATAAGAATTCGGTATAAAGATATAGTAATGTCTCTTAATAAAATTATTATGATATCAAAAAACAGATGAACGAAATGACGCAAAGCAAATATTAACTAGCATGGATAATTTTAATTTTATTTTTTAAGTGTTTTTTAAGTCAAATTCTAGAAGAGCTTAACAAGCTCTTACAAACTGCTCAGAGTGAAAAGGCGAATATTAATCAGATAACTCTCTTATTACAAAAACTTTAAAATTTTTCAAGGAAACAAGAAATAACTATTCCAACATCAAGGAGGAAGCAGCGAAAGTTGCAGGGCAATGGAATATTAAACCGGAATTTATAAAAAAGGCAACCAAAAATAAAAAGCATTACGATGAATTATCCAATGATTATCGATTTAATGATGAAGAATTTAAATTTAAAATAAATGTATTTTATCGCGTAATGGATATTATAATTTCACAGCTGTCGAATCGTTTTAAATCGCTTTTTCATGTAAACGAAAAGTTTAATTTCTTAGAACCTAATGTATTTTTGAATTTAACTGCAGACGATATTTTATCTAAGGCAAAACAATTGCAAAAATTTTACTACAAAGATTTAAATGATGCTATAGGTATAGAACTTACTACACTCAAAAATAATAGACTTATTTGTGATGAATTAAAAATGTTAACGGTATCTTACAATTTTTAAAATATCTAGTACTTTCCAAATCTACAGGTTCTAGCAGTTTTCCAAACACCATAACAGCCTTAATGTTATACCTAACTTTACCCGTTAGCGTTGCAAGTGCGGAGAGATCTTTCTCAAAATTAAAAATTATTAAAAATTATCTTAGGAACCGCACTTCACAAGATAGATTAGACGATTTATCCCTCTTAGCAGTAGAACATGACACTGCCAAAAATATGAATATAGAGGATACAATAAACGCGTTTGCAGCAAAACATGCAAGAAAAACAAAATTTTGAATTTGATTTGGAATGTCTGCTAGCTCATAGGTTTTTTTACTGTATCAAATTTTTAGGTGTAAATAATTTTGTGCGGCGTATAAATATGTAGATTTAATATTAATTAACTTATGAATTTATGTAATTTGGTTTTATAATTAATAAAGCACTTGATTAATATAGTATATGTATTTAATTCTATACTGCTTCCTTCTCTACATGTACTATAATTTAAAAATATGGCTAAATATAAGCCAGTAAAAGTAATACATTTTAAAAAGAGCCCACTTTAAATTTTTTGCGGGGGGGCCCAAAAATCGTAGTTACGCCACTGACCTCTAGGTATAGGAGGACTGGTATTAAAGCACAAACGTATGTAGTGCAATAATATGCATTCCGAAACGTGTTACCATTCGCACAGTAACAGAGTTGCGCAAAAAGCGCGGTGCAGCTTTCACGAACTTCATGAAATGCTACGGTAGGTAGTAATAACGCGAAAAACATTGGGAACAATTTATGAATTTCACAATATCTATTTTTATCTGTTACGTTTAACTGTACCCTGATAAATATTTTCGTTTGATTCAGGATTCTTTGTAAATCCTCACGTTATCGCTTTGATATTTTGTGTAACTGCATATTATAGGAGATGCCTGTGATCACGCTTTATGGTTTAGTGAATCAATTTGTTCCCGTGAAACTCATCCTAATACAATTTAAACAAGTATTTGTTTAATACTCTGTAGAATGTTATTAGTGCATTTAGTTTAGGTCAAAGTACCTCAATATACCTTTATTTCTTGATATAAAGTCCCATATGTCCTCAGTTATCTACAATTCGTACTTTCTGAAAGAATATGTTTGCATTATTTATGAGTAGTAATATACGTTCGAATAGCATACATTTTCTACACGTGTGACTAACAAAAGTCACGTATTCGACTTTGCCAGTTTTCTTTATTATTATGCATTACAAGGACTTTAGACGTGTTCTCTGATATCCGGTATTCTGATATTTCAATCAATTATCAGATCGTTTTTAAAACTGGACTCACTTGGATTTCGCTTTTCACCCTAAGATGCACTGTCTGCTTTCTTGATACTCTTAATTTGAGAGCAATGCACGTTTCTTTGGATAAGCCTTTATGGTTGCAGCATTTACGATACTGGCTACTACGGTGACGATCCATCCGGTGTACAAGATGTAGATGTTTGCTGGTTCTTCGCAACTGTTTGTGAGATAAGTATCTAGGCACCTGAAGGTATCTGACTTGTTTTATGCTATATCCAGAAATTATTGTTAATCAGCGTTTGGCGTTGATGCGTAACTTATGCATAATTAAGAAACTTAAATTACCTTATTCCCACGAGCGGAGCAAATATATAAAAAACCGCTTCAAAGCTAGCTTCACTAGTGTTCTTGTTACTTCATCTTGCTTCCTGAAAATTGTTCTAAATGTACTATGTTTAATTTACAATGTTATTTAGAAGAAATCATAAGTATTGCCTTTTTTGTTCATCATCAATAAATTTTACCTGTTGAAATAGGAAATGCGCACTAAGTAGATCAATTATTAAGAATTGTCAGTAAAATATAATTTTTTTTAAATAGCAATTTCTTACTTTTTGGTTTATTGCAAATAAAAAGAAATCGATGCCGATGTATTTTTCTTGTGTATGTGAACCACCCTACCCTCTGCATTTGTAGTTGGCCCAGTCTTTCTAAATTTTCTTTATCTTTTATACGTGACCATGATTCGTACGGGCCGTTATTTCGCTTTTCTTTTTGTTTCTGCTTGACCCGTACGTTTTAACGTTACAAAACGACGAAAATTCACGAGATTTTCGTGTTTGGATTTGTCCTTTAATCTTTTAGAAGTCAGCTTTTAAACTAGCAGCACTTTAAGAAATGATTATGTCAAACAGTAATTAAAGTGAGTGGAAATATAAATCTCCGAGTCATTCTGCAGCTCCTGCTTTATAGCGTGCTTGGCCAAATGCTCATTATTAAACAAACGCAGGCGGATGGCAACGAGTACACGGGCTATATGCTACTTGCGGGTCGCGTTTCGCCGATTGCTGGTATATAGGGTATCCTATTTAAAAAATTAATCTTAATCTATTGCTTTTTACCCTATGCTCTGTGCATGCGTATTTATGTTTAAAGAAAGTAAGTTACTGATATCTAGCTTTGATGTATATTTCGTTACTTTAGTTTTAGCGAAAGTCTTTTCGTAACTAGTTATACCGCTACCCACTTCGCATTTTTGCACTCTATGGCACAAGTTTCGTAGCTACGTCAATATGAAGGAGACTCCGTGGAACAGACAGGTGTTGCTACGCACGCTAAAGGTCCCTGCCTTGCTTGGAACAGCAAAGATTCGACAAAATTGAAAATTTCAAGTGAAAAACTCGCCTTCTGGCCAATGTAGTACTTTCGAGGTGGCTAAGAGGATCACAAAGGCTTGCGTATGACAAATGATCCCAAAATCCTAAAATTGATTCCCGAGATGGACCAATTGAAAAATGTTGGACAAGTATATTTCACAAAAATATGTCTTCATTTGAGATCCCTACTTTGCTTGAAACAGCAAAGGTTCGGCAAAACCCAAAATTTTCAGGTAAAAAAACTTGCTTCCTGGTCAATGCAGTAACTCGGTAGAGCATTGGACAACAAATTATAGGGTTATTTGCATCTGTAACTTTTTGTATCATATGGATTTACGTATGACTGCTAATTACAAGGCCCGGGGTTCAACTCCTTACACGAACAGCTGGAAAAATGTAAACCAAACTTTTCACAAGAATATGCCCCCGCTTGTATGTGGAGTTTAATGTAGGTCCCGTGTGTGTTGTTGCGTACGATAACCATTCTTACCTTGCTTGAAATAGCAAGGGTTCAGCAGAATTCAAAATTTTTAGGTAAGAAGGATCTCGTTTCCTGGGAAATGTAGTACCCTTGGGTGGAGTATTGGAAAGTCAAATGTAGGGATGGTTGCATCGGCTGTCCCGTGGATTAGAACAGGCTCGCGTATGGCTGCTGATTTTGGGGTCCTGTGTTCGAATTCCGATACGAACCGCTTGAAGAATATAGCGAACATTATTTACAAAAATACGCCCACGTTTTGATGAGAGGTAAAATGTAGGTCCGATATGTGAATGTTGTCACGCACGCTAAAAATCTCTACCTAGCTTAAAACAGCAAGGGTTCGGCAAAATTCAAAATTTTCAAGTAGAGTGGGACTCACTTCTTGACCAATGTAGTACCTTCGATTGGAGCATTTGGAAGTTAAACGTAGGGCTAGTTGCATCGGCCGATCAGTGGATTAGATAGGTTTGCATATAACACCAGATCCCAAGGTACCGGGTTCGATTCCCGACACGGCTGGCTTGAAAAATGTCAGACAAGCATTTTTAACGAAAAAACGCTCCAGTTCGAATGAAAAGTAAAATGTAGGTCCCGTGTGTGAGTGTTGTCAAGCACGTTAAAGACCCCTACCTTGCCTGGAATAGTAAGGGTTACGCAATATTCAAAATTTCCAAGTAAAAAAACTTGGTTTCTACCCAATATAGTACCTTCGGGTTGGGCTTTGGCAAGTCAAATATAAGGGCTATTTGCATCACAATGTAGTACCTTTGGGTTGAGCACTGGAAAAATTCAAATATACGGCTAGTTGCATTTCAACTGATACCACATTCCACTATCCATTGCGCCGGGTCTTGGCTACGCTCAACCTTGCTGTAGTATTCCCTTTTGCACGTACGGCGTTTATTCGCGACTAATTTGTGCACATCATCTCTTACTTTGCTTTCTATTTCGGCACTTCATAGCTACTATAAAATGTGCTACAATATACGTTTTACTTAACACGAAGCTGTTTCATAACTAATTTGATCTTCCCACCTCTCATTTTGCGATTTAAAGCACAATAAAATAGGACCCAGTCGTCTTTTCCCTTTTTCTGAAAACGCGCCAGCTAACGGAGTGACAGATGATTCGATTAAAAATACCGTCTTTATATCTGTAAAAGCTTTAAGGTGCTAAGCAAAAATAGGTGAATGTGGAACCTTTCACTCGAACAATTATTGACCCTCGTGTTTGGGTATGCTTTATCTACCAACTGGGGAGGCTGCAATGTCAATGCTCACAGTATTATAATAAGCGTCCGCTTCCACTTTTGTCTAATACGCTTGTGTAATGTTGTTCTTTCTATTATATTATACCACCATCTGTCTTTTGAATCTAACTAGTTAAATCAAATTAGCAACACTTAATATTTATTTATTGATAATACTTGACAAATACGATTATCGTCCTCACATATTTAAGTTGATTCATTACAATACAATTATTTTATTGTCTTCCTCAGTTCTACATTTCACGTATTATATAACTTTAAAGTAGGTAGGTGTCGTAACTATAGAACGCTAAACAATATTAATTATTACATAAGAACTTTGTGGTTCTGGGTGTTGCAGATGTAATATTCACTGCAATCTTTCAGTATTACGGGGATAAATTGATTAATTTATTATATACCCTCTCTCTGTGCGACGCAAAAATTTACTGCAGGATAATTTCAACTGCAATGCAAGTCATGAGCAATAAATTAAAATGGAAACTGAAAGTTTAAACGGTTAAATAGCTTATAGTAAATTTCTATACAATTACATGTCTAGTTATAGATTAGTTGCGTATTCTTCCATAAACTTGTGTGTACAAACGTCTTATTCGTAACTGCTCGACCATAGTTGTATGAAATTTTCTTCACTGTTAACCTAATTAAAATGCTAATGCACTGTTATTGAAACTAGAAATTTAGTAACGCTTATTACAGCAATTATGTTCCTGACCTATACTTAACAATCTTTTTTATTTGCACTGTCCAAAATTGTTTTTGATTGTACAGTTAGGTTTGTTACATAAGATAACAGTGTATAGTCTCTTAATATAACTGTCGAGTTTTGACTGATTCTCTATTGTCAACAGGACTAAATCTGTATAAATCTCTAATTATTACGACGGCGCTGGTTTTTTATACTCATGGCTTTAGATATAACACTACGCATACTCAGTACTAACGACGCTAATTTCTTAAATTTACTAATTGTACAATGCTTAAAAATGTTCTCCGATTTAGATAGTTTAATATTTTGGTATCTTAATACACCAGCAGTTCTTGCAACTCTAGAAGTTAGTGGAGTGGAAAACTGCTCTTAATGGTTCTCCTTTGTTTTGCATTTTTCATTCTTGCCCAAACGCATACTTATACAGTTTGGTACTATCTTAAAACTTACGCACAGTGTGTTGATTAACGCTGCGCTGTTAGATTCTAATTTAAAAATTTTTATCTTAGTCGAAATCATTTGTATAATTTTTTCCTGATGGTTTGTTTTTTATTTACAATAATTGGGTTGTCTTGGTGTCCTTGCTGTTAAGAATTTTACATTTGGGAATTAAATACGTATATTTTTATTATTGGGTAGTCTAGTCCAGTTGCGGATACTGGCAGGCTTGTCCGTTTCCCTGGTCCCGAATTTCGTAATTTTTCGATCCATTTATGACTGTCAAATTCTTACCGGTGACGATTTACAAAGAAAGTAACTTATACTTTGCAAGTTACACTTTAATCCGTCTGCTATAATTCATAAAATTCTTCTAGTCCTATCAACTATTCCTGAAATTTACCTCTATTGGCGACATATTATAGCCACTATTTAAAGCTTATAAAAGAGAACTTGTTCCATGCTAGAAAATATCACTTCAATTTCTATACATAAGCTGTCTACTAGTTCCTTAAGAGCTTCATCTAAATCTTAAATTAATTTAGTTTGACCTAAATAGAATATTAAAGGCTTCTAAAGTCTCATACTGTTTATCCGGCATTTCATAATACAACTAGCCTATTACACATTTAGACTTACGTACTTTAAATAAAGATTGCTTAACGATTTCATGCGCTTTTACAAATGTTGCTGCAGAATTTACATTTTTGCAGACTCATTTTTATTTTTTGTTTTTGTATATTTATATATTACAATGTATATGAAACTTATTATAATTTAACCGATTACTATTATTAATAAGTAAACCGACAATTGTAGACCCTCACTCAAAGCTTATGTAGCACCATTGGTACTTACTATCGTCGCTTGCACATTAATGTCCCCTTGTTTTGACCGCGAGGTGCCCAGAGCAATCATCATCATCATCATTTAGGTCTTCAGTCCTGGAACTGGTTAGACGCGTACCATCATTGCTTCTTATTATGAACTAATCTACACATTTCCCTGAAATTCGCACAGTCTGCATCTATCACTATCTGATCTAGGTCAACATCTACCTCCTTTTTCCTATCTCTGCTTATAATATATCTCATACTAATATCCAAAAATGCCTTAGAACGAATTCTGCCCTTCTATTTCTCCTAATTTTCCACAGATATTCTCGTTCCCTACTATTTTTATAACCTATTTGTTATTAACTTTGTCTGTCCATGCTATAATCCGCATACATCTGAAGCACAGCATTCCAAAGAGCTACTACCGTTTTCAGTCTGCTTTTCCTACTGCCCGTATTTCATAGGCATACTGTGCTGTGCTCCACTCATATGCTTTCAACAATTTTCTTCTTGTTTCCATGTTTCTTGTCTTTCATCATAGGCGCTGTTCTTTCCTGTCAGATGCAGTTCGGTCCTCTTCTATTGTTTTACAATTATATACCATATTACTCCGACACTCAGTGGATGTAAAGGAGGGTAAGCAGCCTGTGGCTGCCCACTTCCCCCAGCACTTGAACATTTACCGATTTAATATTTTTTCCAATATATCTTTTCGCACTTTCAACATTAGTTGCAGATATTTCACAAATCAACACCTGTAGATGTTTATAATAATCATCAGATTTATCTGCGCTTATTTTTTCGTTATTAGGTTTTTCTTCTCAAAATTGGTTGGACACGTACTTGCACTTCTTTATATTCTGCGCTAGCCTACACAGTTCCCAAATTCTCACACAGCCTGTATACAGTTCGGTTCCCCTTCTATTGTTTTCTAATCTTATGCCCCTACTTCACCAAGATTCAGTGAAGGGGGTTAAGCAGCCTGTGGCTGCCAAGATCACCCAACACTAAGACATTTGCCGAATTAATAGTTTTCCAGTAAATCCGTTCACACAATTAACATTATTTAAAAACATCGCCCAACTAATACTTGTAGTTGCTTATAATAATCATCATGTTTAAGTACAGTTACTTTTCTCGTCATTATTTTATCCATCTTGCGGACTGGTTGGATGCGTACCGCCATTGATTTCTATTCTGAGCTAGCCTACACATTTCCCTAAAATTTCTCCAGCCTACATCTTTCATTATCTGTATGCAGTAGTCTAACCTAGGTCTACCGCTACCTCACTTTTTTCCTATCTCTGCTTCTAATATATTCCGCACTATTCCCTCATGCCGTAGTATGTGTCTTATTATCCTACCTCCTATTTTTACAGTTCTCCACATATTTTTTTCTTCCTCTACCATTTTTAGTACCTCTTCGCTTTTAACTTTGTCTGTCCATGATATATTCATCATACGTCAGTAGCACCACATTTCAAATGCTTTTACCTTTTCTTGTCCACTTTTCCTATTGTCCATTCACAGCCATACAGTGCTGTGCTCCACACATTTGTTTTAAGCAATCTTTTCCTTGTTTCTATGTTTTTGTCTTTAAACACAGTAGTTGCTTTTTCTTGTTAAATGTAGCACGACCTTGTGCTAATCTTTGTTTTATACCTTGTGCGCTCTTCCCATCTTGCGTTATTTGGCTTCCTAGGTACCAGAAATCCCTAACCTCTTGTAAGTTCGTGTTACATATGTGTATTCTTGTTTTTGATTTATTTTCCCCTCCATTGCATACTAGTACTTTAGTTTTAGTTTTGTTAATTTTCATACCGTATGTCTCTGTTAGAACCGTTTCTATTTCATTAAGGGCAGATTTTAACTCTTCCTTGCTAGATGCTAATACCGCTATATCATCTGCAAATCTAAACATGCCAATTTTTTGTCCCTGCATAGTAATTCCAAATGTCTTGCTGCATTTGACAGTATACATTGCCTCTTCAATGTACAAGTTAAAAATTAATTGGAATAGGGCACGTCCCAGTCTCACCCCTTTTCTAATGTTTACTTCTCTACGTTCCTGCTCTAATTCTATTACTGCTGTTTGCTCTTTGTATAAGCTTTGCAATATTCGTCTATCTCTATAACTCATTCCAATTTTTTTCGAGTATTTCGAACATTTTTTTCCATTTTACATTGTCGATTTTTCCAGGTCTACGAACCCTATAAACACGCTTTCCCCTTTTTCTATTGTTTTCTCCATTATCACTTTCATAGCTAAAGTAGCTTCCCTTCTTCCCCTGTTTCGCCTAAACGCAAATTGGTCATCTCCTAGTATTTTTTTAGCTCGTTTTTCCATTCGTCTTTGTACAATTCTAGCTAATATTTTTGATATGTGTGCTGTCAAACTTATTGTTCGAAAATTTTCACATCTATGCGCGCCTTTTTTTTGGTATAGTTACTATGATGTTACGTTTTGAAATCTTTGGGTATCTCACCTGTCTCATACATATAGCTTAGAAGTTGTAAAAGACGTTTTGTTACTACTTGTCTAGCGGCTTTTAGAGTTTTTGTTTGCACCTTATCTGTACCCGGCGCCTTACCATTTTTCAGACCTTTTAATACTAATTCAAATTCATCTCTAAGTATAGTAATCATTTTCAATGTCTGATTCCTGTTCTAATGCTGTTAGTTCTTCTCCGACATATAAATTCCCTTCATATTCTTGCCATCTGCCCACTTTCTCTACATTTTCTATAATGACGTTTCCTCCCGCGTCCTTACATTTTGGCTATACGGTTTTATATTCCTAAAGCTGATTCTAATTAGTTTGTATGCTTCATGTGTCTTTCCTACTTCTATCTTAGTTTGTACCTCTTTGCACTAATTCCCAAACGGCTGGTTTTTGGGCAACGCGCTGTAGAAAAAAAGTTTCTGGCGTGCATCCTGGAATCTTCTGATTTGTAGGCATGGCAGGATCGCCATGTCATGTGACGGAGTCGGAGTGTTATGTGATTCTTCCTTTGACCTAAACTAGTTAAATCAAATTAACAACATTTATTCGTTTATTGATGATTTTTAGCAGAAAACGTTTACCGCCCTCGCATATTTAATTTGAATCATTACAATGCTGTTATTTTATTGTGCTCCTAAGTTTTATATTTCAGTTATAACATAATCTTAAAGTAGTTAAATGTCAGAACTATAGAGCGCTGATTAATATTAACTATTAACAAGTAGGTTTGTGATTCTTATTATTGCAAATGGAATGTGCATAACAATCTTTCAGTGTTACTGGCTAAATTGCTTGATTTGCCCTACACTTGTATTACGAAGGACTAAATATGGCAAATAGATGTTAACAACCACACTTACTTTTGCATTTGTGTAAATGCCTTTGTTTTATTTATTTTATTAACAATAGTAATAAGAAATTTGAATATTTTGAAAAATTATTTCCATATGATTAGTGTAAGGTAAATCGCGGTATTTGTAGTTTCTTTCTGGCTTGAAAGGAAATTTTTAGGTGGAGATGTATTGTATTGCATAGGAAAAGTCTTAGAACATTTGATTTTACTTTGAAAAATATGTGTTCAATAGAAATTTCGCGTTTACTGAATGCATCTGAACGTCGATAAATATATCCAATCGTACATAGCCATCAATAAACGTAAGTTACCGACATTCTTTGGAACACCAACGATATGGAAGGTCGTGTATATTTTACAGTGGAAACTGTAGTTGCAAACTTTAATTGGAACGTGATAATTATTTTCACAACTGTTTATAATAAATGACTAATTTCAATTTTCATATTGAGTTCATAGGTGTCTGAATTTAGAAACATTGTTTATACCATTTTCATTAATGCTGTGTATCTTTTTATACACAAAACTCATTGCTATATAAGATAACGTATTTTTTACTTCAGTTTTTCTTTTGTATTGAATCCTCTTTCGTATAAAATTCATTGCAACATCACAATCATTTTGCGATATCGGGATTGTATCTATTCTACAGATCTCATTTAAAAATCCTATAAATCGAGAAACCGTAAGGCAGAAGCCTAAGACGGTTCGCATCTGATGCCTTTCCAAAAATTTGCAGCCCAAATGATCTATCTCCCAAAACAAAAACTGGACGCAGGACTTTTTGAACCTTGCAATTTCTGGAAGGAAACGGCCTCGTCAAGCTTTATAGTTGATTACTCGCTTCCTGATGTTTTATATTAAATAAAAAAAAAACAATTAGTTTGCTACGCAATTTTTGCCGCACACGAATTTTATACGAGCACGATACCATTAAAGCTTCTCAATAAATTATTTCAAGAAAATCGTATTAACCCATTATATTTTATTCGTATGAAGAAATAAGGGGTTCGTCTTTTACACATTTCGAGTAATTTAAGAGGGTTCCAAATATTTTTATAATCTTTCTACAGCATTCAAAAGATTATACAACAAAAAAATGTGCCTGTGCGATTCGTTCAGTTTGATAAATTCCATCAGGTTAGAGTTTTGGCTTTTATACCAATTTGAGACTGCTAGAGTTAGGTAAGGCACAATACGTCAACAAACATCTTTATTTCAAAATACAATTGACCTTCCTGATATGTTACTTGTTGGTCTAAATTGAACTATAAAGTCTCGGAGCATGATAGCAACCGGTGCCTACCCCTTGTTTCCTTTAGCGACATACGTGCTCTTGAATATTAGGTTCATACAATCTAAGCGGAAGCGACTACAGCGTAACCCTATTCTGTCATTTACAGTAATACGCTTTCTAAAGCCGTCATGATAAGTGTATAATTTAAGTTGCTAGACTGATGCTTGGAAGAAGGTAGATAAAGCTCAAGGTTAGAAGACGAAGGAGATTACAAAAGCGTAATTTTAGTGGGCGTGCTTTGTGCTAAACAGCAATACACGTAAGATGTGATTGTAATTATTATTCATACATGCCAAAGCTGTGACTGCTTATGCAAACTTCTATAAAGCTGGAACTGAATTCTTCAAGTTGTTTCAGAAACATTCGTAACTCCATTAAAATGCTTTACAAGTGATAAGTAAGTCATCTAGAAAGTTTTTAAAGAAGTCAGAATGTTTCATTAAGAAGTCATCCATAGCATTATCAATTTATTTGTGCAAATCCCTAGTAGTGCATGTTTGCATGTTATTTGTACAGTACAAGTACATTACAAGTTGTAATTGATTAAATTAAACGCCCAAGACAAACAAAGAGTCCAACATAAACAACAATGGATCGAATGGAATATCAGTTCATTGTTTCGAAAAAACAAAACATTTGTGTGAATCTGGTTTTACAGTCTGTAGATGTAACCAGGAATTACTCTTCCGATTGTCTCTACATTTACAAGAATTTTAATAAGCTGTACACTAATTATCCGTATTAATAACATTCTGACCTGTCAAGTAAAATTCTTTTAATCGTGTCCAAAAAACATGCTAAGTTTTTAACTCTTTAGATTACCCAAATGGGATGTTTTCAAAATGGAATTCTAGATTATGTGTAATATATCAAAATAAATGGATGTTAAATATTTATGTAATAGCATGACTCAAGGGAACCCCCAAAAAATTTTCATACAAATTCCGTTTCGTAAGTATCTACAAAGTTTTAATAAAACTAAATAAACTCAGCGATCGTTCTAATGAAAAGGTTTGAATAAGCATCGTTTTTTATAATAATTGTACACACCCTATTCTGTCAAAATCGTGAGGTGCAATTCTTTTAAACACACAATTCATATTTTTAAAGTGAATTGTTTCCTCTCATCCTTCGGGTGGCTTGTTATTTGGTTGCATGCGTTATGGGTAGCTTCCTCTTACTACCTGAGTATTCTGATAATGACATACCTAATAAAATTGAATCAGAAAGTAATATCCAGCGGTTCTGAACCTGAGAATAACCCAGAGAAAAATTTTAGTGCATCTTAGTCAGAATATAAACTAGGTGCGTTCTCATTATAAAGTAGCGATTTTGGGCTACACAGTCTAAAACAGAAAAAACAGTTAGCAAAGTTTGAAGCTGCCTCTATGCCTTTCTTGGGAACTTGAAATACGTTTGCTTGTTTCTACAGTAGAAAACGATGCAAAAGAAATCAAAATATTTTCAAATATTTGACGAAAAACAGGAAGTTTTAAAAAAACACATTACCACTTTGATTACTTCAAGTTTGAGAGCAAGGATCTATTAATGCTCACTTTATAGTTATTTCTATCATAGAGATAGGGAAAAATTTTTTAAAAGAGGGTCTCTTGTTTAATGCATTTGTGTTCATAGAGTTCCGATGTATTTGCTCTAAAGTACAGAACAACTTCGAGATCCACCACACATTTCGTTGTCAATAGAAATGTTAATTAATTAAATACCTTTACCAATATTTTGTTTTGGTATTATATTTTAGCAACAAATGTGCGTCATACCAAATAATATTTTTGCTTTCCAAATTAAATTTTCTTATTGTGACTTTTTCACCTTTGTCCGATTCGCTGTTTATCTATACCATTACCAATGCATAAACGTTGTCGTATTGGCTAAATTTCTGCGGTGTATAGGTACTAAAGATGATTTCAGTTTGTATAAAGATACTCTGTTACAGTAAAATTATGATACAGTAAAATAATTTGCATTCCTAATAAAAAAGAGACTTTTACAAAACTTTCGGAGGCTGATAGGTCCCAGATGAATGTCATTACCGCTAGGTGCTTGCTTTTGGCAACGAACAAAGCGGTTACTCTAATCAGAGCATACAAATAAAGGTAAACAAGTCCACGCCTGCTTATAAAACAGAAAAATTCAGGGTAATGGGAGACAGTATGGTACAAAACTACTGTCAGAGCTACTCAAACGGTATCGCCTAATTCAAACTATATTGGAAATGATACTTAAAAATGACCAGTAATTCAAGTACAGGATTAGTATATGTTTACTTTAATGATGATGGTGATCCGACAGGACACAGAAACGAAGTGGTCTCACATGGGATCTAACCAGGTAGACTAAAGTACTTGAGGAGGACATCAACGTTACAAAAAATACAATTACTTTTATTCAAGCACAGGTGATTTAAAAACCCGAACTGGCCAAAATGATTAACTAACATATTATTGGAATGACTGGTGAGAAAGTTGGATGTGTCTATTGAAGAAATGGGCGCATGCTTAACATAGATTTGCTGTAGTTTGGTGTACCTTTCCCGATTTAATGTTTAAAAATTGAAGATTTAACCATTTACATATTCGCTAGGAAGGACTCGGCAAACCCTTCCACTGGATAAGGCAACATAATGGGAATGGGCTTATTCTCGATCCACATTAGAAGAAACTAATATTTCAAACACATATTCACCTTAGAATTTAATCTGAAAATCTATATCTTTATATTTACGAAAAGTTATCTATTAACAATTTGTTAAGGGTCACAAATAAATTTGTAAAGTCAAATGGTACTTCTATTTATTTTTTTTAAAATAAATATTAAGTTAACAAATTTTCACTAGAAATTTGCAAAACAGAAAAAATGTCAAAGCTAATGTCGATCAGATTGCAGACGAAAATAAAAACTATTCACGAATAGATAAATATATCTTTTCTATCGCAGTACGACGTGGACGGCAAAAAGCGCGACTCTACTTTAAACGTGTTTCTATTTACATTAAGCAGGAACGCCCAATGAACGGATCATAAACCACAAAGGAATGTACCTGGCCATTGTTAGAAATTTAAGACACCTCAGTAGCGGAAGAATCACAATAAATGTTTTAATGTCCCTGGATATGTATATGCATAAACTACTTTGAGCCATACATAACTTATTACTTGGAGACAACGAAGTAAGATTTTTACGAACTAATGTGCTGAGAAGTACTTAAGTGTCAATAAAAACGAGTCCAGTGAACTCCATTATTTCGACGTTCTTTGAAATATCGCATATGAATACCTGCCGGCTAGGTAAATTTTGCAACTTCGAGTTGCGGTTATCCATTTTGAAGTTTCTTAATCCTTCACTTCTTGGTTCTCTTTATAGGGCATGTTTTGCAAGATCTAATGCGGATATCTATTCCCTAAGACCATCTCGAATTAAAATGTCAGCAGATCATAAGAGAAGAAGAAAGTTACAGAAGAATTGCAAAGATTTCAGAACTATTATTGATGCAAAGATTATCTAAAACCTTTCTCTGATATGAATCAGAAGCGGTCTTCAATGAATTAAATGTTACGCGACACATTGGAACAAACTATAACGTTTAAAACGACAGCATTATATGTGACTTGCAAGCGGCTCAAACCGAGTTGTTTACGTAAAAATTCATTGAAACAGCTACTGCACCCCGTTAATTTGCCGATTACAGATAAGGGGTAGATCGCTAGTGAGAGCTGTAAATTAACACATGCTATCACCTAGCAAAAAAATCATTCTCGGGTAAAAAGTTTGCCAAAATTGCATTCTAATGGCAGAATAGAAATTTTCTCCAGAAAGGCTTTCGGCAAAATTAATTTTTTGTGCCAAGAAGTCATGCGTCACAGTAAAGAAATTTGAGAAAACATGGAGATCTAGCTGGTCAACAAAGTAAAAAAATCTACTTTTTTCACTTGCATCAGGTGATGGCACAGATGCGAAAGATATGATCCGACTGCCCTCATTTCTGCCGGAATTGATAATGAATTCGCAATTATTAAACATCTGCTTATTTACACAGCATGAAGAATCATACTACTAGTGAACGCCTATTTCAGTAAATATCTTCATATACCAGAGACAAATTTAAATTAGATTGGTAAATCTCGACGGAGTTATCACTCATGGTGCACTAATCATGAATAAGCAGAATAATTATTAGGGACCAACATAAAGTGTGAAAATAGAGATTTTTAGTATTCTATATAAAATATTGCTTGCTATAATAGTTTTACATATAATGCACTTAAATGTGACGAAGGACATAATCAATTTCATCAGTACACATTTAGTAGACCATAGGCAATTCGAAGAAATTCGCAAATGAGTCAGTATTAGCTAATATGGTAATGTTATTTATCAGAAATAAGTAAGGTGGATGAGCTTAATAAAAGTTGCAAAATCGTTCTATAACCTACTGATGAAAATAGCAATATTACTTTTAAAGGAAAAAATGCACGTTTCTAAATTTTCGAAATCCAATTTGCTTATGGGTTTCCATATTTCTGATCGATTCCTCAAATCAGTGTAATATGCTTAATATAAAATCAATATACAACTGAAATTCGTATTTGAATCATTCATTAACATCAATGGATTTAAAATAAAACTGAAGTTATTCATACGGGATATCAGATAATGCAATTCTTTTATTTAAAATTAATTTTTTTTTTAGCTTTAGTCCTAAAAACATTTTAGGAATCGTTTTTCGACTAATTGTGTGGTGTCTTACTGCTAAAACTTAGTGTATTCAAAATGGCATCAGCGTAGAAATTAGAAGTGTATTTTTTACAAAAGGACAGAAGATGGTTTAATTAAAAGCCAAAACTCGGTAAGAAACTAAATACGAGTACAGTTGGTGAACCCCAATCTTACTTACTATCGTTCAAAGAACACTTCCATCTAATAAAATAAATAATATACTTTTGTTTCATTAAGTACCTATATGAACCGCAACGTAGTTATCTGTACTTCTTCCGGTTATTTTTAATCTTTTTTTTAATATTTAAACTAACACTGCTTTTAATTTGCTTTGATGCTACATTTATCGAGGGGCGTGTTGTAAGTCATATGCATATTGCAACTTATTGATTTCTTTTGATATTTTCTGCACGTAGTTGAAATATTGTTAATATTTTAAGAAACGTAGACAGATAGGCGAATAGAAGCTTCTTTACAAAACTATACACAAATTGACGTAATACGTAAATTTTCATCTATTTATCCGTAAAACAATTCGAAGTAGACTCGTTTCTCTTTAAACTTTTATGCCTTTCCTATTGCGTTTGCATTGCAAGATCAAATACTTCAATTTTATTTGGCTAGAGTGTTTCGTAAAGAGCATAAACTTTTAGAAAATTTTTAATTGGAAATCTAAGCTTAAAGCAACGGTATTACTAGAAAAGTAGTGATTGATACCAATCACTTGCTTTGTATTTTAAATTAACTGTTATTTTCAAGAGTAGACGCAATTTGCCAGTAGTGGTCCCAGAAGTACGTAATCCAATCTTTATTCAGTTTACCGCTTAACTCGTTAATGTTTTTTTTCTGTTTTCGATTTGATGAAGGTTATAGCTGTCCAATGCATATAGTCTTCCAAACAATTCTCTAAACCACTACGTTTTAAAAAAGCCCGTTTCCAGTTTATGTAAATGTTTAAGAGGGAATAAATTTAATAGTTTAGCAGGAAATGCTTTTGCTTCACACCGTCTCGAATGTTTTTATGTCAACTTTGCTCATAACGGAAAAGTAAGTTTATGCATTAGTAATCACATACTTTACGGATCCGCTATAAACAACAAAAACAAGATAAGTGAACACACACGTTTTCTGAATTTCTCTCATTAGGAAATACTTTGCGCTACCGGAAAATGTACTTTCTGTATGAAACACTCTACTGTTGATGCATAATTAATGCTGGAAATATGAAGAACAATTTTCTACGTTTTTCCTGCAAAGCAAACGAACAGAAGTTTATTCAGAAACCATTACTTTATAAATAATTAAAGATATCGACTTTCCATTCTCAAAATCAAACGTAAACGATTAGCACCTGTATTTAATTCTTAGGCTTTTGACGATAATTTCTATAAGAAAAGAATAGATAAATATTAATTAATAAAGGCTAAAATGTTTTTTTTATTTAAAACGCAAATAAAATAACAGTAAGAATAAAAATTATAATAAATAGTCAGATATGCCTCCCTATTGAGAGCCAAGCAAAACCCTAGTCTATTCTAGAAACTATTTGCTACATTAGCTAACTGCCAGGCAGTAATTAATGCGCATTTCACAACTATTGTTTCTCTAAAAAAATAATATCTTGGTGGTGTCTTTTATAAATTCTTTTCTTTGTGGTGTCCCCAGAAGAAGAAGTAGCTAGGTGCCATAATCTAGAGACGTTATTGTTCCATTTATTGTACCAATTGGTGTAAGCACATGAATCGAGTGATCGTCATATAAGAAACCCAAAAGCACGTTTTATTTAAATAAAGCGCTAAAAAATGTGTCATAGGTCCATTCTACTAGTTGGAGACTTTATAAGCTGGAAAAAATCAGTGGAGGGTCGTATTTACTAGGTTACTCTTGCTTTTTAAGTTTTCTTCTGAGCAGAGTTTAGCAATTATAGATACGTTGCAAAATTTATTTGATCCTCATAATGGAAATTATCTTCAAAGTATTTCAAATAATTTCAACATTTGATATTGTATTATCGAAACACCTTCAACGGATCCCATCAAAAGTCACAAAAATATACCACACCATTTGGGTTGGAAGTATCATAATTGCATGATTCTTGCAATGGTAAAAGCCATTTAAAATGAAATATTAAACCAAATACGTGAAGTCAAATATTTTTCCATCATTTTGAATAGTACGTCAGATGTGTCGCATATTGACCAAATTGCTATTGACGTTAGATGTGTTTCTACCAATAAACCAATACAAATTTTAGAACATTTTTTTGGAATTTTGTTTATCTACGAATATACCTAAACAATACCTATTTGTATTTATTGAAAAAGGATGGACAGTTTAAAATTAGACTTAGAGAACCTAGCAAGGCAAGGATATCACATGAAGCAAACATGAGGGGTAAATGTATTCCATTACAAAAATATTCTGTACAAATACCTAGGGCACTCTTACTCCTTGTTCTATCCACAGATTGAACTTTGTTATAAACGATGGTGGAAGTTGATTTGAAGCAGAGAAATTTATCAATCTTATTCAAGAAATTTATGGGTTTTTCATCATGTGTCAAATGGAACTATGTACAAAAATTTTTTAAATTAGGTTGTGTAATTTTAATAACCCCTCTTTAAATCAGATCCAAACGTAGCCGATCAGTTATGTTCAATAGTTATCATTATGTAGTGGTCAAACTTACCGAAGGTCAACCACCCTCAATTTAAATTTTACACCTTCACACCTAGATTTACACATAAAGTCTTACATAATTTAACTTAGGTAAATTATAAAAGGCATATTTGTTTAAAGATTTTAAAAGAACAAGATTCTTGTTTTACATTTAAATTATGCTGGTCGTTCTTTTTCCATATCGTAAACGTGTATGTATATTCAAAAATCATTATACGTAATTAAACTTCATGTATGCTTTCCAAGTCATATACCAATATCGTTCAATTCTTTTAAAATTAATTTACCATTAAGGGCATTTCAAAATTCATATACCATATACTTATATTCAAATTAAAAATTCATCTTGCCTTAATTTATCGTTGTTTGTATATCTAAAAACCAGTTCAATTATTTACTTCAAAATCTTACCTTTTCAGAGTAGCCACAACCAATATCGTTCAATTCTTTTAAAATTAATTTACCATTAAGGGCATTTCAAAATTCATATACCATATACTTATATTCAAATTAAAAATTCATCTTGCCTTAATTTATCGTTGTTTGTATATCTAAAAACCAGTTCAATTATTTACTTCAAAATCTTACCTTTTCAGAGTAGCCACAACCTTCCAAGTCATCTATTTATTACTTAATACGTTTAAAACGAGTATTTTACGCTATTTATTAACCCGACTCATTATTAGCCACCGGCCGCCTGAGGTCTTTAACTAGTATTAAAACACTGACCATTTTCCGCATTTTATAAGATTATATATTATCGAGTCTTACTACGTCATAGATCTAGAAAGATCTGAGAATCTCTGCACGCTATTCTTACGATCTGATTGGTTTAAATTTAGAGGATCGTCCGATTTCAAATCAGCTGTATACGCAACTTTAAATGTAACATTTTATGTTAAGCGGATATCATTAATTAATGCATTTACACTCGTTATCTGTTATCTTCAAGATTAATAGCTGACATTATCTCATTTTTACGCCCCAGTCCTTTGATTTGACACCCTTCGCTAATTGTTGAATCAACGCCTAAATTTCTTATTTGATATGATGGACAATGTTAATTATCTAGGATTTTTCTCGAAGAATCACCTTGTTCACTATTTTTAATATACGTGTTATAAAAGAAAATTAACTTGAACGCTTGCATACTGTAATTCTGTTAGAATGCGTATGAATGATGTTCCCTCATCGAGTACTTCGATAGTAAATTTATATTAGTGCATTTGCTCCTTGAGTACGTTTTCGATTAGGAGCTTTTTTAAAACTCACAGAATAAACTCCGTTCTTGTTTAAGGATATAACTAAGTTACGCAGTACGACTGATTGTTAAGTCACGAAGTGTTTGAGTGTTCCAATAAATACAGGGTGCTTCCACGTATACACTACTATGAAAATGCGTATTTACAAAATTTTCGTTATTGTGCTTAGATTCGGAGTGTTGTATGTTCTCGGGATGTTGCTAAGTGACCTTTTAAATGACCCCTAACCACATTATTTTCCCCTAAATTAAAATATAAAATTTGAAATCAATCCCGCTAAGTTCACATTAAGTGCCATATTTTTACATGTAGGAATAATTTTCTAATTTTATTTCTAATTGCCTGTATACAATTTTTTACATTAAACTTGTAATGCGCACACATAATTTTTTCTCATAGCGGCATTTCTCTTAAATAAATCACTTTATTTATATACTCGCACTCAAATTTAAAACACTAAAATTTAAATCAGCTTCGTGTAGTTCCATCTATTTATCACTTGGGATCTTTTATTATATTTCTATATTTCTTATTTTCTTATATTAACACAAAGTTTTGTCAAATACCAAGTTGAATTTCAAAAAAAATTCCTTCGACAAACATAAAAATTACAAAATATTGCAGAAAACTCTTACTAAATATAACAATCTCAATGACATATCGCATAAAAAATTTTATTAAATGTTTTTAAAGATTATAAAACAATAAGATCCTTGCTTTATCGTTAAGTTATGCTCGTCGTCCTTGTTCGTTATCGTAAACCTGCATCGTTGTCCAAAATCATTAAATACAATGAAACTTTATATATGCTTTCCAAATCCACATACCAATGTCGTTCAATACCTTTAAATTTATTTACCATTAAATACATTTCGAGATTCATACACCATATGTTTCCGTTTAAATTAAAGGTTTATATAGCCGCAATTCATCGTCGTTTATCTATTCGAAAACCAGTTCAATTATCTATTTCAAAAAAACCTACTCCCTCACAGTAACTATAATTTCAAAGTTGTATATTCAATACAATATACATTTGAAACGAGCTTCAACACTGGCCATTAACCCAACTTATTATTAGCTACTGACTGCGTGACGTCTTTAATGGGTATTAAAGCATTGGCTAAAGCATTGGTTATATAGTATCGAGGCTTACTACGTCATAAATTTAAAAAGATTTGGCAAACTTGGGGCGTTCTTCTTACGTTCTGATTAGTTTAAGTTTAATGGTTTGTTCGATTTCTAATCATTTGTATGATGGAACGTTACAAAATAAACATTTTATGGTTTGCGGCTATCGTTAATTAATACATTTACACGCGATATCTGTTATCCTCAAGATTAATAGCTCTCATTTTTTTTTGATCTTATATCCAAATTGATTACTTTTGTTAATTGTTGAATGAACGTTTCAATCCCTTATTTGATATCATGTACAATGTCATTTAATCCACATGTAGTTTGCTAGAAAGCTTTAAAGAACTAAACTTGCTTTAAGCAATGTTGAAAAATGAAGTTACAGTCCTAAAAAATACCGAAAGTTGCAGTACGAATCCTTAAATCCCTTGATACAAGCTGAACCAGGATTGTTTATAAAACTTAGTTTCTCAACTAACAAGCACGGGATCCTTAAGGATCATTCTTCACCATTAAATGTTCTTCAGGCGCAGAATGATTCGCCCCGAAACAATTTTAGGATTTATATAAACCTGTTAATATGGAAGTGTTATTAGGAGAAAATAAAGAATGTTTGCTATCCTTCATTTTAAAATAGGCATAAATTACAAATACAAAGTTCTCCAAATTGGAGCTGATCGTTGAGACCAACAATAATATTAGTTTAAGTTGATTCCATTAAAGACTGGGATGAAAAGAATGGTTTCCTTTATATTGCTGGGTATTTGACAGAACGCAACTTAAATAATTATTCAAGCATATAAAAAACTTTAAGGTATAATATAATATGTCTTCTCAACAACGCCATTCTACCTAGGGTGCTAAATTTATCTTTCGTTTGATTGGGACATTCACAGAGTGGCTGGATCGAGTATTTGAAGTAGAAATGTCTTACATACAGTACTAAAAGGGAAGATTTCGAATGAACAAGGTGTTACTAAAACCTTACAAATTATATAACAAGAAAAATATTTCGTTAATTTTGATCAAAACTTTTTCCCAACAATTTACATCTGTACGATTAAAATTTTTAAATACGGAGGATGTGTGGGTGAAAACAAGAATAAATTATAAACTAAATTATTTTACATATCAATTTTATTCTGTTTTCATTTCCATGTTGTTGGGTTACGTCCTATTATAATTATTAATGCAAAATAAATTTTATTGCACTATGCTTTATTATTAATCGAATTTCACAAATCGAACAATTGATGTTAACGTATATTTTATTTTACCCAACGTTAGTTACAAAAGGTGTAAGATGCACTCCAAGAATTAATATAATTAATTGCATAGCATTTCTTTACTCGATATCTTCACTTAATAATTTCTATTTTACTATTTACTCATGTGAAACATATTTTCACACAAATCTTATATATCGTTACTGTTATCCTGTAAAATAGTATTATTATTAATACTATTGTTGTTGTCAGTTGTAATTGGTTATATATATTCAATGACGTACGGCTATTTTATTCAATCCTATTATGGTGTCCTATACCAAGAAATTTTTCAAATTGCACGATGCATGGCGGTATTTCTGCGTTTGAATATTTACACTTGATTGGGAAAATCTTATTAAACAACCCATTATCCTGATGAATATCGATTTTTTCAGTGCCCTATTTAAACTCAGAAATGTATTTACAAAGACCAGCTAAAGCATAGACTAGAGTTTTCATATAGCGGATGCAATTTTCATAAAACTTCCACTTAATAATATATTTGAAATCTCCCTTAAATAAAAGTACATTTTATCAAAAATGCCCTAGTGTGTTGAATGCAAAAATAGTTTGTTCAATTTCATTCATTATTTTTCTTTTTAGTTATTAGATGGATTATGCTGAATCGAAAGACTAGCAGTTCTTATAATTTGCTTTATATTCTGCTATATCGCTAAAAAAACTTACACCTAATTAGATGTAAATGAGCTTCGAATACTTCAATCTTTATTTCTATGATCACTTATATCTTATATGTAGGCACCCATTTCCAAGTTCCCTGAATCTCAAAGAGTGATGGACAACTCTTCAAATTAAATTTTTCCTCATTTAACTAATCCTAGACCTTTTTATAGTACGCATAGTGTATTGCAAAAAAATTAAACTTGAAAATGGTTTACGTATTATTGCCTTTCTTCTAACCTTTATCCTTGATGTATTGTATACTTAGTGCACGGAACAATGGCGTAAGTATACTTCCGTCAGTTCCAGCAATGCGGATGTCCAAGTGCAGGGAAGCCCAAACGCTAGAAGTTCAAATTAAAGATAACGGTATTTCACAGGTCTTAGAATATTTAGAACATTCCAAATCTACAGGTTCTAGCAGTTTTCCAAACACAAAAATCGCCGTAAGTTATAGTTAACTATAGCTGTTAGGACTGCAAGTGCGGAAAGGCCTTTTAAAAATTAAAAATTTTTTAAAAATTGTATTAAGAAGCAATTTACAAGGTAGCTTAGATGGCTCGTGGCAATAAAATATGACACTGCTAAAAGCATGAATATGGATTATGTAATAACGGAATTTGCAGCACAAGCAAGAAAAAAGGATTTTTTAATTAGATTTTGAGTGTCAGCTATGTAATAGATTTTTTGCAATTTCAAGTTTTGAGATTTTTATTTTGTGCTTTGTATAAATATATTATAGTTTTAATGTCAATTAATTTACAAGTTTTTAATGTATGTAGTTTGGTTGTATAATATAACACTTGATTAAAATACATTGTATTTGATTTTTCTGTTTAAGGACTATAAATAGAAATACGGAAAAACATAGGCCAATAATAAATTGTAGAAGGCCCGGACAAAGATTTTTGTGGACGACGGGGCGGGGAAGGGGGTAGCTGAAAATCGTAGGTACGCCACTGCTGATGAAATCATTCATAATGTTTGTGTGGCTTCTGAGTAAATTCAAATTATAGACCCAACTTTAAGTATATATTTTATTGTCATTTGACGTTTGTCTTAATTCAAAGTGCAATTATAGGTATCTATTTATTTGAGTAATGTGACTTGCGCTTTATATAGTAGTAAACACTCTCCTGGTAAACAGCGTTGTATTAAATATAAAGATTTAAAAAATATTTTTTTGAACCATAGATAAAAAGGACTTTGCAATATTTGTGAGTGCATATGTTTTATGGCTCCGAGCTCTAATCAATCAGTGAGGGTGTCGTTAAGTGTTCCACCAAATGCAAAAAAAAGTTTATTTACATTTGTAGTTGAAAGGTATTTTGTGTTCTACTTTAAATCTGTAGATCATATATTCTTATTTCAATTTTAGTATAGCATTAGTATTAATTAATTAATCTTTATTCATGAGGTATTGCAGTGGACTATGATTCAATCAATGGGATGCTTACGCTGTATGAAGCAGCATGTAAATACGATGATATTCTGTTTGTTGTTCAATAAATTATTGTTTAATTGCTTTACCCCGTAAACAACTAGAATTATTATATAAACCGACTATTGTAATTTCAGCTAGTTTCATAATGCCAAGTATACGTTATAGATAATTTAAGCGCTGTATATTCAGGAATGCTAACTCTATAATATAATTATACCAATTTTACATAGACAATGGCTAAATAAAACGAGTTTGAAGAGGGAACACTAATTAATCATATTTACTCATACATCAAAATTGCATGCGTGAAAATTTATGTATTACTGAAAATACTCATCAATAGAGTATACTGGAATTCAATTATCTCTTACAAATAAAAATATCTTTCAAGTTTATAAAATCTACATTTGCTTATGCAGTGTTAGTTTTCGCTGTATTACACATTAACGTATTACAGAACGGGTTTCAAACTAATTGCCTTCGTATTGAACGAAGAAGATTTTCCATATAACGAGTGTCAAAAAGGACACAATCCCTAGATTAAGAATATAAAGGGGGCACAGAAACGAAATGATAATAAAATCGTTAGTTTTTGCATTAAGAAAAATTCAATAATAGATATGTAAGAACATGGCATTTTATAATAATTTTGAATGCAAAATTACATCTGGCATGTGATGTCCGTTTTCATTAACGCATTGTTGAAGGCGTTAACGAAAATTGTCCTTCACATGGTCCGCTGGTTTCTGTTGATTTGAGTGATCTGTCGACGATTCGCTTCCTTCAATTCATCTAACGTACGTGACTTGCCCTCGTAGACACGTACCTTAAATTAGCCCCATAGAGGCGGCTAGGTGGATCACACAGGTTAGAGTATGACTGCTGATTCTAGGGTTCCGGATTCGATTTCGGAGATGGTATGCTTGAAAAATGTTAGGCGATCATTTCCACAAAAATACACCCTCGTTCGAATGAGAGGTAAAATGTAGGTCTCGTGTGCGGGTGTTGACACACACGTTAAAGATCCCTACCTTGCTTGGAATAGCAAAAGTAGGACAAAATTCAAAATTTCAATGTAATAAAAACTCGTTCTCTGGTCAATGTAGTACCTTCGGATAAAGCAGTAGAAAATCAAATGTAAAGTACTGTCATAGAAAGAATCATATGTCTACAGGTTTGGAGACCGTGTAGGTCATAAAACGCAACTAAACATTGAAATTAGATGGTTAGAAAATAGGAGGTAAAAAACAACTATTGACACCTTGGCCATGTGTGCCGTGAAGCCATCTTGCTGAAACCACAGACCTTGTCGATCCACATCGTGTCTTTTAACTCAGGAATACAAAAGATAAAATTCTCCGTATTAATGTAATGCTCAGATGTTACACTAATAACAACACCATCTTGATGAAGAACATAGAAGCCTATTACGCTAAATTTTCTTAACGCGCAACAGGACACTTACTCTAGGGCAACCTAACGATTTTTCGTATAATTTTCGCAAATTTTATGTAGCACTGTACTGACTATTTTGCTTGTTGGCAGCCATTTAGGTAGCAGTTACTTATTGTCAACAAAATGTTTTCATTCTGTTCGTAATGTGCAAGCATATCTTGTGCGAAGTTAAATCGTTGCACATAGGTAATCCCTTATATGCAATTGCGTGCAACCGCTATCTTGTATGGATAAAAATGTAATTTGCCATAGAAAATCAGTTCTTTAGTACGATTGCCAATTAGAAGTTCAGTTGAATGACTCCTAGCAGGGCGACGTGGTCTTTGCATTAGATCTTTCTATCGTTCTCTGGAGTACGCACAGTAAATTGGGAACCGTGTGGTCTTTCTTGCATTATTGAACATACTACTCGAAGACTATTACCCCAACGTAATATTGTGTTATGCGCAGGAACAGAGTTGTAGCGACTAATACCGAATCTGTCACGGAATTCACTTTAAATCGCAGTCACCGACCCACCACCCCTAACGAAACAATTATACTGAATATGCGTTACTCCAACGTCTACGGTTCTATGATGGTAACTGAAAGTGGAATACTGGGAGCTACTAAATGGATTGTAACCTGCTGCATGCCCTCCCTTCTCTAATATCCAAACGCTACCTCTTCTCAATACACTTGGTTTCCGTGGCCCACCCTGTAGAATTTACGCAGAGATAAATTTTTATTTCACCCATATATCGGAGAGCAACACTGTATTAAAAGCTAAGAGCTTGTAGCAATTGAAATACCCTTCCCGTGCACTTGTGCTAATTCAATGTCCATTTGTGTTTAAAGTTATTTTCCATCGATGAACGTATGCTCTATATTCAGAATTACTGCGCGGAAATTTCAGCAACTAGTGAAAGACCAGTTTTAGTTAAAATACCAATTCTACAGTTTCTCGAAACTGAAAGTGTACATGACTGGAAGTCATCTCAGTTAAATGCAGAAGTACTGGGGGATGTGAAGAAACGTGATTTATCGCAACTTAACTTAATCCAGCAGTTAGGTTAAAACGAAAAAGAAAATTGTTTTCAGCATGATAAAACAACTTGTCATACTGATAGTGAGACGCTAGATGCGCTACCATACTTTTTTGACCCTCGTTTGCTATCGAAAAGATTGTGATCACCAAAGTTCATGAATCCTACACCTAACATGTGATTTTCCAATGCTCCACCCGATGGTACTACATTGGCCAGAAAGCGAATCTTTTTACTTGGATAATTTGGAATTTTGTCGAACCCTTGCTGTTCCAAGCAAGGTAGGGATCTTTGGCGTGTGTCACAACACTCACACACGGGACCTCCATTTTACCTCTCATCTGAACGAGGGTGTATTTTTGTGAAAAATGCTTGCCTAACATTTTTCAAGCGGACCGTGTCGGGATTCGAACCCGGGATCTTGGCCGTAGTAATCACACACATACCAACTACACCACGGAGCCGCCTCGAATCTTACACCAGCAGACTTTGTTCTAGACTTTTCTCTTTGAGAGTATTTAAAGTGTGCAGTTCTTAAATGTAGTTTGCATACACTTGACGAATTGAGACTGACATTGAACGTGAGACTTTAAACATTACTGAGCAAACATTATCACAGTGTTTAGTAGGTGCAGCAAAACGTGTAAGAAGTATAGAAACCATTCTATTTTTTGTGGCCATTTCAAGCTTATGAAACAGTTCAACTTTATATTGTCAAATTTTTGTATATGGAGTTGACAAGAATATATTTGCTTAATCTACTACTTTGAATTCCAATTTTTATCTGCAAATAGAAAATCGTTACTAAAAATTTAGGTTCAGCTTGTCTTTTAGAGCATACGTTTGTAGTCGTAAACTTTATCTTTCTAATTAATTCCTTGAGAAAAATTTACTGCTGTTATAAATAACCGATAGAGCTCAGAATCAAGCAAATACACATTTCGTTCTAAATTACGAGATTTTTCTTAATGTTGATGAATTATTACTATCAAAATCTGATTTGCCCAGTGCATTTCCTATACCAATCTGGAAAATGTCGCTTTTGCTGGTGCCATGGCGTGAAAACTCACCAAGAACACAAAAAGTGTTAGACGGTTAGTACCTATGTTCCAAAACTATGATCCTTTTAACGTGAAATATTATCGTTACTTTGTAGGAAGTTACAAAGACTATAACTAGGACTGATGGTTGAAATGACCGCAAGATTGCACGGCTTGTTAGTAATCCTTCCTTCGCTAAGTAGCCCTCCCACCCGTTACAAAATAAGTTTGATATCTTTTCCAGTTTACCCTTATTTTGAAACGGAATTTAGAGTACTTACAGCAAGTCTATTTTTGTACTAAATTAGTCTATAACTTTTTTTTAAAATCGGGAATTGAAGTTACGTATATTTCTTCAATTAACAGCATTGAAACGGTCGTTAACCTATCTTCGCACATCAAGTTTCTTAAAAAAAACTACTTATACCGCTTAGGGTGGAAAAACTACGTTTTGCTTCAACAGTGGTCATTGGTGTTGTCACAAAAATGTGTGCAAACTTCCGAGGTATGTTCATCGTTTCGTCCGAATTATTTGCAATTATGAACTTAAGAGAAGGCACTGCACCACGCTTTTCTCTACATTTCTTATTCGAATATAATACGGATACATCTGTTTTAAGGCGTTCTTTGTTTAAAACGTTGTAAGTGATGCAAGTTAAATCTAGCCCTTGATCTGGAAATCTGCTACAATATTTAACAAATTTTTCAGAAAATAAAAGTGATTCGGCTATTAAATAGTCTGTAAAGACTAAAGGTTTTTTTGTGTTATTTGTAATAACGTCGCATACTTCTATGCAAGCGGTACAGTGATCCGATGGACAACTATTAGGTCGTTTTAGTTTTGTTCCTGCAGGAGCGGCATCCAATTTTGATGCTTCTATCTTTAATGTTGATTTCTATTTTATCATGACGTATATGATCAACACTGACTTTAAACATACCTATAAACACTTTGTATATCAGTTGACACATATTACTTTTTTGTAGTTGACTAATTAGAACATCTACGTGTGGTATAATATAATAAAAGAAGCTCAACCAATAACAAATATCTCTATCCATTAAAATTCATAAAACACCAGAATCATGTTGCACGTTTGGATATTTACGCTTTCCTAACAATTTTCCCCATTCTGAATGGACCTGCACCTTGCCGAAGTTCTAGATTACTAGAACAGATGGAATGGCTTCCGCGTTCCAGTGATCTAAAGCGCCAAACTAGAGGTTCAACCATATTAGTAGGGTCTCTAGTGAGAAACCAGACTAAGACAGGTACCCAAAAGAGGGCAGCGGCTTTTTCGAGACTTAGATTGGCGGAGACCATAGGGGTCGGTATGGCATTCCAAGACACACTACTACGATGCGAAAGGCAACAAGAAACTACCACATTATTTACCTCCCGAGTACAAAGGGTACTTTAATTGTATTTAAAATGATGGCATTTTCTGAGGTAAAAGATTCCGGAGGTAAAAAGGTCCCCCATTCGGATCTCCGGGAGGGGACACTTCGGAGGATGTGATCGAAAAACTTAGAAAAAGAATCGGGAACAATCTGCGAGTCGGAGCATAAAATGTCAGAAGTATGAAGCAAGTAGGTAAGCTAGAGAACTTAAAAAATTGAAATGGTTAGCACTAGACATACTAAGGATCAGCGAAGTTCGGTGGCCAGAGGCGGGCGATTTTTGTAGTGGAGACTTTAGGGTAATTCATACAGGATCAGAGGAAGCAAATTCTGGTGAGGAGATAGTTATGCGAAGAAAGATAGGGCACTGTGTAGAAAACTGCTTACAGAAAAACGATAGAGTACTCATGGTTAGATTAGAATCTAAACCGGTAAATATAGTAATAGTACAAGTATACATGCCCACCTCCAGCCACAGTGAGGAAGAGGTAGAAGTGATTTACAAAGATAAGGAAGACATACTAAGATATGTAAAAGGACATGAAAATTTAATAAGTACGAGGGATTTTAATGCATTGGTAGGTGAGGGTAGGGAAGGAGCGGTAGTAGGTCTATTTGGTTTAGGCACGAAAAACGACATGAGAAATAGATTGCTAGAATTTTGCGACAAAAACAATTTAACTATCACAAACACATTATTTCAACATCATGCTAGAAGACGATGCATGTGGAAGATACCAGGAAATATAGGAAGATACTAAATGTATTACATTCTTATTAGACAAGGGTTTGGGAATCAGGTAGAAGACTGTAGAAGCTATCCAGAAGCTGATATAGACACTGACCACAAGATAAAGATATCCACGAAAAATTTGAAAAAAAGACAAACGGATTGCTAAAAGGTATCGAAAAAATTTCTAATACTAAAGAGGTACAAACAGAATGGAATAACATTAAATCCAGCTTAGACATGGTAGCTAGAGATATTCTGGGGTAAACACAAAAAGAAAATAAGGAACCATGGATAACAAAAGATATCGTAAGCTTAATAGAAGGAAGACGAAAATACAAAAATAGATTAGACGAAACGGGAAAACAGATATACAAAGCCATAAAAAGGGAAAATATTCGCGAATGCAAGAAAGCTATAGAACAATGGATTGACGAAAAGTGTAAAGAGGTACAAACTAAGATGGAAATAAGAAAGACAGACAAAGTATACAAACTAATTATCATGAATTTTAGGGAAATAAAACCATATAGGAGAAATATAAGGGACGCGGAAGGAAACGTCATTATAGAAACTGTAGAGAAAGTGGTTAGATGACAAGAATAGATAGGGAATTTATATGCAAGAGAGGAACTGACAGCATTAGAACAGGAATCAGACATTGAAAATAATGACTTGGGATATCCTATACTGCGAGATGAGTTTGAATTAGCATTAAGGGGTTTGAAAATTGGCAAGGCGCCGGGTACAGAAAAGGTGCAAGCAAAAACTCTAAAATCTACTGGACAAGCAGCAACAGAACGTATCTTCCAACTTGTAAGCTGTATGTATGAGACAAGCGAGATACCCAAAAATTTCAAACGTAACTTCATAGTAACTATACCAAAAAGGAGAGGCGCAGATAGATGTGAAAATTTTCGAACAATAAGTCTGACAGCACACGTGTCGAAAATTTTAACTAGAATTGTACAAAGACGAATGGAAAAACGAGCTGAAAAAATACCAGGACCAGATCAATTGGGGTTTAGGCGAAACAGGGGAACGGGGGAGGCTTTTTTAGCTCTGAGGGTGATAATGGAAAAAACAATAGAAAAAGGGGAAAGCGTGTATATGGGGTTTGTAGATCTGGAAAAGGCATTCTACAATGGAAAATGGAAAAAGTGTACGAAATACTCAAAAACATTGGAATGAGTTTTAGGGATAGACGAATAGTACATAGCTTATATAAAGAGCAAACAGGGGTAATAAAATTAAAGCAGGAACGTAGAAAAGTAAATATTAAGGAAGGGATATGACAGGAATTTACCTTGTCCTTAACAATTTTTAACTTGTACATAGGAGATGCTACGAATACTGTCAAATGCAGAAAGACATTGGAATTACTATGCAGGAACAAAAGATTTATATGCTTAGATTTGCAGATGATATAGTGGTATTAGCGTCTTGCATAGACGAGTTAGAAGCTGCTCTTAATGAAATCGAAACAGTTCTAACAGAGATATACGGTATGAAAATTAATAAAGATAAAACTAAAGCTCTAGTATGCAAAGGAGGGAAAAATAAACCAAAAACAAGAATACAAATAGGTAACGAGAACTTACAAAAGCTTAAGGTTCTCTTCTACCCAGGAAGCCAAATAACGCAAGATGGGAAAAGCACAAAAGATATAAAACAAAGATTAACACAAGGTCGTACTACATTTAACAAAAAAAAAGCAACTACTGTGTTCACGGACAACCAACATAGAAATAGGGAAAGAACTGCTTAAAACATATGTGCGGAGCGCAGCACTGTACGGCTGTAAAGCCTGGACAATAGGAGAAGTGAACAAGAAAAAGATAGAAGCCTTGGAAATGTGGTGCTACAGACGTATGCTGAAGGTATCTTGGACAGACAAAGTTAAGAATAAAGAGGTACTAGAAATGGTAGGGAAAGAAAGAAATATGTAGAAAACAGTAAAAAATAGGAGAGGTAGGATGATAGGTCACATATTAAGACATGAGGGAATAGTGCGGAATATATTAGAAGTACAGATAGGAAAAAAGAGAAGTAGATGTAGACCTAGGTTAGACCATTGCACGCAGATAGTGAAAAATGTAGGATGTAGGAATTTCAGGCAAATAAGTAGGCTAGCTCAGAATAGAAATCGATGGGGGTACGTATCCAAGCAGTTCCAAGCTGAAAAAATTAATGACAAAATCAGTAAATGTTCTTAAACATGATGATTATTATATACAACTACAGGTATTGGTCTTGCAATATTCTCAATTGATGTTAATTGTACAAAAGTAGTTATTGGAAAACTATTAATTCGGCAAATGCCTTAAGTGTTGGGAGATCCTTGACAGCCATAAGCTGCTTAACCTCCTTTATATATCACTGAACCTCGGTGAAATAGGGCATATAATTAGAATACAATACAACGGGAACTGAGCTGTATATAGGCTGTGGGAATTTCAGTTAAATGTGTAAGCTAGCTTAGAACATAAACAAGTGAAGGTTCGCGTCCAACTGATTTCAAGACGGAAAATCTAATCACGAAAAAATAAGTGCACTTAAATCTGATGATTATTATAAACAACTACAGGTGTCGGTTGTAAAATATTTTCATCTAATGTTGATTGTGCGAAATGATACAATGGAAAAACTATTAATTCGACAAATGTTCAAGTGCTGGGAAAACTTGGCAGCCACAGAGCTGCATACCCCTTTCACATACCACTGAATATCGGGGAAATAGAGTATATAACTACATCTAACAAGAAAGAACAGCGGATATGCTCATACAGATAAGAAATTTTTTTTTTAAAGTATATGTGTGGAGCACATCACAGTACGTCTATCAAATAGGGATAGTAGAAAAAGCAGACAGAAAGAGATAGAAGCCTTCTGGAATGTTGCGCTTCAGATGTATATGGATGATAGGCTATAGAAATAGTAGAGGAAGAAAGATATTTGTGAAAAAAAAGTTGGAAAAATAGAATGGTAGGATACATTCTAAGGCATTTTTGGGAAATAGTACGGGATATATTACAAGTAGAGATAGGAAAAAAGAAGTAGAGGTATACGGAAGTCAGACTTTTGCACGCAGATAGTGATAGATGCAGACTGTGTAAATTTCAGGGAAATGTGCAGGTTAGTTCGGAATAAGAAACAATGAGGGTACGCGTCTAACCAGTTCCAGGACTGAAGACGCAATGATGATGAAAAGTTTTCGATAATTCAATTAATACGTTTCCGTATTCATACACCATATTGACCATGCGAATATTGAAATTCTAGCGAGTGGCAACAGAACTAGATCTTCTCCTTTTGACTATTTAATTAAACACTGCTTCGCGTTGAGCCCAAAGTTTAAAACGCACAAGTTTATTTTGTAAATTTACAAAAAGGTTTTACTTGACTGTTTATATATCACGTTTTTTCAGTATGGGAATTAGTTGTTGAGCGTAGCAGTGCAAAAAATTGGCGTTTTCATATTTTTGCTTAATTCGAGCCTGAACACTACTACGTTTTCCGCTTATTACTGCTGTCTCATTGTAACTTTGTGCAACAAAATGGGTATTTGTATGTTTTATTAGTTTCTAGAACCTCTAGAATTGCTTCAGAAAGTGTATCCGCAACTTGTTTCTCTTAAAATAAAAAGTACCAATACCGTTCAACGGAATCCCCCATCTTTTGTAACATAACGAAAAGCAGTTGAGACTTTCCTGACACATCTGTAGTTTTATCTGCCATTACTGCTAAAAATTGTATTTTATGAATTCCTTGGGCAATTTCAAAATTACAAATTTCAAGAATGCAGATTAATAAGTCATTTAAATTGTTTTGGAAACACCTTTAGAGACACCAGCATTTTTCAAATGATCCTCACGGACCCTACAAAGTTCCGAAGAAAAATTAACCAGTCCTCTAAAAACACCGTAGTTTTAGATTCGTGTTCATCAGATCCGCGAAATGCTAGCTCAGATGTTCCACAAAATTTAATGCACTTAATAATTTTAGATATAATATATCTATTTCTTGCTATTCTTTTGTTATACTTTTATGTATTTAACCAGTATTCGGAATTAATTTGTATATTTATTTTGCCAAGCAAAGCTAACCGCATTGAGTTACATACTCACAGTTTTCATGTTTTTATTTTTTCACTTCAATGAACTAACTCCCGTACAACCGCTTGCGATCAAAGCTTTTCATACCATCAGGCGAAAACAAAACACACGGAATCAAAATAATGCATTTTTCGATTGCTCAACAATTCTAGTTGTTTCTTTTATAAATATTTTTATTGAACTGTCTTCTGTAAGTTTTATCACTACTTTTACCTGGAATTTCTATGTTTAGTTCCGGTTTAGGACGACCCTGGTCTTCGATAGTTAATTGTGCTTAAAAAGTAAGCTGCGAAAATCTCTTTTCACTTCAAATGAAATTAATATATATTTTAGAAACAGTTAATATAGCAAACACCCTCAGGCAACAAGGTACCTAAAAGTGTAATGATAAAATATTTAATTATAACTAATGCAAATTTACTGTGCTATACAATTCGATTCTACAAAAATTGAAAACATACAGGTTTTTTCAGTTTCTAGTCTATTATAGATGAATAGTGATGAGCTAGTATAATATTAAAGCAGAGGGTATAAATTTTTAAACGTAAGGAAATTCAGACGCGTGACGCTTTGAAGATTTAAAAACAAGATGTCACACAAACTTAAATTAATTGACTACCAATGGACAATTGATTGCCATCTTATGCAGCTTTCTGGTGCTAATTAAGGCAATTCCTTACTACGTCTGTATTTGCGTGAAATTCTCTGACGACCGCTCTAAATCGTAAGTAAGATCTATAGAACAGGCCATGAATTTTTCTTGTCGTTTTGCGTTGCGTGTTTACTGTTTTATTGACAGACTGTTTTGGACATACCACTTAAGAACTTGTAATACTTTTAATCGCTAGTTATCGGTTATCTATATTTCTCTTACTCCCGAATATATTTCATGTTTGTTTTTGTTAGTTGCTGATAGTTGGTTGGTGGTTTTGCAGCTCTACTGCACTTATTAAGTAGCACCAGTACTTACAGTCACCTCCTTATGCACAATAGATTAATTTAATTCCAATTTATTTACAATATTTACCGCTTTAATAGTACTAAGTGTAGTTGGTTTCGTTATACATATCACGGAATTGAAATTTAAATTTCGTTCTAAGTTAGTGGTAAGAACTTTAATTTGAAGTGGATGGCATTAGTCCTTAAGTTCCAACTCACTTGAAACAACTACTGCTTAATGTTCTCGGTAACTACCTATGATTGCTAAGCAAAAGTCGATAGTCTGATAAATTTTGTGACTTTATGAAGTACAACTGCGAATGCCATGTGGTTGTAAGTTACGGAAAAATTGAGATAATCATATAAACAATTACAAGTTCATAGCTACAACTACAACAAGATTTAGTTAATTCTCTGAAAACGTTCACACTCGAACGTGGAAAGCAAAAAATAATAAAACGGGAACAAAGATATTGGATTAAATTGCCCAACAAATAAGTAAAGGATAATGTGGTGGAAAATAAAAGAAATTACTCTTCTTTTTGATAAGTAAGTTTATATAAAACGCATCAGAGCGCCACCTAAGATTTTTAATAAGGTCAGGTGGAATACACTATAGCGACCATGTTCACCATCCCAGAATAGGCCAGGACCAGGGTGGCCTTCAAGCTTGTAGGGTAAACTAAGTTTTCTAATTTAATATCCGAGATGAAATGAGTCTATTTGTTACACTGCGAAAGGGTATTCAAGGATCTTTTCGATCATCTCCTCCAAAACAATGGAATCACCCAATAGGACGTTTCCAACGAAAATTATTGGTAGATGTTCGGAAATATCGGTTTCAGTCAAATTTAAAACTAAGCTATTCATTAGAAGGTAACCAGAATTAAAATAGTTATTAGGACCGATCGAAGGTACAAAGAAAAATACGACTATTTAATACTGTTTCGATACAAGAAGCAATAGTCAGTCGTAAATTGTTTAAAACTTTGAGGTTGTTTACTTAAGATACGGAAAACTGCAGATTTTACACAAACGACCAATGATCTAAAAACTTAGAATTTCTAAGTATTTATAAAAAAATATAGATAACCGTGTTACGGGTAAAATGAGCGGCACATTATAAATTTAACTTGCTCCAAAAGGCGGGGACCCCAAAATAACTTAAGAGTGCACCGGCTAACTACAGTGTTGCAGGAGTGACTTCATATGGAAGAAATTATAGGAATACTAAGAAATAGTAATATTTAAAGTGACCAGTATGTTACAATATTCAGTTACCCCGGCTTTTTCTACTGTCATAATTAAGAGAAGCCAAACGATTTTGCATCAGCAATCACTTCGATAGTATCCTTACAAGGAAGACGGTTATTCCGAAAGAATTTTTTTAATCTGAATCTCCCGAATTTATTACGTTATACATTAACTTTTCTAAAATTCCTTAATAACACTCATTAAATTTTGTCATGTCACAAAATCTTTGTACAATAAAATGGCACTCCCATATACGACTCCAACACTGGGGTGACTGATATTCTTTTTCAATGATCTAATTTTTATCTAGTTTATAAGTAAATTCAAATAAAATTCAATTCCTACACTTAGCCTTTGTTGACATTAAGTAATTGCAATATAAACACAAATATACTTTCTTTAAGAAAATCACATTTTTTAAGCTCAAACTGAGCAGATATTAGTTTCGGAAATTCTAAAAAAAATTCAAATCTATCAAAATTATCACTCCAATGTTTCCGTTTCCCGTATTGAGTTATGTACTATTCTAGCTCCCATTTTTGAAATTGCTCTGAATAAAAAACATAGAAAACAGTTAAACACATACTTTTGCTTGTATTATTTTATCAAAACACTAGCTTCATGTTCTATCTAACACTAAATTGCACACATAAAACTTATATTTAAAATCAATACATGCACATTTATTATCATTTTAACACGTTCCTAAATTCCTTGCAAGGCAACATCATTCTTAAATTTAATATGAGGTCCATCGATAATTCATTGCCCAACAAAATAAGTACATATGCATTTGATTAGTCTACTACAACATGAATGTACACGAGTTTACATTTACAATTTCCATGTGCATAATTAAAAGGTATATACATAAAGGTTAATATGCTACTGACTGTTTAATATATGAGTAAACTCAAGTATGTCTAGAAAGCATCAGTATTTTCGTTTTCTGTATTTTCAGCAGACACAGTTCCCTTAACAACCGCAAGACAAAATCCAAATTGCTGAGAAGTAAACTCTCCAAGACTTAATCCATTTTAACCGGTGATTCCACAAATCCGTGATTAAAACATACCTTGCCTTTGCAGGTGTAGTTAAAAATATAAGTCGCGCGCCGCGTGTTTTACTTTTACGAAGACGTCTATATTCTAATCTTGAAGCATTGTTTTTTACAACTTTCAATTTCCCTCTATGTTCTACAGCTTGTTAGAGTTACTAAATTTCGACGTTTCTTAATAACTTTCTGAACTTAGTTTCCAAATTGTGGTACCTAATTATATTCTTATACGTTATTTCTTTATATATATTAATTCGTTCCCATAATGTAACATTCTATTTATACCGAATACAAAGTTCACTCTCCCGTTAGTTACAAATCAGTGACGTACTTTTGCAATTTTTGTTCAACGTCTAACCATTTCTCAAATATGATCTCACCTATTAGCGGTTTATGCATTTCTAACGTATTAATTTAATTTATCAGTGTATACGCTGCGGTTTTGTTTATTGCATGACGCTTTATATTCTATTTTAAGCACAATCTTCAGTATCGTACATTTAACATTCTTGTGTTACTTATATATTTATTACATTGTGTGTTTCATGAAACCTGTTATTTGAGTGGTTCTAAATGTTTCAAAGTTTATACTATTTAAGGACTAATGCGTTACTTTAGTATTGTATTAAATTTACAAATTCATTCGAAGAAAATTTATTTGACTGCTTTAATTATATTAACTGCGCTAATGGAAATTATATTTTCTGAAGACAAGAAATGCTTAGTTAATATTAACTATTAGTGAAATCTAGTATACAGAGTGCGTCCATATTTAGTGGGTCTTTCTAGATTTAATATTTACAAATTCTTATCTGATTTACGTAACGCAAACGTGGTACAATCGATTTCTGACGAACAAATCGTTAAATCAAGTCGCTGGAGGGTATTGGTTTTTAATTTGGGGTAAGTTTCATCTCTATTAATTAGTAAGACGAGATTTTGAGTGTGGATGCAGCTTGTTCCAAAGTTTTTTCTCTATGATATATGTCCAAGTATTCTGTTACGTGGTTATGGGAATTAGACACTCCCATGAGCAAAAAGGGTATAAGCAATTGAATCAGTACATGAGCGATACAATCCATGTTCATTTATGGTTTGATAGGTATGCGTTTTATATTGTAAGTGCTAACGCCGGCAACAAATTCCTTTTATTTTTTAAATTACAGCTTATTAATCCGATAAATTATTGTCAGAATAGCATTCAATTCAAGTTATTTTTAATTTATAGATAAATTGAAACATATGCCAATTCTGACAATAACAAAATTAAGACAGATAGTATCAAACATGGGTGTGATTCGGTTCTCTAGTAAAGTGTGGCATTACGGTGTGTACGTCAAAATAACCCCTTGCACCCGTCTTAGAGAATGGGTTCGAAAACCGTGAAATTTCTAAATTGGTGATCCTTGCCTTCCTTCAATGACCATCCTAAATCTCACCCTTTAAACACCTATTTAAAGTGAGCTGTAGATCTTGGGTAAGTTCATTGTTTTACTTTTGTTTGTTCGTGTTTAAAAATTACAGTCCACTGTGTCTTAACCGAGCGTTAATAGTAAGCTTAAATAAATTACTAACTTAATTGCCGTCACTTGAAACGTTATTACAATTAAGATTTTGTGACATGGAACAAATTCTTAGATTACAACTGTTACACGATCTTTACCCGAGTAAATAGGAACAAAAACTTCTCTAATTAATTATATATCTTGTATCCACGTAGAGAAAAGTTTTGCTTTAAGCATGCGAGTATTGCGGTTGTTTACAAATCTATGAGTGCTTGCAGCATTCAAATACTTTATACCTGCGTTAATCGGTTTCTGCGTGGATTACGACTATTTTATTTTTCTAACTACCCTACGTCGCCAACGTTTTTCAGTTTTCGATATATATGCTTTTGCCAGAATCGCTTAAAATAAATCTCTTGATTAACGTACACTTACTGTATTAAAAATTGCAAAACAAAATTGTAATTATCAGATTTAGAACCCCTGTTTGTATAAGGTTTTGCAATAAAGTGTTTAATATTTTGAAACTGTTTAATCAAACTGTCTTTATTATAGATAGGTATCTATCTGAAAATTGCATATAAAAATCTCATTAAAGTTCACTTTACTCTAATAGGTTATATAATGTAATAAAGAGCCGACCCTAAAAATATGAAATGACATACTTCAGTCTATTAAATTTAAATGGCGTTAACGTTGAGGGTTTCGTTATATTGAATTTTAAACAGCCGGTATTCTATTATTGACGTTCCTATTAAAAATGTTTGAAACGATTTGTTTTTCAGATATTAAACAATTTTTGTTAATGTGGAAACAAGCATAATACATTTTGAAGCTAGCTTTTTTCGCATCGAATAATTCAATTACGCAATTTTAGCATTTAATACAGTTTTGCTGTTCAATTAAGTTCAAGTAAATTTTTTACTGCCAAATGTATAGCTCGATTTTGTTGGATCTTTGTTGTCTGATTGGTACACTGTTGTTTAATTTTTATCAAAAGTCATAATAGGGATTGCAAATACATTAGTTGCTTTAGTACTGGAACATATTAGTACAGAGCGAAAAAAAAACTGGTAATTTAGTTTGTGAAATCCTTTACATAGCAGTAGTAACCAATTTAAAATTGCTATTCTTATATAGTGCTTTAGAGTAGAATTAACTTTTACCTGTTGATACACTTTCAGATATGATTCAAAATAACGCTTTATTAAAAAAGCCAACAAATGTTTTTTCTGCATATCAGCAACTACTTTCTTCTAGTTCCTAAACGTTTATTATTTGCAGTATTGTATCATGTAGTACAATTTCATTTTTGTTTAATGATACCGCCGTTGTTCGAATAATGTCCTATAGGTCAGACACAACGTCGGTCTTAGATTTAAAAATCTCTAGGGTATGGTTACACCTATCTTCAGTTTTTGTTTGATAAATCTTTTCTAAAATGTTTTACGCTTAAAGAAACATGTGGAAATGGTTACGAAAACTGCTATGTACATCCTACGGGATATAATTCTAAAAATTAATTCTCCTAGTTCTGAACCGTTTTTTTTGTAGCCTTACTTTTAGTAGACTATTTTATTAATCAAAACCGCACGGTATCGTGCTCACAAGGTCATACAACGCCCATCACTGTAATTGGTTTAGAAAATCTAAAAACAGAGAGTTAACTTCGTGTTCTTAAGATCACGGATAAAGGTAAACACAATTTCACACTATGTCGCCCTAGCAGTAACATTCTCACAAGGTGACACAGTGGCATGAACGAAAAGTTACCGTCCAGCATAAGATCACACAACGCTATTCTCCCCGTGATAGGTCTGGAAATTAAAAAGGCAGAGACCCAACGTTATTCACAAGGATGCACGACGTTATCTTAATAGTGAATTGTTCAAAAACAAAACAGAATGCGGTTCCCAACAAGATCAGGCTACAGTGACTAACCCAGAAAGCGCAGGTCCCTGGAGTCAAATTCTTTCAGAAAACACATGTCGATATTTTCTCAGTGAGTGTACCAAATACCATGTTGACAAGGAGTCAAAGTTTCTTACAGGGAAGTTATACGACGTCGCGTTCACTGTAAGTCGCCAGTCATCTTTATTGATGAGATCTCACAAAAAAGAAAAATCTTTACTAATATAAATATTCAGAGAATTTAGAGCTTTTTAAAGTAATTGAGGCGTTAATTGTGTATAACCCAATAAAAGATTTTGTCAACATACTTTTGAAGTGCGCTTTCTAAATTATAATTCAAAATCTTTATTACATATTTAACGACTTCAAATCAAACGTAAAATCGCTTTTCTTACACGATTAATAAATGAAAACTTTCTGGACTGTTTACAAAGTTCCATAGACAATCCTCTATTAATATAGTAACAACAAACAAATGTTTTTTTTTTCAATTCCTTTCTGAACATCGTGCTTTTGGCTGATGTTTGGCGGTGGAATTCTTCTATAAATTTCTCACTGCGATGCGCAAAGATCACTGTTTAGAAAACATTTCACAGAGGTAGGTGAATACAAAAACGCCATACAATATAGAACTACTTTTCGTAGGTGGAGAGGCTTTTCTTGGTGTATCTATTCCTAAAATTTTCTATCTTTGAATACTCTAGATTTCAAAAGTATGTCACATTCCTGTTTAATATACTCTTCCGAGGTCATGGCAGGTTTTGCATCAAATAATTACGTACTTTAACAGATGCACTACTAAAGAAAACACCATGAAATTAATTACTTCTTCCAGAGATTTAAAATCTGCAAAACTTCTCTCGAATTCCTCTGGTAAATTATCTAACTGATCAGCAAAATTTTTCTACGCGCGATTTAAGTACATCTTTTCTTCATGTTTTAGTACTTCCTTAACTTGCTTGTCTATAGTTGGGATGCATATGGCCGAATCCTCACTTTGAACATCTCAATGCAACTTGTGATATTAATCAAAGCTTAGTCTTCGATTCAGGTCTAAGACAAGTCGCCGCCGTCAACTCGCCGCCGTCATTTCGCCGCGGGGACAACTTGCCGCCATCATCTCGCCACGGGGACAACTCGCCGCCGCTGAACTGGCTGTTGTATTTAAAGAGATGAAGTTATACGTTCCGTTTTTGAACTTCTATATTTTTTGTATTTGCAATTACATATCCTTTCACTCAATCGATGAAATGCCTATGGTAGAGTATTGTTTTGAATAAATATCTCGGTATTTTTGGCTATTGTCAGTTTATACTTTCAAATTAGATAAAACACATTTCATAAAGATAAATCTGGTTTTCCAATTAACACTTTCTATTTCTGTGCTTTATTAAAAATAGAAGATTTAATTTGTACCGTGTTTATAATTCTTCGGTAATATTATCAGAAATTAAAAAGCAGAATAACTTAAATACTTCCTTCAAACATTCTCCTTGGTGTGGCTATGATATACGTATGGACAATGGCGATGACTCTGTAACATATTCTGTTATAGCGTCTTTTGTTTTATCAGAGAATTTAATTTTATCTTATAATTAAATGTTATACGATGAAGCTTGGGCCGTTTCTATTCTTGCTGTATTTTACATCTGGATCCATAATTGTTGCAAAGAAATAAAGTGCTTTCAGTATTCCTGTCGTAAATATGGTAAAAGTTATTTCCCAGATCATAAATCGAAACGAAAGATGAAACTAGGAGAGGACTTAGGGACCCCCCTCCCGCAAACGGGTGTTTAGAAAACGCTAAAAATATTGTTATATTTACAAAATTTACGTCTACAGCCTGCAGCGCTTTACCTACCTAAAATATCCTTATGACTGTTTAGTCCCACCTAGCCCCTCACAAATTAAAGTCGAATCGTTACTGATCAAAACATCAGTAAAGACTATTTTAACAACTATAAGAAAATAAAAAAGAACGTTGTTCCATTTTTCCATATTTATTGTGCGCTTACCTTATTCTTGATACCTTATAAATTCTTATTGCTGAAAAATTTATTGTTACAGAAATTTTCTAAATAAAACAAATTGCTAGAACCACAATATTTTTTGTGTATTTTTATATTGTTACACACACGCGTACGTACGCACGCACGCTGGCACGCACGCACGCGCTCACACACACACGCACGCACGCATGCACACACCCACACACACACACACACACACACACACACACACACACACACACACACACACACACACACACACACACACACACACACACACACACATACATACCATCCACACACTTAGCAGCGTTCACAACTGCAAATTTTTGTTCCATTTCAAAATTTTGAACGATCATATCTCGTCGGTCGTAGTTATTTACAATGATTAAAATTTTCGCATCTGCGTCTCTGTAACGTTTCAATTTTAGTGGTGGATTATGTCAAGCTATCAATTGTTCGTAAAATAAATCACTTCCGTGCTGTATTCTTTGCAAAGCATCTATAAACTTCCAGATAGTCGGATGATTCATTTCCAGCTCAACTTGTAGCCGACAATGAGCGGCTTCGGCGAAGTTGTTGGTTTGGTCTAAGGCATTTTTAGTCCTATTATAAACGTTCCATATTTTGGGTGCAAATAATGGACGACGCCTTTCGCCACTTCTGTTAGGATGTCCAACGTAATTGTCTTCTAGCCAATCTAAAAGCGGATGTAGATCTTCTGGGATAACATCTCCAAGTGCATCAACTGCTTCATCGATATCTTCAACTGGTACAAATGGTAGCGCAGTTATCATTCTAGCAAGCAAAGCAAATTCTGCATTTGTGTTGTAATTGTTCATTAGACTCATCGAACACAGATGTTTTCTCATATACTGCGCAAGGTGGATAAAGCACCCGTGTTTAATGCGTGTTCGGAAACACATCTGAAATACTTTTAAAAATGGCAAGCTCAAAATCGCATGAAATTGAAGTAGGTACCAGTTCAGGTTGCACGAAATAGCTATTCGTATGTAGTACGCTGCTTGTTGGTCAACGATGCATAAAACATTGAATGTACTCCACTATGCTTCTTAACGAAAATAAAAAACATTTGGCAAAATAACGGAGGCGATATTTTAAAAGTGCTATCCATGAATACGGTATCGCAATCTTTAAAAGTGACAAGACTTCTTTCCTTACCAATAATTAAAATTCTTTTGGGGTCTGGGCCACTGTCAAATAGTGAAAGCTTTTCTTCAACACCTACAGACAATTTAATGATTTTATGCGCGTCCGTGATCACTAGCGTTGTTAAATCGTTTAGATTGGGCGGAGCGGAAATAACTTCGTTGCGTTTTTTTCTCATGACTCTCCTCAGAGCATCCTGCTTAGGTAAATCTCCTTGACAAGCGAGTATCAAATTTTCCGTACAAGAATTGAGCACTTGCGTCGTGTTTTCTAAAGTCGACGCAGTTCGTCGCTTGATAGCACTGATCACCTTATCAGTTTCGATTTTAACTACATTTACCTCATGAGTGTGGTGTGGATATTAACAAAATGAACGACATTTCCTTCCCGAACATAAACTCTGCCTTTGCACTGCCCTCTTCGTTCGCATCGCCAGAATTCCATAGAACAATCTTTAGTACGTTTTTCTAACACATAAATAAAACCTTCACTCACAAACTTAGTTTTGTTGTACTTCGAGATTACGTTTGTTGCTTCCTTGACTCGAATATTTCTATGCGAAAAACCTGCTAACACTAAACGGCCAACAGACAAACTAACTGTTTATATCTCAATTTTCCTTTTAGAAAAGGTTCTAGTTAGCTTGTTATTATTTATAAGACATCTTTACTGTGTATTAATAATAACAACTATTATAAACTCCTGCTTGTAGGATACTAAACACATATATTTGTCAATTAGGGTATTAACCGGGCGTTTGTCGCTGTATAAAACATTTTGTTTAGTGCTTACCCTTGAACTAAGCAGTACTCAACACGATAATAGAGACATACCTGTCCGTTAAACTACCTGACTTTTTATCCCTTACTATAGTGGGAATGTAGTCTTGAAATTTAAACTAAAGTGATCATTTCGTCGGTTCTGCCATAGATCAACAACCACTTAGTTATGTTTTACACTGCCTTTGTGAACGTCGAACGCGCTACCCTAAGCACGTGCATTTCCTTCATCAAGCGATAAGCCGTGAATGTGAAATTTTAAAAACAAGTCGAGGACAAATAAATACAAAACCTTTTATAAGAAAATAGTGAAAGATCTCACTTTTTATAAAACGTTTTCTTTGCAACGAAAACAGAGTTTGTTATTATCGAAGTCTGCACTCTGCATATCATACTTAATGTGTGAACAAAATGCTCCTGCGTAACCAACTTTGTGATTTTTATGTAGCAACAAACTTTGAGATAGAAGACATTTATTTTGTATTTTAAAATAACTCATAACAAAATATTATTCCAATCTGCGAAATTAATTGAGTAAAGAATTTAAAAACTAGTACGTTGTGTACAAAAATTTACAAAAAATTTATAACACTGTAATGTAAAATTAAATAACCTAGAATTAGTTTCCCATTAGCAAAATTTATAGGCGGCAAGTGGTCCGGGAGCAAGTCGTCCTGGCGACGAGTTGTCCCGGCGGCGAGTTGTCTCTGCAGCGAAATAGCGGCGGCGAGTTGACGGCGGCTCGTTGTCCCCGCGACGAGATGACGGTGGCGAGATGACGGCAGCGAGTTAGCGGCGGCTAGTTGTCCGATACCGTTCGATTCAACTCACTCAGTTTCGCAGTTATATCGCAAAAAAGAACTGATTTTATAAATCACTTTTCGTTTTTTAACACGGGTTTATTTTGCCTCTTAGGTTACATAAAATAAAGTATTTCTTAAACTACCGCGTAACTGCATATCCTCCAAATACATCAGAAGATTCCCTTCTACAGCGTCTGCTTCTTTAAGCAAAACTCGAAATTGATGTATTTGTTAACTTTTGACAAATTGAATGATTTAATTTAAAATCATTCATCATTATATGATGTGTCCCAAGAACATTAGAGTCGAAACCTTGCTCTTGCGCAGGGAAAGCTGATAAAACTTGAAACTCTATCATTATTTTGCACATTGTTCTTGAAACGTATGTGGATTTTTTAACTCTCGTTTGCTATTTCGTTTGAGTAGGGTTTAATATCTTCAAACACTAGTTGCAGAAAAATGTATAATTCACGTCACTCACATTCTGTAGATTCCTCACGCTGGAGTACTAAAAATCTACGTTCTTGCAAGTCCTCGGCTTTAGTGGGCGATATTACAGGGTTTCTTTACAGTGGTATATCGTAAATTGACAAAAGATTTTTTTTCATCTATAGAGTAATGAACAAGTGCATCTCTAGCTATGCACGTAGCTTACTTGATCACTTCGCCGTCTTCAAAACGACTTTCTCGTTTTATCAATAGTTCCCACGGATGACGCGAAGGTCGCAGTTCTAGGTTTTGTATTTGATTTCTTAAAAATGACAGTTGTGTGTATAAGCTACTTTTTAAGATATGTACGTTTTTTTATTTACTGTAATAATGATAAACCTTATTTTTAGAGCTCGGACCGCTTTTCTTAGTCGTAGTTCTTATCACCACGCCACGCAGGTAAACAATCGTTCCGTTATGTCGATATTACTCAGAATACACATAAGAAGCAAAATATTAGCCCGAATTAAATGCGTTTATTCATTAACCAAGTTATACAGAATGAAAAAGGTTGTAAACGGCACGTGCTTTTTATATCAGTGATTACGGTAAACTTAGTCATAAAATAACTCTACAATAACCGGAAATCAAATTACGTGTTCCGATTTACTTCATCACTTGTCGGGTTTGTTAGTGGTTAATAGGTACATAAAACGGGGATAAATAAAGGTAATATGATCCTCTTATTTATTAAACGCCAGCACGGGTGGTGTGTATTATTGTTCTATTTGGATTCGGGATGATTTCAGATAAGATTGCTTTTGCAGACTGAATTGAGAGATAGCTTTCGCAACACATTGAATTAGTGCGCAATGCCAATTTTTTGTAATTTTTGTTCAGTTGATGTTATTCATGCCGATCACTCTCGCGGGTTATTAAAAATGTCTACGTGGTCGACCAGCCGGCCGCGGTCGACGTTTCCGCAATTCCTACAGATCAGGGTTCTTATTATTATTATTATTAGAAATTCTGATTTTTGTAATTCAAACTTCTACAAATTTAATAAAATCAAATTTGAAACAAAAATTAGTACTACCAGGAAATGGATTTATCGACTTAGGGTAGGTTTTTTAAAGTTTTTTGGCATTAATTTGTTATTGCAATGAACGGTACTCGAATATTTAAAAAACAAGTTTTTAATGATTAGGGTACGGTTCTGTAAACATAATGAACATTTGTTGATCAAATGTACGGTGTTCCGGGTATTAATAAATCAATTCATACACGCAAGCCAGACTTTTATAAATATAATAAATAAACCTATTAAATTAACATACAGCATTATTTAATTTAATAGATATGTTCCTTGTTTAAATAAATATGTCCATACCTGTTCTTTAACGGTTCGTAATATTGATAATAAAAGTGTCTTCATCACTTTAATACAAACATGGATTGTATAATAATTAACAAAATATTTTTGGGATCGTAAACTTTCTATCACTTTTAGATAGGGATGGATTCGGGCCGAGCCGGGCCGGGCTTTTAGATGCGGCCCGGCCCGGCCCGAAATAATTTGCTCCGGCCCGGCCCGGCCCGGCCCGGCCCGAACCAAAACGCATCGGCCCGGCTTGAGGCCCGGCTTGAATTTCGGGCCGGGCTTCGGGCCGGGCCGGGCCGATTCGGGCCGGAATGTAACTAAAACCTCAAGTGATTTATAGATTTTTCAACATCCAAATGAGACGTATCGTTTGTTAATATATGTATTTTCAGTTGTATATAAAATCTTCTTTACTATTATTATGTTTTTCTACAAAAGTTGAATATATCAATCTTAATAAATTATAGTTTATAGTATTATTTTAACCTCGAAGAAACTCAAAGGTATTTGGAGATGATGCACACTTGCACACGCAATCCAAAATAGAAGGTGGTTTGCGTCTAACTTCAAGTAACAAAATGCATTTTAGAATTCATGTACTACTACTAGTATATAGTAAAACATTTCAAGGAAAGTATTCAAAATTTGACTGAATATTGTTTCCTCATATTCTAAATAAAGAACGTTGCCAATTTCCATTTTACAGATTGCTGGTGTATAGGTCTACATTTCGAGAATGTGCTAGCATCCGTTCAGAGAACTGATTATTCAAGTCTCTTGTATCAGGTAGACATTACTTTGTTGTCTATGAATATTTTTTTGTCGCATGCTTTACTGGAAATTTTAATTATTATGAAAAAAAATGCCGCAACATAGAATATTATTTAGTATTTACATTTTAATTTTCTATATCCATTTGTTATTTAAAGCTATAAAAAGCTAATCGCATTGTATTCGGTATGGTTTTCAGCAAAAGATACATTCAAATAATTAAATCTAATTAAGCTGTTTTTTTTTTAATCGGGCAGTTTTAAATATTTTTACATATACAGAGTGGTTTCGATTTATTCATAAATAATTTTTAGTGCGAGGCCACAATAATAAGTTAATTAATATGTATAATACAATAAACCAGCTCAATTAACATACGTTGCAATACTCCTTCAAATTAATTAAATATAACACGGACGATTTCTATTTCAAAGTTCTTGAAAGGTGGAAAGAAGTGAATATTACTTATCGAAAAAAAAATCGAAATTCACAAATCGGTTTAAATCAAATCATTTTCGTTTTCGATTTATTTCCATTATGACACACTTACCAATATGTGTGTAACTGTACCTGGGTGATATATTAAGAAGAGCGTTAATTATAATTTTGTTTAAGAGGCACCTAAAGAAATCATTAAAGGAAATTTTTTACTAAATCAATAAATTGGATATTTCGTTATATAAACTTCGGGCCGGCCCGAATAGCCCGAAAAGCCCGAAAAGCTTGAGCAGTCTCGCCCGGCCCGGCCCGGGCCCGACACGTGCTTGGCCCGGCTTGGGCCCGAAAAAAATTTGACCGGCCCGGCCCGCAGCCCGGCTTGATTTCGGGCCGGGCTTCGGGCCGGGCCGGGCTAAAGCCCGGGCCCGTGGCCATCCCTATTTTTAGATACGGTCAAGTGCAAGGGATGCATTTTTCAGTTAGAATGCTATTATTAAAGCTTCTCTTCGTCTAGCCAACTAGTTATCGCAATTAGTTTTATATTGAAATGCCACAATTTTATGCTTTACCGCAACTAGGAATTTTGTTCAGACCATTGTTTTGAATAAGGCGTAGCTCCATGTCATTGTTGTGAAAAACTCTCAATTATAAGATTAACCAATAACAATTATAGTACTACCCACTAACGATCCACTTTGGATCATATACTCAGTGACATAGAAATTGCAACACCACGAAGGAAGATTGGGAGTATCTTGACCAAACTTGACAGATATGTTTAACTACTCAAAGGTAATAATTGATTAAGATTTCAAAAAGAAAGCCAAAAGATTAACCCAATTTTTATTAATTTTGTGTCCCCACATCTCCCTATTTGTTCCACACTCTCTCACTCTTCGTGACATCGAATCCAGTAGGTGACCGTTGTCCTGATGGGGTATTGTGTCCAAAGCAACCTGCACTTTACGTCGAAGAGCTTCCAGTGTATGCGTAAGATTTGCTAAGTTTCCCAGCCTTCTACCCATAATGTCCCACATATATTCAATTGGCAGAGTATCGTTTGAGAGTGGTCCTCGCTACGTGAGGACGGGCATTATCCTGCTGGACAAGTGTGTCTTTGAGCTGTTAGAGATAAGGAAAGATATGGGGACCCAAAACTTTATTAAAGTAGCGCTTGGAGTTCATACTAAATCGGATGAACAACCAATGAGACCTACTTCCATATGTTATAGACCCCATACCATAACCCCTACGGTTCGGTGCAAGTGCATTTCAACATATTTAACTGTGTCCGGTTTCCCACATTTTCGTCTGACTCTCATGTATCCATCATGCATACCTAAACAGAATGGGGATTCATCACTGAATACTACCGTACGCCACTCCAAGTTCCAGTAAAATCGCAAACTGCATCGCTTTAAACGTTACTGTCTGTGTTAAGCCGTAAGCGATAGCACAAGATGTGGTCGATAGGATTGCCCGCCGAAAGCTTTAAATTAGAGATAATCCGTTCGAAGGGTTACAGAACAACCTTCATTACCTAACCAGTAATCAGCAATTGGCCTGATTCTGGAGAATCGGTCTCTTAGAGCCAATAAGCGAATATGGCGGTCTTCTCCCTCATTAGTTTGCCTTCGGCTACCCGTTCGTTTTTTTATATTCCTGGCCTTCATTAGTCCATAATTGAAAACAGCGCATAATTGCGAATTGGTTCTGGGTAAGGCGATTTGCAATTTCTCTAAACGAAAAACCGCCTTCACATAACCCAACAATTCAACCTCTGTCAAATTCCGTCAACTTGCGGTAATTTCCAGGTTGCCGTACTCTAGGTATAATGGCGCCTTCAAAACACGAAAATCAACTAAAGCATAACAGATACAACACAAAATTCAACCAAAACTTGCAAAAAATACACCCGATAATAATGTTAAAAAGAAATTACAGAAGTCTCCGATATACCAATATCACTCAATCTATCGCAATAAAATTTTAACGAATTATTACCTTTGAGCGGTTAAACATATCTGCCAATGTTAGTCAAAAAATTGCTAACCTTTCTTGGTGTTGCAATTTGCATGTCACTAAGTATATCTGCATTGTAGCGCTATAAATAGGAATTACACTGCATGCTGCTTTTAACCGATTACCTACATAATGAAATTGTATAAGGACATTTGTTTCAGATGAACGTAAGTCCATTATTGGCCAGCATACTCCTTTTGTGGATAGCATGTGAACAAAGTTCAGCATATGGGATTACCCGAATGCCAGACTTAGCAGCTCGTGAGCCTAGCTGTGAACAGCTGAAAGCTATGTGGAGATTTTCTAAGCGACAATCACGTGCATCTGAAATTACTAATGAACTACCCACTTTCGTAGATCCATTTGCATATAATGTTTGGAATCCTATTTACACAGCTAGGAGCCGCAGCTTTGGAGGGTAAGTATCGATTCTTAAAGCTTGAGCGTATATATTTGAAGTTAATTTTCCCACTATGAACTGACAAACAATTTGATAATTAGTTTAATAGGTGTATCATTTTAACATTTTTTTAGATTATAAGAATACTTTTATTTCATTGAAGATAAATAACGCTTTACGGTAGTCTCGCATTGCAGTTATTGATAAAACGAATGTGTGTTGGGTCATAGATAAAAATGATTATGTAGTTTTAACTGTTGCAAACAGTTTCTGTAAGAAATTATTAAATTTTTAAAAATTGTTGTGGTTTGTATAACAGAATTTGTGAAACGGCTTTGCTGAAATAAAAATGAATCGTTTAATTCAGATGCCCACATGTAAACATTTCTAGGTCTTAAGATAATAAACCCACACTGTTTAAATGAAAAAAGTCAGGCGGAATACTAATTACAAGAACACCGTATATAGCTTACAAAGCACGTGTAGATAATGGGCATTTAAATTTTTCACCTGATATAAAATACCCCTTCCATTCACATGACTTAATTCGTATGGATTCACTGCCTTAACTCCTGCCTTCTTTCATTAACTTGCATGATCACACGTTTTAATTTCCGGGCAATATTTACTAGTTTTTTATTTCTCCGCATAATTGTTCGTGTTTTAACTTATAAACAATTTGTTCCATTCTTGAGCATGGCATTGATTTCTTTTTCGATGTGGGTTAACAAGGACTTACTGTCTCCGCACCTGTCAAGTAGCCCATAAAGGAATACGCATTTTAACAAATTCTAGAGAAATAACCATAATAGCTATCAAGTATTTATTTAGTACAAAATTAGAATAAAAACGAATATTTAAGTTTTGGAGATGATATATTCCAGATGATTTCCTCTGCGGTACACATATTTTTCCAAACGAGCTCGTACATAATGGAAAACACGAGTACGCGTATGCCGCGAAATTGCTGCATCTTGTTGAATATTGAACGTCAACTGAGTAATTATTTGTTCTTGGGTGATTGCGAAAAACATTATTTTTATGGTTACCTCTTTCAGAAAAAATCTGTTGGGTTTAAAACAGGACTACGTGTAGACCACGCAATGCTTCCTAGTGTAGATATTAACTTGTGATGAAACATGTCCTCCACTCTTTGGATGCTAGCATTCGCTATGTGGTTTATGGCATCATCCTGTTGAAATTACGTATTTCTACTGTAACCTGTAGCTTTTTCCAGTGTTGAAACCAGAGAATCTCTGAGCATGGTACAGTAGCATTTAGAAGTCGAGTTACAGTGAGGCCACGACAGTCTTAAGAAATAAGAAGCGATGATACTCCACGATGCTATTTCAAACCAAACGTAGCCGTTGCTGAGTGAACCGTTCGCTACCGCACCAATGCGGATTCTCGCAGGCCAATAGCGACAATTTCACTTGCTAACGGGGCCGTTAAGGTAAAAATGGGTATCATCTGAAAAAATAATGGTGTCGAATTTTGGGAATCGATCCAACTTTTCCCTTTCAAAATGTAGACACCAATTAATGTCCGTCCCCTTCTATTTCTGCACTATTTGCAGCATATAAAATGAAACTTCAGATCAAGACATCAAATGGGTTTCACAGTTGTACGTCCCAATCGAAGAGCCGCCGACCGCCTGCGAGTCGACATTCTTGGTTCCGTGCGTACAGCCCCCATGACGACGCACGCACCATCGTTTAGGAACTATAGCTACTTCAAAAGTGAATTTCTTTATAGGGCCACTCGGTAATACATTATATTCTTTTTCTTCTTATAGTTACCCTTTGGTAACCACTGTGAGGGATATGTTAGCAGGTATTCGCGTTTCTTTCTATCACACTGTCTTTCTGTATATCTTCTTCAAGTCAAACTTTAAATATTTAGTAAATGTTCACGTTCAGCCTTATTTCTTTTCAATATGAATCTCTTTACAGCAAAGACTGCATTTGGCTAAACAAGTATTTCTGTTTCTTTTTCTACGTATCCTTCACTTATTATTATTAGCAGTCTGACTCGGCCATATGTTCCTTTTATACTTTAAAATTAAAATGCTCGTTCTAGATCTCTTTATATATATTTTCGTACAGTTTTTGATTTCGTTATTCGCAACATTGTTCTAGCTGCGTGAGAATTTAGGCTTATTTTTCTTTGCAGAACATAGACAAAATTAAATAACTAGTTTCTATCGTACATCTTTCGCAGATATTTTAGGCTGTACCTGAAGTTTGTTTCAAACATTGTGTGAATTTTGCCAATATACTGTCTGTTATGGGTAAAATATGCGGTACGTTATAAATTCGGACTTACTCGGAAGAGACGGGACCCCCTAGCAACTTTAATCTTACGGTCGGCGCAGTGTTGACTAGCAAGGACGAGCGCTGTGCATCAAATTTATCCTATGTAGTTTTTCAGAATTATAAAATAATTATGCCATTTTTAATTATTGTGAACGCAATTATTGAAATAAAAGTTAAAGTAACTGAAGGTCAAATAATCATAATAAGTACAAGTTTATTTACATAAATCAAAAACAATATTATCAAATCCCTTCTAATTAAGCTTTAACCCTCTTTAAAAAATTAAATAACAGACAAACGTAATTTTCAAAGCAGATTAAAAAAGGATCATTATTTATCTGAAACAACAGTCTAACTACATGAACAATAGTCATTCACTATTTCTGTTGCATATTTTCTAGTATCTCTACGCTACACATTTTACTGAAACGTTTAATGTTCAGAAAGCATATTATAAGTGTTTTGCATTTTTAGCAACTATATTTGGTTTGTCTCCTTTTCTCCATGCGGGTTTAATAACGCTTCCTTTTGTGCCATATTATGGTTCACTTTCTTAATCTGGTTGTGTATGGGTTTGACCTGTAGCATGCGGTCTGTAATGCTTTGGGCGCTTTGAAACTTCAATACCCATTTCTGTAAAGTTCAAACTTCTACGTACTGATGAGATAAATCTGGGTCATGTGATAAGTCTTTGAGAAAATCGTTTCTTCTTATTTTATTCTCAGCTGCATTTTTGCTATGATAAATGACAAGCGTTAATTTCGTTAACATTAAATATGACAAACAAACGCATTATATCAACGACATACATTCCTAGCATCATTACAAAATTTACACGGTTTTTTATATCTACCTCGCCTTTGGTACTATTATTATTTGTTGTCACTTCAGGTTTCCTCTTTCGTTTAATGTCGGGATCTATTGAATTATCTTCGTGAAAGCTTGACGCTAAAATCACGTATTTACCCTTTCTCGGCACGTAAAAACCATGTGCATCTTTTCTTGCAACTGAATATGCTACTATTGACAGATGTTCTTTTACTTGTGATAAATTTTAGTGGAACCCCTTTTTGTTATTTCGAATGGTTCCAGCATAGATAAGATTGCTACTGAGTAACTTATCTAATGGTTGAATGCTGGTAAACCAGTTGTCTACTGTAATATATTTTCCGAATTGTAGAGGTTCGCAAAGCCGTAATACAGCATTTGCAGACATGTTGCTCTATCAAAATATTAGTTTAGGTTGTTGTCCAACGTATATTTTTAAATTATATGTATAAAAAACTTTGGAATTAACGAGTAAATAAATTTTAGTTTCGTAGCTATATCCTAAATATACTGCCTAAAACTGCATCGCGACGAAATCCTTCTAGTTTCTCATCTACTGTGATACTTTTACTAACTATGTAAGACTTTTGACAGTTTTTCACAAACACTACAGAGACTTCGCGAATAGCCGCAAGTTTATTCGCTATCTTTTTTTCATTACGCGAGTTACGTTTCGGGCCTTGGAAGCTGTCTTTTAAAAACTTCTTTCAATTCTTCGTAACAATATTTATTTACTTAAACAGAAATTACAGTTGAATTTTGACAAACTGGTTTATAAAACTTTAAGTCCAAATAAAATAATTAATTGAACTAATATTAGGGCGAGTAGCCTAAATAAACAATAACGTTAAAGCTGAAATTCTCGAACAGACTGACTGGTCTTGGAGCTCCCGGGGTATTTATGTTGTCCCTGCCCCTCACAATTTTGTGGTAACTTGCTGAGCTTATGTCTGCTTATTTTTAATTCTATACTTTGTTACATTGTTACAATCTGATTTTCTAGATAATTGCGGTACCTTAACCGTCTGTGACCTGCCACCTGCAGCATCACTATCGTCTGGAGTACATTGTATTGCATCCGTTTTTATGAACTGTTAATAACCTTTTTATATTTATCCTTGAATTACATTGTTGTACTTGACCTAATAAGTCCTTAATGGTTTCTAATAATTTCTATTAGATTCTATTTTATCATACATACATAAATTGGGGGATACATAACACCTCCCAACGTAAATAAAAAATTAAGGTTTTCCTTGCTTAGTTTTTAAATTCATAATTTAAATTCATTGCTTAAAATTCATGGTTTCTAAGAGTACACTATTATTTCTTTATTTCTCTTTGTTTCCTTAAATCTAAAACTGTTTTCTTTATTCTTATGTCTAAGGTACATTTTGTAAAATACATATATGATCAATAAAATAATTAAAATGATTAATGTATTTGTCCAAACGCTTATGTTGTCGAAGTGTAACTTGGGCACTTTGAGTTCACTTAAGTGTTCCTTATAGTTTTCCATTTGTTTCATGGCGTGGTTGAGGTCGTCTAAGTCTAGGTGTTCTAATTGCATGGGTTTTTTGATTATTTCTTCATCTTCCTCTTGCTCTATTTTGAACTGTAGTTCTGGTAAATTTACGAGTTTCTTGGTTGCTACGGGATTTTGGTAAACTCTGATTATTTCGTTTTTCAGTGTCAAATAACAATCTTCTATAAGGGTGATCAATTTGCTTTCGGTTACTGCTAGATTGTTTTCGTCTTGATTGCAGTGGACGGTTGTTATTATTTCTGTTGGAAAAATGGCAATCCATAGGTTTTCAGTAACTTTTTGATTCTTCATGTTGGTGATTCGTACGGGTTTGACTTCACAGTTTTCGTAATGATTTGAAAATCTTAATAATTGTACTTCGCAATGACTGTCTTCTTGAATAGTTGTTGTTAAGGATTGGCATAAATATTGATTTGGTGTTACTTTGGTACATTTTTCGTTGGTATAACCATATTTTAGTTCATTTAAAAATAAGAACCTGGTTTTGGGTATGATAACTTAATACATGTTCGTAACTTTCATTGGAAAAGCACATAAATGATAATAATTTTATTTGTTTTTTCTACTATTGGGATTTCTATTAAAAATGTTATTTCGTTATTCTTCACATAGCCTTTTACTATAGCTATTTTTTCAAATATAGGAATGTTTGATTCTGTTACATCAAATGGTAGTTTACTGTTAGTTATAAATGATCTAATTCTTAATAATTCTTTTAATAAATCAGTTGGATCTATGATGCTAGAGTGTAAGGTATTCAATTTTGCAAATGTTACGGCATTTTCTAAAGTGGCTAAAATTTGTTGGATTAAAGTGGGGGTTGATATTATTTGAGTGAATATTGTATTGAATCTAATTAAATCTCGAATGCTTAACATGGTAGTTTGCATGTTAGTTTCAGGGGTTTGTATTCTTTTAGCTAACCTACCTTGATATCTTACTAGCTTTCTTAATGTTTCGTTAAATTTTATTATAGTTGATTGAGTTAGTGATATTTGGTTGCTAATTATGGTTTTTATATCGTTCGTTCGTTCGATTAATTGTTGTATTGCGTTCTCATAACGTTCTGCGTCTTGGTTATCTACATTGCCTGTGATAGTTTTTATTATATTACCTATTCCGTAAATTAATCCTCTTTTTCTTCTTGTATCTAGTTCTATGGGCATTAATCTGTTAAATTTATCTTCTGTTTCTTAAAATGCTTTCTATTATGGTGTTACAATTCATCATTTTTATGGCGTGTTTTGCTTTGTCCATTGATTGTTTGATTATTTCTTGGGAATTATTAATACTGGGCTGTTCCATGGTGAGTTGGAGTGTTGTATGATATCCTGTTCTAATAAGTCTGCTACTTGTCTGTTGTCTTCTTCTTGGCTTGTCTGAGGTAGTCGGAATGCTTTTGTAAAGATTGGTTTGTTATCCGTTAGTTCGATATTATGTTTAACTGTGTTCGTAAAGGTAAAAGGAATTCCTTCACAATGGAATATGTCATGGTATTCAAAACATAAATTTTTAATTATTCTCTGCTCTTATTGGTTAATGTCGGTATTAAAGCGAATGTTACTTAAATTTTCTTTTAACATTTTGTCGTTTTCTACGGCTTTGTAATCGTCTTCTCAATTTTCATCTATTTCCATTTCGTTAAAATTTAATTCCTCTACGTTAATTGGGTTGATCAATGATAATTCTACAGGGTAGTCATTTGAGTTTAAAATTGTAGTAGTGGCATAATTATCTTTTATTTGTACTAATGCGGTTGTGGTTTCTACTCCTTGTTGAAGTGTTATGTGATTTATTAATCCAATGTTATTTTTGTGTTTACTGGGATTTTTATTTTTTTTCTGTTCGGGGTCCTAATTTTCTTAAGAGGTCCATCCCTATTAGTCCGTCGCATTTATCGTTGAATTTGAAAATACAAAATTTGTGTTTCATTTTTTCATTGAAGGTTTTCGGTAGGGGTATGTTAGCTACGAATTGGTGTAGGGTCGTTTGAAGGGCTGTTTTAATTTTAAATGGTTCTCTCTCTACATAATCTAAATAATGTTTTTTACGGTTCGGGGACTAATTAATGTTTTTGAGGATCCGGTATAGATTAATAGTTTAAGTTTGGCATGGGGTATTTGTATGTACGGCGGTACTAGGCGATTAATATTATTTAAATTTATTAGGTTTGGTCGTTTATAAATCGGTCTATCTGAAAATTTGAGTACGCGTTTTCTTCGTCATCCTTCTCGTCATTTTCGTATGGTTCGTCGCGTTCGTAATTTTCTGAATGGTTTGATTCATCGTTCGTACTGGAATGAATGTAATTATTCTGGTCATTGTCAAATTTTTCTACTTCTTGATAAAATAGTTTTTCCGATGTAAAGTTGCGTTTTTGACTTGGTCGGTTGTGCGCTATTTTTGTATTTTGTCTGGTGTTACCAGATGAGGTGTCCATAGGTTTGGTTTATAATAACTGTTGGGGTTATTATTGTTATTTGTCATTGGTGTATTTCTAATAGGGATCGCGCTGAATGCAGGTCTTTGTTGGTTAATGTTTTGGTTGAATCTTGGTTGAAATGCGGGTTTCGTAAAATTTGAATTAAACATTGGTTTTGGGAATTGTTTAAATTGATTATTAAAATTCGTATTATTAAAAATTGAGTTATTACTTCGCGGTTGGTTTGTTTATGCATTGAATGGAGTGAATTTAGGTTGGGTGGTTGTTTGTCTCGCAACTTGTATGGTTTTTATTGGTGAAAAGTCTTTTTCGCGTTAGGGTTGTATAGTCTGTTTTGATAATACATTACGTTTTCTTCTTCTATAATCATGCTCATGGCTTCTTCTAAATTTTGGGGACGTTAGAATCCGATTTTATCTGATAGTTGTCCTCGTAATGCGTTTATATAAGTGTCCAGTGCCATTTCGTCATACATTTTTGTTTTAAACGTCGGATATTTTGGTCGGGTTCTTCGATTTTTAATTTTGTAAAGATTAAACTCTCACGTCTTAGCATTTCATTCCAAATTGGTACGGGGATTGGTAGGTTTATCAGGTTGCGCATAAGGCATTTTATGTTACCTTAATCGCCAAAATGTGTGATTAGTATCCTTTTAAAGTCTCCCCACTGTTCTAAGTCATCTCGGCTGGCTATTAGTGTTAGTGACTGTTCGGTCAGTTTACTTATTACCAGGCGTATAAGTAATAAATCTTTTTCGTTGTCTCCGGGTTTGTAGAAGGTTTTCAAAAATATTTCACATGCTGTAATGTAATTCCCAAGTAAAGCTTGATCTCCTTTAAAGGTGGGGATGGTTTCGAGATAAATCTTCATGTCTAAACTCATTTTTGTTAAGGTTTAGTTTCGCTTTTAATTCATTTCAAATTTTGTAAAATTGAAATTTATTTCGCGGTTTGTATTGTTACCTTTTAGTTTTGTTTGTTAATTTTCAGCCTGAAGTGTGTTGGATTATTTAAAGACTTGAGATGCTTATATTTGTACTTAGTTACACGGTGTTGTAATTAATTTGCGGGATTTTGTGTTCGATAGTGTTTGGTCAATTGCTGTAGCCTTGAGTTCGTTTATTTTTACTTCGTTGATGTAAAGGTGTTGCGGGCTTTACTTTCTGAAAGGTTTCAATGTGAGGTAATAATTTCTCGCAGTAATTTGCGTTATACTTTAAACATTTTGTTGCGCCAGTTACGAATTAATTTTTTTCCTGCTATTGAATTGAGCCTGCTATAATTATCTCTTTTCCGTGGATGTTGTAATTGATAAGTGTGTAAGATGTTTCTTTGTAATTGTATTGTCTAGTTACTATGAGTCTAAATATAGAATTGCAAGTTTTTAGTCTATCGTTTTGTTACAGTAATTGCATCAAAAATCTTCTTTGTACTTTAATTACAAAGTTTTTAAGTCTACTGAAAGAATTTTATTTTCAGTTTCGTAATAAATTAATTGCGTAAATGCTTTTGTATAATTAAATATGCAATTATCCTTTATTTGATTCTTCTGAATAGGTTTTGTTTTCAGTCTGTGTGAGAATGAATAGTTTGCGTCTTTTACCTCGTTAATTGCTGCATAAAATGTTACGTTTAAATGTGGCGTTTTATAAAGTTGCGATAGCTTTTCAGTAATGAGGATATTTCTAAAGTTGCGGTAGTGAATGATTTCATTCACTGATGGTTGTTAGTAACAGTTCGTATCAGAGTTGCGCTATGTTTCAATTTGTAATAGATTGATTTATTAATAGATTGCAAATAGCAATTCTATAATTTATAGAAGTACGATAAAGGTTACGTTTGAATAATCGTTTCTATAATTAGTTGCGTTTTATACATTAGCTTTCGGTATTAAACCTGTACATAAAATTGTAAAAAATAATTGCGTAATGGCATAAAATTGCAATAATAGTAGTTAAAATCTGTGCATACATATAATAATAATTAAAAAAATTTTTACTAGCTAATATCAGTAAATTTGTCAAGAAAATTGGTTTTAAGAAAATGAAGTTACATTAATTTCTTTGTCGCTTTTATGGACTCGGTTGATTCGTGTACTTTGTCCACGTTGGTTTGGTTTGGATTCGATCGATGTTTGTATCTCCTCCAAGTTTGCTTGTTTAGTTGGATTCGGTCGTTGCTTGTACTTCTTCCAACTTTGTTTGGGTTCTGCCAAATTAGAAATTGAAATTCCAGACCACCAGTTTTTCGAAGTTTGGTTCCCTAGTGACTTTTTGACATCCGTACGACTGCGCTAGTTACGTTCCGGGCCTTGGAAACTGTCTTTTTAAAAACTTCTTCCAATTCTTTGTAACAATATTTATTTACTTAAACAGAAATTACAGTTGAATTTTGACAAACTGGTTTAAAAACTCTAAGTCGAAATAAAATAATAAATTGAACTAATATTAAGGACATTAGTCTTAGTAAACGACAATGTTAAAGTGGAAATACTCCGACAGACTGACTGATTTTGAGGCTCCTGGGGTATTTATGTTGTCCCTGCCCCTCACAATTCTGTGGGAAGCTGCAGAGCTCATGTTTGCTTATTCTTAATTCTATTCATTAATACATTGTAACGATCTTACTTTCTAGGTAATCGCTTTATCTTAACCGTCTGTGACCTGCTACCTGCAGTATCACTATCGTTTGGAATGCATTATATTGCATCCGTTCTCATGAACTGTTAATAATTTTTTTATATTTATCCTTGAATTACATTGTTGTACTTAACTTAATAATTTCCTAATGGTTTCTAATAATTTCCTATTAGATTCTATTTTATAATACATGCATAAATTGGGGGGTACATAACTCGCGTGGGTCTATCATCAACACGAAAACACCGTGTAATGTATTTGAAACGTTTTATACTCATCAGAATCAAAACACAACGGGAACGGGCGCAATGCATCAAACTGATAGAACTGATTTATCGTCTCCATACAACTGCTAAAAATTAACTAAACGTTGTCATGTTAAAGAAAATAAGACACATACACTAACAAAATGTGTTCTGGAACTCTAAGATCAACCGCGCCCACAGAAAATTAAGAGTGCACTGGCTAACTCAGTAGGGTGGGAGTGGGTTTTGCGGAAAGTAATACAAGTAATAAAAATACGCCTTTGAAATAAATGAACTACATAAATTACGTTACAGTAATCACTTACAGTAAAAGGTTTTTTTTCTATGTTCATAAATAAGGGGCGCCAAACTATTTGTCTTAAAGTTCCCTTCAATATTGTCCTATACGGAAGATGGTTATTCCGCGTCACTTTTGGTTTCCTAAATTTATCACATTATAACATTTAGATGTTTTTCTTAGTAATTTTTAAATAAGTCACCGTCCTGGATAATTACGTTTACAATGTCTCTAAACGAAAAGATGTCATACTTTATTATTTGAACTACGTATATAGAAATAAAAATTTAAAATATTATGCCTAAATAACTTTAACCATTTGTGAAATCTACAATATAGAATGTGCTCATATTTGGTCTGTTTATCCGCATTTAATATTTATATTTACTTACTTGATTTATATTTAAAGTAATGTCAACACGTTTATGTCTTTTTTTGATGCTCTACCACGTTTCAATTGTTTTAAAGCTTTGTCAAAATCCATATCTAGTATTCTAAGTTTTGTTGCATCATTTTCTATTTCTACCGGTATTTACATTTTATCTGTGTGCTTTTCAGCCTTATAAAGGTTTTCTGCATTGTGCCTTACCTTTCGAGCACATCTTACTGCATAGTTCAGTATTTTACCGTACCGTTTTCAATTTGGCTTTTGCTTTTCTCTTTAAGCTGCCTTTTGCATAAAATAGGCAAACCTTGTTTTTGAAATTATTCAACTGTGTTACATTTTCCTTCATTTATTTTGGTTTTGCATTGGCAATTGCCTCCAAAGTTTGTTATTTCAGTCTTTGTACCTTCACTGACACCCTTCTAAGGATACATTTTACTACTTCCACGGTTATTTACTTTCTGCATAATTCCAGCAGTTACGCATTCTTTGCTAGTTGTTAGTTATACACCAGTCTATAATGTGTTTGCTGCTGTTTTTTATAAAATCTCTATGTTTGCATAATTGTATATGTCGTATATGTACTCTGGATTACTATTCTATCCGGTGCTGTACAAATCTTTGCCTATACATTACGCAAACAACTTTTGCTTCCATCATAATGAAAACAACGTTAGAAAGCATACATTTAAAGCATTGTTGTAAATATAAAGCTTAACGTTATAATTTTGGGATCTTTAAATAGACCTCAAGCAACACTTTAGCGTTGCAGTGACATTGGTATTTCACGTCTGGCATCGGCTTGCAACAGTGGCACTACCCACAGGCGATCCACTTCTCTACCTATTTGATGAATCAATTTTGAGTAGGTTAGAATTCAGCACTTGACCGAAGTAGTCATTTTAAGTATACACATTTGAATCTTTTCCCGCGGCCTCTATTTTATAGACGTACTGTGCTGTGCTTTACACATATGCTCTCAACAATTTTGTTCTTGTTTCTATGTTTGTTGTCTTTGAACATAGCCGCTGTTTTTTTTTTGTTAGATGTCTTTCGGTCCCCTTCTATTTTTTTACAATTATATACCCTATTTTCCCCAATATTCAGTAGTATGTGAAGAGGAGGCGGCTCCGTGGCGTAGTGGTATGTGTGTGACTACTACGTTCAAGGTCCCGGGTTCAAATCCCGACACGGTTCGCTTGAAAAATGTTAGGCGAGCATTTTTCACAAAAATACACCATCGTTCGGATGAGAGGTAAAATAGAAGTCCAGTGCGTGAGTTCTCACGCACGTTAAAGATCCCTACTTTGCTTGGAACAGCAAGGATTTGGCAAAACTCCAAAGTTTCCAGTTAAAAAAGAGCTCGCTTTCTGGCCAATGTAGTACCTTCGGGTGGAGCATTGGAAAATCACATTTAAGGTATGTGAAGGGTGTGAGCAGCCTGTGACAGTCAAGTTTCCCCAGTATTTAAACATTTACCGAATTAATAGTATTCCAATAAACTTTTTCGCACAGTTAACATTATTCAAGTGTATTGCGCAACCAATACCTGTAGTTGCTTATAAAAGCCATCATGTTTCAGTTAAATTATTTTTTTTCCATCTAGGGACTGGCTGGACGCGTACCTCCATTGATTTCTATTCTCAGCTAGCCTACATATTTCCCTGAAATTCCCACAGCCTACATCTTTTACTCTCTGTGTGCAATAGTTTAACCTAGGTCTACCTCTATATCTCTTTCTCCTATTCCTGCTTTTAATATACTACGCAAGATAGGTTTTGGAACTTTAAGAGCTTCATTAACGAGACTTTTAATTTAATACATTAATCAAAGTTAATATTTTAATAATTACTAATGACTAGCTTGAACTACCAACAACTTTAAAGTTATGAAGTTTGAAACTGACTGGCCATCAGGGACTCCTCAGGGTATTTATGTAATCCCTGCTCTCACATCATCTTGTGGGAAAGTGCAGATCTCACAGTCTGCTATTTCTTGGTAACATACAATGTCTTGTTCTAAGTAACGTTTTAATTAAGACTGCTTTATTGCAGTTTAATGTATATGCACCTGCAGTACCAGGTTGCGTCTGGAATACAAAGTAGTTACTTCCGTTGTCATGTCTGATATGGACTTTGATTAACCTTTAATATTGCAACTTCAACTAATACATTGTAATATACTATTACTAAGATATAATAAATGCGTTTAATTTTATATACATATTAATTTGAAGGATATGTAGCTCGCACTATTTATTTCCTCGTGCTTTAGTATGTGGTCTCTCACCCTATCTCTCCTATTTTTTACCGTTTTCCACATATTTCTTTTCCTTACTATCTCTAGTACCTCTTTGTTCTTAACATTGCCTGTCCATGATATTTTTATTATACGTATGTAGCATTGTATTTAAAAAGCTTCTACCTTTTTCTTGTCCGCTTCTCCTACTGTCCAGGCTTCACAGCCGTACAGTGCTCTGCGCCACACATGTGTTTTAAGCAATATTTAACTTTTGTATATTTGTTGCCTTTGAACACAGTAGTTGCGTTTTCTTGTTAAATGTAGCACGACCTTGTGTTAATCTTTGTTTTACATCTTTTGTGCTTTTCCCATCTTTCGTTATTTGTCTTCCTAGGTAGCAGAAATCCTTAACCTCTTGTAAGTTCTCGTTACCTATTTGTATTCTTGTTTTTTATTTATTTTCTCCTCCTTTGCAGACTAGTTTTATTAGTTATATTTTTGTTAATTTTTATACCGAATCACTCTGTTAGAGCTGTTTCCATTTCATTAAGAGCACCCCTAACTCTTTTTTGCTAGATGCTGATACCGCTATATTATCTGCAAATCTAAGCATATCAGTCTTTTGTCCCTACATAGTTATTCCAAATGACTTTCTGCATTTTATACTATTTATTGCTTCTTCAATGTACAAGTTACAAATTAATGGGGATAGGGCACATTCCTGTTTCACTTCTCTATGTTCCTACTATAATTCTATTACAGCTGTTTGCTCTTTGTATACGCTATTTACTATCCGCCTACCATTAAAACTCATTATAATCTTTTTGAGTATTTTGATCGGTTTTTTCCATTTTACATTTTCGAGTGAATTAGCCAAATTCACAAACCTTATATACACATTTTCTTCTTTCTCTATTGTTTTCTCCATTATCACTCTCAGAGGTAAAATAGCCTCCCGTGTTTACCTGTTTCGCCTAAACCCAAATTGGTCTTCTCCTAGTACCTCTTCTGGCCGTTTTTCCATCCGTCTTATACAATTCTAGTTAATATTTTTGACAATTGTGCTGTCAAACTTATTAAAAAATTTTCATATCTATCGGCGCCTCTCTTTTTTGGTACGGTTGCTATGATGTTACTTTTGAAATCTTTGGGTATCTCACCTGTTTCATACATATCGTTTACATTTTGAAAGAGTCATTCTGTTACTGTTTGCCCAGCGGCTCTTAAAGTTTCTGCTTGCACCTTATCTGTACCCGGCGCCATACCATTTTTCTGACTATTTAATTCAAATTCAAACTCATCTCTAACTATAGGATATCCCAAGTCATCATTTTTAATGTCTCATTCTTGTTCTAATGCTGTTAGTTCCGTTTCTGCATATATATTCCTTATATATTCTTGCCATTTAACCACTTTCTGTATATTTGCTATAATGACGTTTCCTCCCGCATCCCTTATATTTTTGCTATATGGTTTTATATCCCTAAAATACATTCCAATTAGTTTGTATGCTTTGTCTGTTTTTCCTATTTTCATCTTAGTTTGTACGTTTTAGCACCCTTTATCAATCCATTGTTCTTTAGCTTTCCTGCATTTGCAAAAAATTTCCTATTATGTGGCTTTGTATCCGTTTTCCTTTGTCTGATTTATTTTGGTATTTTCGTTTTTCTTCTATTAAATTCAGGATATCCTTTGTTATCCATGGTTTCTTATTCTCTTTTTGTATATACCCCAAAATGTCTCTGGTCACCATGTCTAAACTGGATTTAATGTTATACCATTCTTTCTCTACTTCTGTAGTATAGGAAATTTTCCCGAAATATTTCAGTAAATCATTTGACTTTTTTTCAAATCGTTCGTGAAAATCTTTATCTTTAGTTTTTCAAAGTCAAAGTGCTCTTTTCCGTTCATTTTTGTCAAATTTTTAAATTTAAGAGCGGTCTTCATAATTACCTTTTGGCTTTGAATGGGCTAGTGGGTCTGCTAGCTCAAGAGTAACTTTTCTTTTTACACTTTAACTTGTCTACTTAATATTATCATTCTTAGCTTTATTATTTTTTTTTTATATTTTTTATTTAATTACTTATTTCTTTTCTTGTCCTGATGAAGCTCCTTACAAAAGTGGGCAAAACGTCGACCTTAATTTGTAAAATGACACGGTCCCAATTCGGAACCATAAATATTTATAAAGTGCAATCCGTTAGTTAATATGAATATTAAATATATAAAGCTAACGTTGTGATAAATACGACATATTTGTTATTTACCTTTGGTCAAAGCAACACTTAATGAAAAATTAAAACTACTAAAATTTGTATACGGTAATAACATCGAACTAACAATAGTCGAAGCATTCATGAAATTAAATCCTCTGTTTTGAAAGAGAAGGTTGCTCGTTGGTCAGGGCGTACGTGTCTTCTACAAGTTTAGCACGAGGCATGGAATAAGAATTACTTGAAATGAATGACTATGCAATGCAAATCAAACACTATAAATAAGAGTTGATTCATTTTGAGAGGGATATTTGTTATATTTTCAGTAAACCTATATAGATTTGAAATAACTAAATGCTACGATATAAGTACGAATAAAACTATTTTATTTGAAAAGTCCAGTTAAGTGAATTTGAATTCGCCGAGGAGTCATAAATAAAATCTGCATGTTGGTTGTTTTTGGTAATGAGATTATTCTAGGGCTTTTGATTACGATACCTGGTACGATTTTGAGTACCTCTTTAAATTTAACCATAAAAACGATTTTAAGATTTCAAAATAGGTTTCAATTGAAGGTTTTTAATATTCATACAATTATTCTTTCGATTAGTAATACCTTCGTAACTTGACTTGGTCATTTGTAACTATGTTGCGAATATTGGTTCTAACCTATTTGGTTTAATGCTGCTGTAATAGAATTTGGTGAGAATGGGATTTTGGATTTAAAGTTGGTGTTAATAACTTAGTTTGGATATCAATCCTTGTGGTAGAAGTCAGTATTCGAAAGCTCTTCATCTAGACATAATTCAAGACTACTTTAATTAATGTTAGATTAGTTTTATGTTATATGTAAAAGACTATAGGAAAGCTGCATGGTGTATTCAATAATTTAAGTGCAAAATTTTAAAGTTTTTGAAGTTCAAACAGTTATTTTAAAAACTATTTATAACGAAAAGCAATACACACGCATTTTAGTTTAGAGGCATATTGTTAAAGAAATAATCACAGATATCAGCGTACTCTGAAAATGACGGATCAATGTCAGCGATGCCAAGTGTAAGTTGATATTTTGGTAAAGTGTTTGCAATTTTTTGTAATTTGCTTTGCACTAATGCTTTTTTTTGTATATTATTAATATTATCTGAAAATATTTGTACTCCAGTAATTTTAGTAAGGTTAAATATACCAATTTATTTGAGTCGAAGAGAATTTATGTTCTACCCACTGAAATAGCAGTGGAAGTAGTTTTTTTTATTTAGTTAGGAGATTCTGCGACTGTTGAATAGCGCAAGTTACTACGAAGAGGAAATTAGGGCTCAACCTAGAGGATCATCGTCATTATCGTCTACTTTCATTATCACGTCAGAAAAGTCAGACATTTAGTATCACTAGAAATAACACTGGTTTTGTGTAAATGTAAACGCAAATAACTTACTGTGAATGTTCAAATTTCGATTGTAGTAAATTATTGTTACCAAGAAATAAGTTGGAAATAGGTGAAAAAGGAGTTGAATGCGGCTCAACGACAGAAACTTATTATGCGATAAAAAACGAGTACATCACAGGTAACCGTCCGTTTTGTTGTGTTCTTAAAACGACAACCTTTTATTTGCTAAAACTGATATTAGAGCTAGTAATTAACAATAATCGCACACATTCTGGCCTCTAGCAGTTTTGTTTATTATTAAGCGACCGCAAATCGGACAGACTATGAGAAATAAGCTCTTAAATCTAATGATTATAAAATGATTATAATTATAACGCGATATGAAATACATTCAGATCACACCTGCAATGACAATAACATACGCACATTTTTTAACATTTTTGAGTGTTTATAACTGCCCTAAAGGCGAACTAACAACACTTCATCTACATGAAGCACGCAAGGCAACGCCATTGCCATAGTTGCTCGCACAAGTAGAATTTATGATCCTGTTCTAAACGAAAAAGCTAGTAGGAAAATCACTTTTTCTTTAAAACAAATTTGCAATGCAACGAGCGGCTGGGATTATACTAAATTGCAAAGCGTTTTCTTATGCTCTGCCAAGCATACAAATTATAAAAAACGCGCATATGTTGTCAACGATTTCAATATTGAGAACTTTCCGGAGGGAAACAAATAAAATACATAAATCAATTTTGGACTTCGAGAACAAATACCCGGAACGCTTTTATAAAATTTTCAGGTTGAACAACCAGAACCTTTTGTTAAAACTTAAAAACGAGAATTACTATCGCCATTAGAAGGATGCGTTTTAGAAAGAAGAGATTCATCTATTTACTAGGTAGTATGTACCAAATTTGACTCACATAATATAAAGCTTTATTAAAAATACATCATATTATCAAAAAGGCAAGTAAGAATTTTATAGGGATTTGGATTATTTCTGAATGCTAGTAATTCAACTTGATACCTGCATATGCGGCGAATACATTGCATTTTAAAGCCGATTAGAGAGACATTATCAGACTTTTACAGACCATCTTTGACAGAATTCTTTGGCGATATTAAGGTATAAGCAAGTAACATAATCTTGTTGCGATCTCTCTAGAATATTGAAAAATCCCTTTCATATAATTGCACGAGTATATTTTGTTTTAACTCTTAAATACCTATGTACAATAACAACTACGTTCAATTTAAACGTGACACCTATCAAAGCTGAAATAGTAATCAGAGCACCAACAACGGAAAAATGCGCTTTAATGTATTTACAATATGACGTGTGTTATCCCATGTATAAAGGCAGGTATATTTTGTACTTGAATTATATCCAACGGCGTAAAGTAGAAACCCAGATGCGAAAGTTTCCCTAACATTCAGTTATGCTAAAATAGATTTTCACTCGGTTTCACTTTGCGCTTTCAATTTCAGGCAACAAGTATTGAATATGCAATGAAGTATACATGAATACACATAACACTGGTTTTTCGCAAAAGTCCATAAAATACAAACACATCAACTGAGTTGACTTTTACGTATCGATATCTAGTTTTAGCACCTCTAGAAGCATTCGCTGCTTGTTCAGGGAGTCAAACTTTATACACCTTTTTTTCCTTAGGATATCGAGAACTAAACCACTTTTAAAAGTCAATTTTAGTACAGGATTAGAGCCTCTCGTCTGTTAGCGTGTGCTAGTATCGATTTCTCATGAATACATCTTCTACAGACGCAGGAATAGCATTAAATTACTTTTGCCATGTGGACTGCGTTAGTTTAGCAGCTGAAACAAATTATGTAATTTTGAATATTGTAAAGTATTTGAATATTAGTATTTTTATTTAAATGAGCATATATGAGCATATATAACAAGAACAACTTAACTATCACAACTACATTATTTCAACGTCATGCTAGAAAACGATGCACGTGGAGGATGCCAGGAGATATAGGAATATATCAAATAGATTACATTATTGTTAGACAACGGTTTAGGAATCAAGTAACAGACTGTATAAGCTACCCGAAGGCAGATATAGACACTGACCACAACATCGTAATTATGAAGGCCGCACTTAAATTTAGAAATCTGAAAAAGATGAACGGAAAAATGCACTTTGACTTTGCGAAGCTAAAAGATAAAGATATCCACGAAAGATTTGAAAAAAAGTCAAATGAATTGCTGAAAGATATCTGGAAAATTATTGATACTAAGGAAATAGAATCAGAATAGAATAATATTAAATCCAGCTTAGACATGGCGACCAGAGATATTCTGGGGTATTTACAGAAAGATAATAAGAAACCATGGATAACAAAGGATATCCTGAATTTAATAGAAGAAAGACAAAAATGCAAAAATAGATCAGACGAAACAGGAAAACAGAGATACAAAGCCATAAAATGGGAAATTATTTGCAAATGCAGGAAAGCTAAAGAACAAACAATGGATTTATGAAAAGTGCAACGAGGTACAAACTAAGATGGAAATAGGAAAGACAGACGAAGCATACAAATTAATTAGAGAGAATTTTAAGGACATAAAACCATATAGCAAAAATATAAGGGATGCGGGACGAAACGTCATCATAGAAAATGTAGAGAAAGTAGCTAGATGGCAGGAATATATAGGGAATTTATATTCAGGAGAGGGCTTAACAGCATTAGAACAGGAATTAGACATTGAAAAGAATGACCTGGGATATCCTATACTTAGAGATGAGTTTGAATTAGCATAAAAGTGTTTGAAAAATGGTAAGGCACCGGGTACAGATAAAGTGTAAGCAGAAACTCTAAAAGCCGCTGGACAAGCAGTAACAGAACGTCCCTTCCAACTAGTAGGCTAATTACATGAGACAGGCGAGATACCCAAAGATTTCAAACGTAAAATTGTAGTCACTATAGCAAAACAGATAGGTGCTGATAGATGTGAAAATTTTCAAACAAAAGTTTGACAGCACATGTGTCAAAAATATTAACTAGAATTATACAAAGAATGGAAAACGATCTGAAGAAATAGTGGGAGTAGATCAATTTGGGTTTAGGCAAAACAGGGGAACACGGGAGGATATTTTAGCACTTAGGGTAATAATGGAGAAAACAGTAGAGAAGGGGGAAAGCGTATATATAGGGTTTGTAGATCTGGAAAAAGCAGTCGACAATGTAAAATGGAAAAAATATTTGAAATACTCAAAAAGATTGGAATGAGTTATAGGCATGGACAAATAGCACATAGCTTATACAAAGAACAAACAGCAGTAATAGAATTAGAGCAAGAAAGTAAAAAAGTGAATATTAGGAAAGGGGTGAGACAGGGATGTGCCTTATCCCCATTAATTTTTAACTTGTACATAAAAGAGGCAATGAATATTGTCAAATGCGGAAAGACATTTGGAATTAATATGCAGGAACAAAATATTGATATGCTTAGATTTGCAGATGATATAGCAGTATTAGCATCTAGCAAGAAAGAGTTAGAAGCTGCTCTTAATGAAGTGGAAACAGTTCTAACGAAGGGATATGGTATGAAAATTAACAAAAATATAACTAAAATTCTAGTATGCAAAAGAGGGGATAATAAATCAAAAACAAGAATACAAAAATAGGTAACGAGTACTTAAAAGAGGTTAAGGATTTCTGCTACCTAGGAAGTCAAATAACGCAAGATGGGAAAAGCACAAAAGATATAAAACAAAGATTAGCACAAGGTCGTGCTACATTTAACAAGAAAAAGCCACTACTGTGTTCAAAGACCACACACATAGAAACAAGTAAAAGATTGCTTAAAACATATGTGTGGAGCACAGCACTGTATGGCTGTGAAGCCTGGACAGTAGGAGAAGCAGACAAGAAAAAGGTAGAAGCCTTTGAAATGTGGTGATACAGACGTATGATAAAGATAACATGAACAGACAAAGTTAAGAACAAAGAGGTACTAGAAATGGCAGGGGAAAAAAGAACTATGTGGAAAACAGTAAAAAATAGGAGAGATGGGACGGAAGGTCACATAGTAAAACATGAGGGAATAGTGCGGAATATATTAAAAGCAGAGATAGGAAAAAAGAGAAGTAGAGGTAGAATTAGGTTAGACTACTGCACACAGATAGTGAAAGATGTAGGTTATGAGAATTTCAGGGGAATGTGTAGGCTAACTCAGAATAGAAATCAATGTAGGTACGCTTCCAACCAGTCGCAAGATGGAAAAACTAATGACAAAAATAATAACTGTACTTAAACATGGTGATTCTATAAACAACTACAGATGTTGGTTTTGCAATACTCTCAACTAATGTTAATTGTTCGAAAAGATTTATTTGAAAACTATTAATACGGGAAACGTCTAAGTGTTGGGGGAACCTTAGCAGCCACAGGCTGCTTAACCCTCTTTACATACCACTGAATCTCGGTGAAATAGGACATATTATTAGAAAACAATAGAAGGGAATCGAGCTGTATATCGGCTGTTGTGAGAATTGCAGGGAACGGTGTAGGCTAGCTTAGAACATAAATAAGCTGAGGTACAAGTCCAACCAGTTTCAAGATGTAAAACCCAACGATGAAAAAATAAGTGCTCTTAAATCTGATGATTATTATAAACAACTACAAGTGTTGGTTGTGAAATATTTTCGACTAATGTTGATTGTGCGAAAGGATAAATTGGAAAAACTATTAATTCGACAAAGGTTTAGGTGCTGAGGAAACTTGGCAGCCAAAGGCTGCTTACCCCCCTTCATATACAACTCAATATTTGGGAAATAGGATATATAACTGTAAAACAATAGAAGGTGACCGAACTGCATCAAACATGAAAGAACAGCAGCTATGTTCAAAGACAACAAACAGAGATACAAAAAGAAAATTGTTCAAAGCATAGTGTGGAGCACAGCACAATACATCTATGAAAGAGGGCCAGTAGGAAAAGGTGTTTTAGTGAAAAAAATTAGTAAAAATAGAATCTCCTATTATCAAAGTTCTGCACGGAAAGGTAGTGCAACATAACTTAAAATCGAATTAAAGATGAGAACTGTAACAAACAATTAAATCACAATAAAGCGATTTTTTTTAAATCCATAGTTTGCTCCGTACCTAGACGTAGCCGGAAGAAAAGTAAATACGAGGCTAACTATCACACGCGGAGAGTAGGGGGGATTCGCCTACATACCAAAAATAAACATAAAGTACATCGCCCACGATTATATATTAACATATAAAAATAAATAAAGGATCATGTACAAACAAGCAAAAAGAAAATAAATTAAGTTTTATTATTTCACAGCAAACAATTATATTGTACGGACAATTTAGGAATTTAGATACGAAGTGCGTATCTCGTATTTTACACAAAATAAAATTAATCAGTAGTAAATAAACCTGTGAAAGCTTTTGTCAAGCGTTTTTAAAATTTCACTTACTACTTTTTGTAAAATGACTAATTAGTACTAAAGAATTAACGTGTTTGAGCTTTTATCAGACATCTTTTAAATCGTACATAGTACCGTTTGTAAAATAAACCAATCAGTATAAAAGAGTAAGCGTATGTCTGTCCAACATTTTTAACAAAGCTACCTCACACCTGTAGAGCGATAATACCGATTAGCAGCAACAAATGATAGTTCTACAATGTCACGTAACTACACTAAACGTTGATACGAAATATGCCATTACACACACAAAAGAAAACGAGTTGCATACCTGTAGGTGTCCGGATACTTAGCTCGCAAACCGTCAGAGGTGAGTTAGCACAACAACGCCATGGTCGTCAAGGTCTATTTACCTTGCTACCATAACTGCAGCAGCGGTCTACGAACAAAAGCAGCTGGTCTACAGACAAAAGCAGTTGGTTTACAGAAAGAAAAAACCCATTTGGCCTCTAGCCAAAAAAAGAATCTGATTAGAATGGGTACGCGCGGGGAAGCCCAAGAATCCACTTAAGACACCTCCTAGTTGTCGAACAGAAAGAAACAAACCTACATTGCTTTTGAAATAAGGTGACGAATAATGTAGAAAATATTTCGACGTACAAGCTGTAGAATCAAATTCAGCAATGGTTCAAATAACACGAATTCGAACTGCAAATTCAAGCTTATCGAAGCGCGTTTGAAACTGGAAAACCCGGGTTTTATTGGATAGTGCGCGACCTAATTTCGACAAGTCTTTACATCGGAACAATAGAAAAAACCATTATTCGCGGTCGTAATGTATACCAACATAACGAGTACCTAAACAGGATATAAACTATTTAATTGTAGCATAAACTTGTTGTTTCGAAATAAATAAGTTCAAAATGAAAATTTGCAAGAAGCGTACTTATTGTAAACAGGATGTTGTTGAAGAATTTAAAAGATTACCGGATACCTAAAACAAGGCATAGACTATTTAATTTATCGCATAACTTTTCGTTTTAATAGCAAAATGGATTTGAGTTTACCAGTGAAATTTTTAAAAGCAAAATTGGAACATTACAAGTTGGTTGCGTTTTTAATCACTAAAACCATATCAGTCAAACTAAATATAAACGATTGCACACTCTTACTTGTCTAAATCCTAATCTTCCTATATAAAATTAACTATATACTACTAAAATGAGGCTTACGTTTAAAAATCAATCGGTTTCTACAAGATTTGTGTCGAAAAAGTTTCTGTGACTTATTTTTGAAAGTTTCGTAACCTATATTATAATATTTAAACCTAAAATACAATATTTGATTGATACCATTATTGGTTACATATTTAAGTTCCCTGAAACGTCGTCTCTTCTTCGATAAAAAATTTTTTATAGCTTACTTTAAAAACTTATAACGTTTAATAAAAGAGATACTTTGCTACACTTTTACGTATGTTTGCTTCTCTAATTCTTATTACAAGCTGTATTCTTATACTAACATGCAAAAATCTTTATTTACATACCTTAGAATACAAAAACCTGTTTATAGGGAGTAGATTGAACTTAGTTCTTACTCAATACTGCTAAGAGTATATCCTACTGAGTTTATTTGATTATTTACTACTGCCATATTGTTTTCCCCTAATTTTAAACTGAACAATTTTTAGTTCAGGACACCGTGTGAATATCGTGAATTTCATATTCCTTTACTTTATCTTTCCAACATCACCTGACCGTTTTCTTAGCTTTAAGCTGCAAGTCAAACCAACACTAAACCACTTTAAATTTACAGATATACCATTTGACTGAAAAGCTATTACATCTCCTGAATTCTTTTTCCAGGATAACTTACCAGAATTAACTGCAAAAATCCAACTTAGAAAATACTCCCTTTCCACAATCTAGCTGCACTGCTCTTCTCCCTTTGTGAACTATAATGTTGGGGTTCTGTGTGTAGCACTAGACGCATTCACTTTAAGAAAAACCCAAAGTTATTTGACAGATTGGGAAGAAATGTAATATCAGTGGCGTGTTGAGTTATTACGGTGATAGCCAGGAGGGTGCGTTCTATAAATACTAGAACAATAAAATCCAAAAACAAAGTATTCTCATGTAAAAATTAATATAATGTTTAGGAATAAAAATTACAGCAGAGCGCTTTTAGCGTTAACCATCTTCGGTGACATGTCCAATTGTTTTAAAAAGATATTCATTAAAATAATTCAACAAATTAAGTTCATTTAAATTACTTAACTAATGACTTCATCAACGACGTGGACAAGATGTAATCCATAATTATTGAAACAATTAAATTTTTGAACTAGTCTTTTAATATGTGATATTAGTTAAGTAATTTAAATGAACTCAATTTATTGAATTAGTTTGATGAATATCTTTTTAAAATTATTGGACATGGAACCAAAGATGGCTAACGCCGAAAACGCTTTGCTGTAATTTTTATTTCTAAATATTATATTAATTTTTACACGAGAATACTTTGTTTTTGGATTTTATTGAAATAATTTCGTGTACACTGACCGGAAGTTTTCGTACTATAAATACTAGCACTTACAAATGTTGCTGATAGTATAAATGAACTATAATGGCGTTATAGTTGACCACAAAACTCGATGCCACTGATGCCTGAAATCTGCAATACCTAATTATGCATAATGAACTTTTCCAAACCGATTTTTGTTTTACACGCATACTGACGTTGGTTTCTTAAAGTGAAATACCTCTACCATCCTGTTTCTTTAATACAGCTACAGGATTTACAAACTGTGTTTAGGGTGATCTATGATTCCTGCCTCTAATATAATACTAAATATTCGCATTAACTTTCTTTCGGTAACCTGCTGGTATTAAATATACCTTAGAATAGAACCACTTTGAATTTAAAACTTTTTATGTGTACGCATATCATCTGTTAATTCGTAATTCTGTGCTCATTAGATCAAAATATTTTCTATTAAAGTTGCAACCTCTCCTCTAATATTACATGTAAATCCTATCTGCAACTCACCATCACCATTTTCTCTCCCCTCAAATTTTACATAATTCAACTGTATCCCAAACATTGCCAGGTCGATTTGCATTTCATCATCGCACTCGAATTTTTCACTATTTATCATTATCTGCTTGTTCACGGCAAACATCCTCATAATATTTTTAGCCCGGTACAATTCAACACTCTTGTTGCTCCTTTATCCATGCTATCTCATAATACAACTCTACCATTTCACTTATAATCACAAACTTCTTATTCTTGGACGCAATCATATTGCAATTTTCTGCAGAAATTGACGTATTCATGAACAGCTCTTCATTTATCATTAAAAATTATTCAGTCCCCGTGTTTACAAGATATTTTTCTGATTAACCCTCTAAATTTACACTAACGATTGAAAGAACATTATCGATTTTAATTTTCAATTTAGATCTTAATTGCTTGTGAATAAATTCTCTCTGGTGCTCAAATTTATTACAGCTATGGCTTTCTTATCACGTGGCTTGTCACCTACTGATAATGTTCTTGCTTATTAAAAGCGCCCGCTCTAACATATTTGTGTTCCTTATCGTCACGCCTGTTCTGCACCTCCACCGAAATATTCATTCTCTTATTCTTCGTAACTGGATTCGGCCCCGTCGTTACCCCTACCTAGTCGTTATACCGCCAAAGATATTGAAGAAATATGTGTCTGTCTTTAGTATTTTGCCGAACTACATTCCGTCTAGAATCTGGCTTATTAGTTAGGCATCTTATTATCAAATCATGTAGATTAGAAGTTGCTTCGCAACACTAAATTTTTTTGTTGCATTTGATTTTCTGGACCCACTAATTTCTACATTGCATCTTTCTGGAATTAAATTACCACTCACTTTATGCTGTGTTTAATCACTACAATGATGTGTTTGGAATAAACTAATTATTTCACCATTACCTTTCGGCATCGCCATCGTATCGTTGAACTTCTCTCTTTCATTCGAAATCGTTTCCATTATTCCCTTCAAATTATTCACAAAAATCTTAGGACTTAAGTTTCGCAAATTGTTTTACTGAAATGTCATTCGTGTATTTACCACTATTTCCCAATATTGTTAACGTGCTTGCTCTCAAATTAATAGCTTCCGTTTGCAAATTCTTTGCTGTTCTCTGGCCAGTCTCAATTGCTTCTTCGTTTGCACCTAAACGTCAATAAGCGTAACCCTAGCTTCACACGTCACTCTAGTCTGTTTTATTACTTCTTCCATCTTCACTTTATGCTCTTGCATTTCAACTCTGTTAACTGGAATTTATTTTGAAATAAGCAGTTCAAATCGTGACTTACTTCCTAATTAAATCTTTCAATTTTACGTCATAGTCGCTCATGGTTTTTCTCAAATACATTCCTACTCTGTCGTATCTCATGTTGTATGCAATTAAGCATCCTCATTTTACGACCAATCGTAGACGCTTACCCTTTAACTTTCTTTCACACTTCTTTTAATTATCACAATCTTTACCGATATATTTTGATCTCTTTAACAACTTTTTATTACTGGGACCATGGTATTCCGTAATATGTATAATGCAATATATCAAAACATTTCTACATAAAAACTATTGAGATATATTCTAAAAGGTCTAAAACTCTTTTTGTTGGAATATTAAAGAAAAGTATACCTTTACTTATACACAAAATGTATACATTGAATGCTATTTTATATAATTTATTTTTGCTAGAGCCTTATCCGTGGGTTGCTATTCAATATGCTCTACCTAACCTGCAACGTAGGTGCGCCATTTTACATTATGGTCTCCATATAGCCTTCGTATATTTATTTTCTTTTGAATGCTCTGACCTTAATATGGAATAAACTATGCTTCAAATATAATCATCTTCTTATCTGAATTACTCATCCGGCAATTATCTATAAGAATAGGCACTTTCCATTAACTTCTCTGATAAATTACATACATGAGATACAAATTCAGTATATTAAATAAAGAAGGATTTACATTCCTGATGACATATAAATTGCACATAGTTGCACACTAATTCAGGTCTTTTTCCCCGATCATAAAAACACGTAATTCCCCTAAATCTATTCAAGCATTTACACGACATCTTGGTTGCATAAAATCAAATACCAAAGTTCTATTACGTATGAGTGAAATATCGTCTAAATCATGGGTGGCCAACCTTTTCAGCAGCCGGGCCAGATTTTAGAAATAAGATTTGTTACTGGGCCGTACAACAAATTTTTCTTGTATTATTCAAAGCAAACAAGAAATATATTGTTTTTTAATATAACAAAAATGAGAATCAAATATATTTATTAGATTAGAGTTAGGCAATACAAAAAATAATAATAAAAAAATAAACAAAATATAATACATTTTAGGGGAGACGTCTGATTTTGTTTGTCAGAACTAAGTGCATCAATGTTGATTTTGATTGATGTTGTTGCTACACGCAAACAGTTTTCCAAATGCTCATCAGTAATTCGTGTTCGCATTTGATATTTAACATGCTTCATTCACTAAAAAGCTGTTCACACGTGTAAGTGTTTCCAAATAGCGAAATCATCGATAGAGCATGTTTGTAAAATGCAGAATATTTCTCCTTGTCTAAATATGATTTGTAAAACTCTTCCAAACCAACCTGATTAAATTTCTCCTTTAAGTGTGAATCGCAACACATTTCACAATGTTCCATTTGTAAAATTCCTGGCAATAAAATCACGTCTACGGAGAATGGCGTTGCAAATGCAGCAAAAAGCACAGGGTGCTTTTTAAAATTTTGAAATCAGTTATCAAATTCCAGGTTCAAGTAATATATTAACGAAGCGTATTTATCCGCCGCCATTTGTGCGACGTCTGGCTGCAACAACAATGTCGGAAAATGGGTGAGCATTTTTGTCCTTAACTGTTGTTCCCAAAGCCCAAGTTTTATTTGGAATGCGGAAATAAGATCATACATGTTATTAATTAGTTGATCTTTCCCTTGTAGACGAGTATTAACAACATTTAGGTGGCTAACTATATCGACCAGAAATGCAAAGTCGCTAACCCACTCCATGTCTTCAAATTCTGGGATATTTTTTAACTTGCTTGTGAAGAATGACTGTATTTCTTCCTTTAAATCAAACACTCGTTTCAACATTTTGGTACGGGTCAGCCATCTTACTTCTGCATAAAATGTAACGTCATTATACTGTGAATTCAAATACTTGAGAAACTCTTGGAACTGACGGTGATTCAACCCATTCGACTTAATAAAGTTTACTGTTTTGATGACCACCATCATGACATGATCCATTTTAAGGGACTTGGAACATAAATTCTCTTTATGAATAATGCAATGAAAATTTAGCATCGAAGTATTACCAACTTTGCAGGCCTTATTTTCAATCAGTTTTACTAAACCTTCGTGTTTCCCAACTATAGCTGGAGCACCATCTGTTGTTACGCCCGATAGGTAATTGAGTTGTAACAAAAAGCGATTCAATGTCGATTTAACAGCTCCTAACAAGTCTCGTGAGCGAGTAGTGTCCGTAAGTGGATACAGTGCCGCTAATTCTTATATTTTGTTAAAATGGGCATCAACACCCCTAATAAAAATCGCCACTTGGGCGGTATCTGTTAGGTCTGTGCTTTCATCCAATGCTACAGCATAAAATATGAACTTGGATGCTCGATTTTTTAAATTATCTTCAATATGTTTTCCAATGTCGTCGACCCGCCTAGTAATAGTTTGAGAATCCGTTTTATTTTCTGGGCACAGAATTTCAGCGACACTCTCCAAACATTCCTTAACCATTTCACCATCTGAATATGGCTTCGATTTTTTTGCTAATATCATTGCTACTGCTTAACTAGTTTTTACATAGCATGTTGACTTTTGAGTCGCTCTAGTAAATATTTGACGTTGTGTAGAAAGTTTTCTTTTTAATTCATTTACTTGGTCTTGTCGAAATTGCCCTTCGTACTTATCGAACTTATTTGCATGCTTAGCCTTGTAACGCCGTTTGATGTTATGCTCTTTCAAGACAGAAATAGAATTATTGCATATCAAGCACATTGGTTTTGTTTTAAATTCCACGAAAAAATAGTTTATATTGCATCTGTCCTTCTGTGACTTTTCTCTTCTTTGGTCCAACGTCTTTACTACATGACGCCATCATGGGTCTTCGTTTTTAATTTGAAAATATAAATAAAATGACATTATAAAAAAGTATAAGCTGGGTTTGCTTACCTTACCTGCACTTAATAAAGTAGACAAGACTCGGCATAGTATTAAATAGGATATTCGGTTATAGCAATTTGTATTCTTATCAATGTGTATTTAAAAGTGGGTTGCAAAATCTCACGAGCAACATGGCGATAACCGCATACAATGCAGGAAGCTATTACACGTCCGACGGTATTGCGAGCTTGCACAGACTGCTTGTCGCACGACGCATCCCGCATTCGCGCTCAAGGCTATCCACGCAAGATCAGCGTGCGCGCATTTTAAATTCAGCTTAAAGTTGTGATTGTTTGTTAACACGAATATGCCGTAGAAGAAATTCACTGAAACAATGTACTGAGATACCTCCATATATGAAATATGATACGAACTACGCATGTTGGAATGTTCTTTTAGTGGTTTTATGTACACTAAAAGAAAAAAATTTGTGCAGATGCTTAGGGGGCTACAAGTAGACACCCAGCGGGCCACACGCGGCCCGCGGGCCGCGTGTTGGCCATCCCTAGTCTAAATGATCGTATCAGTGACCACTCATATTACTATCATTCACTGACATATTGCAACAAAAAGTATTAAGCTGTTAATGTTCGTATACGGCATTGCACATAACACAATCTCCTTAACAAACCACGTGGTCAAATGATAAACTTAAACAATTCATTGTTTTTATTAAGGAATGCGTTCAAATTATTAAACCTTAGAAACAATTTGCTAAAGTTACACCTTAAATTGGTCTAATTAAGCTTTTGCGGGGGATTAACTGCGTTTTACCAATAATTTCACACTGGTACATCATGAACATTGTGGATAAGTAATTGTAAAAACTTTTGTGTGGAGAAACCTTAGCAAACGCAACAACCGCACGTCTTAAAATGAAAGTAGTGTTACCACCTGTAGGTTGGAGGTTAATTGATTGCTGGTATTTTATGTATACGGGCACTTTCCAATAATCAGTAAATATATAATATAGAGCGCTTCGATTTAATAATAAATCATCATCAGTGTGGAGCTACAACTTGAGTTAATTAATATAATAACATGTTTTAAAAAATTGCCTTATACTAATGAAATGACATATATGATTGTGACATTGATTTTATGGATGAAGTTATTCGAAGCCACGGATATCATAGATCAACCTTTTTGGGTTTAGAGTGTGGTTGTGGGTGGTTATAGTTGTTTGAATAGTGGGTAGTAGTTTTTGAATATAGGCTTTGGGCACATAGTTTTGTGTTGTTTTGTTTGCGGTCGGTGATTTTTAATTCTTCTGTAATGTCAAGTCTTGTGTGGTTTTTTGAGGTGATGTGATGTAGAATTTGTGTCTTTGTGTTCCTTTGTTCATGTTTTAAGATCTCTAAATGTTCTGCCTATGTATGTCATGTTGCATTCAGGGCAGCATAGTTTGTATATGCCACTTTTTGATCGGTCTGGGATTATGTCTTTTTTGTTGTTTATATATGAGTTGGATTTGTAGGTTAGTTTTGTCAGGGTAAATTTTTTTAAATGATTTTTGTATGTTTTTGTTTATGTTGTTGTTAATGAATGGTATGCTGATGACTTTTTGGTTGGTTTCCTGGTTGTTGTTCGGGTATGCTTCTTGCTATAATTTTTTTAATCTCGTTTCTTTGATGATCGATTCGATGATTTTTGTGTTGTATCCGTTTTTTGTGGCTATGCATTCTAGTATTTCTTTCTGCTTGAGGAAGTTTTCTTTGTCTATAGGGGTGTTGATTATTCTGTTTATATAATTGTTGAATGCTGCCATTTTGTGCTTAATGTGATGAGATGATGTTTCGTGTAATGTGTGATCTGTTTGTGTTTCTTTTCGGTAGATGCTGAATTTAAAGTTGTTATTGCTTTTTGTGATTTTGAGGTATTGGTAGTTAATGGAGGTGTTTTGTTCGTGTTCTATTGTGAATTGAATTTTGGAGTGTATGTTGTTTAGTTTAGTCAGAAGTGTGTTGGCGTCATTGTTGTTGCCGTTGATGAAGATTAGGCAGTCATATACGTATCTGAACTATTTGTATATGTCTTTATGGTTGGGTATTATGATTTTTGTTTCCAAGTTACTGATGTATATGCCAGCGAGTAAAGAGGAGAGCTTATTGCCTATTGCTAATCCGTTTGGTTAGAAATCATAGTTTTCGTTGAATAAGAAGTCTTGTTAGAGGTACATTCACAAAACAAAAAATCCAACAAAGACCTTAATGCAATCAAACAAATTTGCCAAAATATTTTTAAAAAAACCTAACCATTTCAAAAGCAGACAAAGATAACGATATAGTAATCTTAAAAAAGAAGACTACATACAAAAAGTCGAAACATTATTAAAAGACCATTCTTTTAACAAATTAGACAAACCCCTCCCAACATTTCACAATAAACTCAAAACCACAATAAACACCAGAAAATCGTTCCTTATAAAAAAGGACGCACTACAATCACTAATCTCAAGCAACCCACGAACACCAAGACTATATGGACTACCTAAAATTTACAAATACAATATCCCAATTAGACCAGTGGTCTCATTCATTAACTCACCAACATCAATTCTATCAAAATTCCTTTTAAAACTATTCAACAACCTAACAAACTACACAACTCAACACACCATCAAAAACTCAAACCAACTAGTTAAAAAACTACAAAAAAACGAAATTTCCCCAACAACCACATGTTCTCTTTAGACATCATCAACTTATACAGCAACGTGGACCGACACGAAACCAGTCCATTAGTCGCAAATATACTAAAACAAAATAATATAACCAACACTGACATCGACAACTACATTACCTTCCAATACTTCTTCTTATTCAACGAAAGCTATTATTCCCAACCAAACGGATTAGCAATGACAAATAATCATTTCTTTTTACTCGCTGACATCTACATCGACAACTTAGAAACAAAAATTATAATACCCAACCACAAAACATATACAATGGTTCAGATACGTCATCATCGGCAACCACAATAACGCCAACATACTTCAAACTAAACTAAGCAACATAACCTCCAAAATCCAATTTACAATAGAACACAATCAAAACAACTCCACTAACTACTTAGACCTCAAAATCACAAAAAGCAACAAAAACTTTAAATTCAGTATCTACCAAAAAGAAACCTAACAGATCACACATTGCTTGAAACATTATCCTATCACATCAAACACAAAATAGCAGCATTCAACAATTATATAAACTGAATAATCAATACCTCATTGGATCAAAAAAAATTTCTCAAGGAAAAAAAATACTAGAATACATAGCCACAAAAACGGATACAACCCAAAAATCATCAAATTCATCATTAAGAAAACTAGATTAAAAAAACTAAAGCAAGAAGCATGCCCGAACAACAACCAACAAACCAACCAAAAAGTTATCAGCATGCCATTCATTAACAACAACATAAACAAAAATATACAAAATTCATTTAAAAAAATTCATCCCTGACATAAAACTAACCTACAAACCCAACTCAAATCTTAACTCATACATAAACAACACCAAAGACTTAATCCCAGATCAAGAGAAAGAGGCATATACAAACTATGTTGCCCTAAATGCAACATGACATACATAGGCAGAACATTTAGAAATCTTTAAATAAACACATATCAGCAGACCCACACAATCAGCTTTTGGCCACCACCTAATCACAGAAAATCATAAATTTGACCAAAACAATGACACAAAAATTCCACATCACATCACCTCAAAAAACCTCACAAGACGACCTAACAGAAGAATTAGAAATCATCAACTGCAAACAAATCAACACAAACCTATGTAAAACCAAAACCTAAATTCAAAAAACTACTACCCACTATTCAAACGAATATAGCCACCCACAGCCACAGTCGAAATCCAAAAAAGTTGTTCTATGATATCCATGGCTTTGAATAACTTCATCCATAAAATCAATGTCACAAGCATATATTTCCTTTCATTAGTATAAGGCAATTTTTTAGAACATTTTATTATATTAATTAACACAATCTGTAGCTCCACACCGATGATGATTTATTGTTAAGTCGAAAGCGCTCTGTATTGTATATTTACTAAACATTCAAAACTGCACGTATACACAAAATACAAACAATTGATTAATCAAACATCTATTAAGTAAAAGGTGTTGAAGAAGCGCAAAATGAGTTTATGCCAACAGGATAGGTGTCTAATGTAGTCACGATTCATGGATTTCTGAAAATATCGTTCTACGGAATTAACACATATTATGTACTAGCATTTACAAACCAAGTAATATGTTTTATTTTTTTCAATGTTTAGCTAGCTGTTAAAGATTTGTGTTAAAGATTTGTAGTGGTAGTTCATGTGTTTTGAATGTATTTGCTTTGGCATGGGCTACAGTTTGCTTTTGGACAACGTCGAGAGTCCAAGATTACTCTTTGAAATGTCACAGAACTTGCAAGTCGCTTGCTACAACCAAAACTTGTATAGTAATTCTGCAAAAATAATTGTATTCATAATAAGCTATGGTTTTCCTTTTTGTATATATTCTTTCATAAAAAGACTGAATTTACTGAGTTTATAGTGACCTGTGATCTTTCGACATGTATTGGTACGTTTTAAAATTCTTAAGGCAGTAAAAACGTAAACAAAATTTAGTTTGAAGTTGTTATAGAAATGACACACCCTGTATTATATTTGTTGTTTTCTATCAAGTCAAATTTATAAACTAGTGCATATTGAAAAACAAATCCTGGTTTTCATTGTTAAATGTATTGAAAACAAGGTACATAAACTTTTAATCTTTTAACAAACTTGATGTATTTCCAGATATATTTAGCCATTTTCGTTCCATTATACCGTGATAAAACTTCATAAATAAAATCTGACCCATGGCTTTTCTGTCTTTGCCTTGCGAAGCCTGGTTTTAATTTCAATTAAGCAGTTGATCGTTATCCTTTACTTAGTCAACATGGCAAGGAAATTAACCACAAGCGACTTGAGGCTCGCTCTAGATATATTTTGTGTGGGTGTCTGAATGAGCAGGCACGAGATGCTGGAGGCGTTAAGTCAAGTACGAAACTACGTTTAGATAACTACGTTAATTACTCCTTATAAATAACAATGTTCAAATAATCATGCTTATATTACTACGTTTCAACTTTTAACTATTTATTGCTTTTTATTCTATAATCGCTTGGTCCAAAATTAAAGACCGTATGCAGAAATTTTTCTCTAAGTCTGGTATGCGATAGTTTAATTTATGACAAACCGCTGTTCGTTTTATGTAACTTAAAGAGATTCCATTACGAAATCGTGTATGAGAATCTATAGATAGTTCGTGCCGACGTTTGCAGATGCGAAGCCGACACAAGAACGACAATGTTCATTTGAGGCTGTTATAACATTACAAATACACCACACAAATTACCTCGTTAGTGCTGTTCTACAGTTTTAAGAATTTTCTTTCCTGTTTTTGTTCTTCCATGAATCTAAAGTTAAATAAACTCGCGTTCTGAAACCATAAAAAATCTAAATTGTCATGATAGAGAGATCTAGTTTTATTTGATGTTATACTGAAGTATGGTTAATGCAGTAGGCTACAGATTCTAAAGATCTATTAAAGTCTTATCGAAACAATTTTTAATTAATAAATACAGTTAAGGTAACATGTAATGCTTATAGTTCACATCTACAAGATACGCATATTTTCGCCAACAATGATTGTAAATATTCCAAAGGAAATGTTAGTTGCCATGATTTAAAGAGAAATATAAATATGATTTTCGTTATTCAATCTCAAAATTTTGATAAGTAATTATGCTAAAAGTATTCTGAACACCTGTCTATAAGATTTCTAATAAAGGTTGAAAGGTTAACGATAAAAAGGTTATATTAAAAGTGATGAACAATTTTCTCATAATAAGTAGAGCATTCATGTAGGTGTGAGTTTAAGCATACATGGTCTGCATATTTACGTTCTATGTTCTTTTTCTTTTCTACTAATATCTTGTTACTTAACATTTAAAGAATAAAGTTTGTAAGCCTACGAGTATCTTCTTTTTCAGGTTCCACAACGACGGTATTTCAACTTAAGTATTTATGTTTAGACCCGTTATTTACCGTTTATTTTCTACACTTTTTGGGCTGTGCTTTTGGTAAACTCTTGTTAAATGTAGTGGTGCTTAAGAGCAATCCGTAACAAATCCCCCTGTTAGTCTCGACAAACTTCGCTGAAGTTAGAGTTTAGAGTTAGTTCGGAAGCCTCTTTCAGTCTTTTATTGCGGATTAAAATTTTATCTGTATTGAATTATGACTTTAAGAGAAAGTGCGCTTGTTGAATCCATCTTGTAATACAATTGTACCATTGAGTTTTCATTCGAACCGGCGTCCATATGCCGCAGAGAAGTATTGTAACTTCAGCATCGCAATGTGTGGCGCTAAAAAAATAAATACGTTTCAGTATAATCAACTATAAAAAGTCCTCGTTCAACAAAAAACAGCACTCAGATATAGATAATCGCAATTTATTGCGATAACCCTATCAGCAGCGTCAACACTGGCGTTTATTGCAAAACAAATTGACATATTGTACTAGTTCTAAACTAGCAATCTTTTGTAATTCCGCGTGTAGTAAGCGAAAACGTTGCCGTGGTTAGTTGTCTTTAGTCGTTTAGTCGATTTCGATAGATTTATCGTCCGTACATAGTATGTTTATTTTTTGGGTTAATAAACCCATGCCTTTTGCAGACCAAGAAGCATTTTCCTTCTGTGGTTGACCAAAACAAACTGTGCAATAATCACGTATGTGCGGCTATGGGATTAACGATTTGATGTTACACGCGTATTTCAAATTTAACTTTACCTTAACGACTCCTAGGAGATCTAATATACAGCTCTTGTGAACTAGCTAAATTATCCCACTCCTAATATAAATTTTATAGTTGTTGTGTGTCGTTTGAATAATATTGCCAAAATTTTGTGTAGCAGACATGAGGTAAACACGATTTCATTTTTATTCAAAGCTAAGCTATTTTTCGAAGTAAATGTATAATTTTGTAAGAATGTGGCAAACAAAGTGCTAGGGATAAGTTTGAAGATCGGCAGTTAATCCCTTTTCAGAATATGAATTACAAAAGTTAGCCCAACGGCTTAGTAAGTTAGTTGAATATAAAGACATAGAACTTGAATTTGGTGATATTTTCTTAAAGCGCTTACGAGTTTTGTTTTGTAGAAGAAAATGTGCTTAAAAGCTCCCTTCTTTGTTACACTAAACATACTTTGCAACAACCGTTACCACATTAAAGGAATTCTAAGCTTGTTTACAATACCTGTTGACCTGTAAGGGATTTAATTCATACAATGGTTGAATATATCTTGGTTTAATTTGTTTACGTATTTACTACAGCCTAGGGGTCCATTCTCGAGTTCGTTCGATATATATCATCGGTGATATTTATCACCCAAAAGTATCGCATGCGAAACAGTTCTATGACGACTTGCTATTCTCGACAAGATGTGATATGATATTTTAAATATCGAATAAAGTGAGGCATGTCGTAAACCAATAGCCAACCGGAACGAAATCACGTGGTTCAGAAAGCTACTAGATCGTATTTTGTCGTGCAAGATCAAAGTTTGAATGAACGTAATGTTTACTTTCATTAATTACGCCCAACTAACAGAGTTACTTATAAATAGACGGCAATTATGCAGCCGTAAATTTTCTTTAATTTTACAAAAGAAAGCTTGCTAAGAATGGGAAAAAATAGCAACGGAACTGAATGAAATTCCCGGAATTCAACTTTTTATTAAGCGGAACATACGTACAAACATTTTTTCACTTAAATCAAAAGATAGTATACGCTTATAGAATTGTCTTTTAGTCACTTCGGCAGCTGTTTCAGCTTCTTCAAGCACCTCCAAAACAGCAAATAATGCTGCCTCATCAAAGTTTGCCATAATTGTTATTAATTATAATTATTTGTCAAATACCCGCGAAATAGACTAAAAACAGTAGCAATTTTTTTGGTTATGTGCATAAAGAAGTATATGGTTATGTGTTATGTCAATCAATTTTAATATAGTAATCATGCTCAATACGTGCGTTTTCATGCGATAAAATATATCACTTGGTAGTACATCGCTCTTTGCAGTTCGTGCGATATATATCTCTTGCAAAATTTCAAGAATACCAACTTCGACGTTTCATGCGAAAATCGTAAAATATCGCATGCGATAAATATCACCGTCTTTCGAGAATACACCCCCTGATGTCATTGGTTTCATAACGGTTAGTAAAACATAAAATCTACTGACAGCATGTGAAACCAGACCCTAAGCATTTCGGAAGGGGAAATTTCAAAAACATCCATTAGCGTAACCGGCAGTTTTTCGGATTAGTTTTTCTTTCGAATTTAAGAACCGGTAGTGGTTTCATTTTATTCTCTAAGAATGTGCTTAAAAACATACTTGCTAAATCTTTTAGAGTTCACATATACATCATTTTTATTGGGTAAAAATCAAGTAAAAATTGCCAATTTCGGTGCGTAAACAAAATTTTATGAAAGTTGATGACAAATAACAGTCTCAACTACAACTTAGACTTATTAATTCTTTTTAGCACAAATAATGCTGAAAATTTTAACTATACACACATTCAGTTTGTTTAGTGCCTTAATCTAAATTCAAAACGTTCATTAAAGACAGTGTCAGGAGAAACATTTCTCTATGTATGTTCAACATAAATACGGTTTCAATCTTGAAAGGGTTGAGAAAGACTTCTCATTAGTACTTGTCGAAACTGGTAGTGCTACTAATATTTTTAACGAAACATTTATTGTAGTGAAAATTATTTGCGTTGCTTCAACTTATTTTTAAAACTTTCACGCGTTCGTACCGTTAGTGAAGTTCACCAATAGCTGCAAGATCACTACACTGTACATGTTCTAGACAGAGGATAATCATTTTTTTAAGATGTTCTTCTGCAACACCTATGACAAACAATTCCGCGAATGGCATAAGGCACATAAATCTGTCAAGGACATCCTGGTGTTTCAAGAAACAAGCATTAATTGGCTTAAAAAATTGTTCAAATATGGCAAAAATATTGCTAGTATATTGGAGAACCTGCTTGAAAATTACATCGATGTGTTTGCCTTACAGATATTCGTTGGGTGGTAGCAATTGAAGCAGGGAATTCAGTCATGTCCTTTTAGCGGCATCATTAATGATACAAAATCCGGTTTCGGCGTTTGTTCTTAATTTTCGAGCGTTGTATTTAAGACAGTTTACCATGTTGAAGGCAGCTACAAGATCAATGTTTTCAAGCTGCAAAGCTTGGCAGAGTGACAAGCTTAAGGAGTACACTTCTGTTAACACCTTTAGACTAGTAATAGACGCTGAATTATCGATGGCATACTTTTGTTGTACTGCTGACGATGATGTACCGGAGATCTCCTAAGCTGGCTTCATATTTAAGCATTATAAATAGCAAGCAGCCTTTTATCGATGAAAAAGATAGCGTCCTGTTGAACACAGCCAGTTGGGTATATTGCTTTAACCTCGCAGCCTTTGCTTCTGGAAACTTGTTTTGTATTGCTTGCTTTTTAACTTCAACCGGTTTTGGTATAATAAGAATGCATACAATTTTGTAATCGTATCGCAACAATTTCTAATGTCACCAACAGAACATTAACTGCTAATTGCTAAATTTCAACTGTGTGAGGCACAGTGCACGTGAATTGCTAAATGATGTTTTCTCTTTACCCAAGTCTGCGGTACAATGATTTTCCGCTTATAGACTTTGGCATCTCAAATATTTGGATTTTACACCAAGCTTTTTCCAAACGGTAGTCGGTCTTTTACCAGTGATTTCGTATACTGATACAAACTGGATGACATTTTCCCCTATTTGTTTTTGTGATATGTATCTGCTTTCAATCGACAAGTCCATGTTTTGACACGTTCGTCGATTTATCTATCAGCACGGTGAAAGATTACGCAGAATTTATCGTGGCTACTAATTTATTTAACATGATATCATTGCACGCAACTATTATCTCATTCTGAGTTTTTGGTGATACGCATAAAGCATTTTTGAACCCTGTATCTAAATGATTCGTTAAAACATCGTCTCCAGAAGTTGCACAGAACCTCAAAAGTGCTCGAAAATGTACTTCATTTTCTACGAAAAATGTATTTATTTAAAGACACCAATGGTCTTGGTGTGCTCGAAGTGCTATTTGTTACCGGTTATAAAATATGATGGTCTTGATATCAGGGAGAAATGCATTTCTGTTCTCTAATATTTGCTAATGAAGTGCGCTACTTTGGAGAACTATATCGCTAGGTTGCTTCCTATTTTTGATTTTTAACCAATCTTTTATCATCATCGTGCAATTTTTACGGTATGTAGTATTTTTATAGTAACTGAACTGTTCAACTCCATCTTTACATTGATTAAGTGGCTTTTTTTCCTACGTAGAGTCTGGGATCCTCTTTTACCACTAGCTGATGAAAATAACGCGCAATATTTACAGAAAATTCCATACTTCGCCTTTGAATTGAGCAGCCAGTTTCATTTTGCCATTCAATGGTGCTGAATTTTTAGGATTTGTTTTCTAACGCAGGAAATTTAAAAGTAGGATTGCGTACTTATAGGAATTTGCATTCATTTTTTTCTTTCTTCGTTCCAAGCTATTTAAAGGTCCTGTAAAAATTTTGCTGTAAAATTTATTTCTAGTTATGTAATCGTATATTACGGCGAACCATTACCATGATTGCAATGTCTAAAATCTTTAAACGTACAATATAGTCATCAAAATGTACTTTTAAAGGCAGGCGTTTTCTAAATTCCCTTACAAGGTGTTTTGAACTTTTTTTACAGCACGCAAATAAATAATAAATAACAAACCAGTTTAAAATAAGGTAACAAACCTTTGTTTTTTACTTATATACCACTAGAAGTTTTGTACTACGAATTTTAATATTTGATACTTTAATTTGCTGTAGGCATTATACATAAGTAAATAAAGCATACAAATTAAGAAATAATTATCTATTACCTACCTCGATAATGAGCAGTAATTTAGAAATGTAAGCAAGTAATAATTAATTTACATAGCGAATTTGAAAGACAAACTATTTTATTTCGCTTGTAAATTTTGTGAAACCTAGTACGCCCTTCAGCGGGCACTCGATTAACTACTGTACTGTACCTTTGTTTACCGTTGTAATAACATCTCTATTTTGGTAAAAAGATACAAGGGACAGTGGGGTAGAAGAATGCTTACGGATTACTACTGATAATTAATCGTGGATATTTCTGACATCCATTAGAGAAAGGAATCGAAATCTATTACCCTAGAGGTAATTTCCGTAATGTTAATTTCATTATGTAATTATAAGTTTATATAAGTAAATATACTCAATTATCTATATTTCAATTGCACATCACAGTAACACTGCGTGCGATGAAGTAAAATTTTATATATACATATATATATATATATATATATATATATATATATATATATATATGAAATGCTGTGATTACAAGGTTACTTAAAGTCACATAAGGTCACAAAGAAGGAATACCTCATATAAATATCATAAAAAGCCCGAAAATCAAACATTTTAACTCAAAAATGTACATAATTTATTCATTATGGAAAAGCAAGTACAAATCACTTTGTATAAAGTCAATAATAAGCAATTAAAGGAAGCTCCGTAATAATCTCACCACATTCATTAAAATAAATAATTGCTGAAGCAATTTAAATCATTTTAGAACATTTAAGGATATTCTTAAGCTCAAAACAGATATAAATTCAACATATTTGAAGAAATGAATAAATGCGTGTGGTCTACACGAATTTGTGGTAATCAAACACTTGAAAAGCGTGCATATTTGAATAAAGTATAGATATTTGAGGCGACGGTAATTCGTGCGATTTAGAACGTACATAAAATGCCATATTTAATACTATTTGTTAATTAAGTTTCACTAAAAAGTTCCTATATTTGATCAACTAAAATCCAACACATACTAATTTCATGTATTTGCGTAAAGAAACTAACAAGTGCGTGTAATCTATACCAGTTTGTAATAATCGAACATTTAAAAACGAGTATATTCGAATAAAGTATAGATATTTAAGGCGATGGTAGTAGTACGTGCAGTTTAGAACGTACACAAAATGCCATATGTAACACCATTTGTTAATCAAGTCCCTCTTGAAAGCCCGATGTATGTGCAATTTGGAACGTATATATTAGAGCCTCCAAAATCCGACACATTTCGAAAATAACTATAATTGAAACCTCCTTTGCACGTACGAACAACTGATAACGTTCCCTCAACCAGCGAGAACGAATGTAGTATTCGAAAACGAACTTAATTCTATAAACCCAACAGAGAAAGATTCATAATCCCCGCGCCGACTGTGCTTGTTCGAAAAAAGATATTCAAGTGAATAGAAATTTTTAGTGAAAGTAAATAATTTTAAAAGTTGAATTTAAATGAGAAATGATGCAAAAAAGTGAGAGTGCGTGTTATAATAAATGTACATGGAATTTTGTCGTTAATATAAACGTAAGTCTAGATATAGAATATGAATAGAAATTTTTGCAATTTTATTAATTTAGGGCACTAAGTAATTAACTAGGTCGCTGGTAAAAACACTAAGTTTCTACTTAGTTACCACTAAGTCACTACTAAGTCATTAGTAAAGGAACTAAGAAACTAAATCACTGGATAATATTCTAAATTACGAAATAAACGACGCTAAGTTACTAAATAAACGACTCCAAGTTACTGGACAACGACCAAGAGTGATTTTTGGGCCAGAAAACTTCAACAAGAAAATACAGCAGGCCTATAAGGTCAAAACTATTTATCCAATTTACAGCACGTTGCATTTGTAATTCTAAATAATTTATGTATTTAGAAGTGAGCTTAATAGTTGCAGGTACTAAAATACAGTGTGTAAAAGGTCAACAAAAATTTAGTTACTACGTAGAATTATATTAAAAAGGAGATATTTCTTTGAACGTTCAGCAAAACTATTCGTGGTAAGATGTATTTCTCTTTGCTGGTTTCAATTGCTTTTAAAGGTGTAAAATTTAATAATCTTCGTAAAGACCTAATTTGATAGGAATATTTATTTTAATTTTGACTTAAAGAGTTCTATAAAAAGGTAAAAGATATTCAAAAGGTCATAGATTTGTAAATTGTAATATAACAAAATTTTTATTTAGCACATTATACAATCTTTAGTGAATTTCGTTTGTCTTATTCAAGTGTATTGAGTGTTAGAGAGGAGTGAGTAAAAATTCTTCGTTATCATATCGTTGTATCACTCATTGCGTGGTATCACTGAGCTACTCGACGCATAAATTTGATAGTGTTAATTCCAATTTATTTTAAAGGCACAGGGAGGTGGCGATCAGCAGTCAATTGGTCGTTGCGCACCTGGTAATCTACTTAAACACACAAATTTAACGAAAGCTTGGCAATGCAATTTACAGCTTTAAGTTTAATGAGAAACAACATTTTACAACTACTTAAGTATTAATACAATGTTTACCTAATCCTAATAATTAGAAAAATATTTCATAGGGAAGTCAACAAATCTTCTCCAAAATTTTTATGGATAATTTGAATATTCTTGTGGCATCCCGTCTCAGTGTAGTTGATCAACGAACTTGAACAGAAATTTTTGTAAGTGTCAAATCTCCTCAAGATCTGACCCCAAAATTACTAAAAAACTATCCATTTACAAATAATTTGTAATCACTAAGTAAAAACATTTACTAGCTTAATCTATTTAATAATACACAAATTGTCTTTTTAAGTTTAAAACAAAGTTATAGTTGCGGTTTGAATCATCAAATTCTTGCGGATATTCTTATTTTTATGACAACCTGTTTTTGCTTATAATTGTTATTTAAAAAATTGTTTCAAATGGAGTTAACTGCATTGAAAAATTAATGGTTCCAAATTTTTAGATCTCCATTTTACTCAATTTTCATTTGTCGAGGTGTCATATTAAAAGTACTTTCACAGATTAAAGTAGCGGCGATCTTGCGCCAAGATAACTCATTATTTATATTGCAGCAATAAATCGTCGTTGCACACCATGAAATAATTATCTATCAATGATTAAACGTCTCATAACTTATGTTTAAAACTTCAGTGGTAAATCTTAAATGCCGAATAAATGAATGCACCGCTCTCATTACTTCCACCTTAATATAATAAACTTCTAAATACCTAATTTTTCAATTTCCTTCTAGAAGTATGAGTCATCCGCATGATGAAACAATTTACTACTATTTCGCGTTTTATCTATTTAATGGCCCGTCAGTTTAAATCTGTTGCAATCATAAAAAGATTACCATCTTTTATTAATTCTTTCCTTTGCTTACTCTCACACGATTTATGGCTTTCAGAACACTCTCGAAAAATTGCGAATAGATGCTGTATTTTTCTTTCTGTATTAACTTAAATATAATAAATTCTTGAAAAGTATGTAACTATTTCTTTTTCCAAACAGTGTAATTTTAACGTAATTTCTGCGTATCAATTAATATTTTTGATAACGTTTCACATAAATATCTAAGTACCTGCAAGTTTTAAATGTTACAAAAAATAAGTTTTATGATATTAATTTAATATGATCTCTAACCTGGTACTTTTTGTTGTTGTTTTCCTGGTTCGAATGTGTAGTTCTGCGTACACCCTTATCCTTCGACCTGCCGCTACGTGCTGTTAACCAGTGACCTTGGGTTGCTTTCAGCTTAAAGTCCTGACTCAGAGTTTTCCCTTTATTATCTGTTACTTGTAGTATTGGATTTTTATGTTAGATTTCTTATTGAATTTGTTTTGTAAATTGTTTATTGAATCGTTCCATAAATCTTTCAGTAAATTTCTCAGTGCCCTAAGTTAATAAATGTTAAAGATCATGTTTACCTTAATTAAAGTTTGGACTTCCGTCTTATGTCGACGGCAAACTTGTATATTTGAACGTGCACTATTTCATAAAATTTTTAATTATTAGCTTTCACTTAAAATCGTGGTTTAATTTCACACCTGAACTTTGCGTAGTATTTTTGTTCAAACTAGTACAGTTTGTGCTTCAGTTAAGTAGAGACTGGCCATCGCCCGCTTGGTGTAATATATAAAGACAAGCTCTTCCCCGTGCTGTTATTGGCTTAATCGCGCATTATCTTGGTTGAGGCATTGCACTTGTCTTATCATGGCCTTCGGATTTTACACGAAGTTACCAATCCTAAATTTTGTTGCAATGTTCCCAAATCACGTAGGCATCAAAGCTTTACATTATGGAGTTTGTTGGCTATAGTACTTTTTACCGTTCAATATTATGTTTTCGTATTATGTATAGGAAATTATCAGCCATTATGTTTAATCTTGCACGTACGCCAAAACGTATGTTTTCCTCATCTGTTAGATTTTATTCGAATTTGTTAAGTTTATCTTTAAAAGATCACATATGCAAATTATATAATAGGATTCTTTAACAGATGACGTAAATTAGATCCGTTTTTATTGACTCCTTACGTTCTGAAATATGCTTGTTTTGAAATGCCTGTTTGTTAGAAGCACGCATGATTATTTTCTTTTAATAATGCGTCAAGTTTAAAATGTTTGTTTCGTGTTTGTTTGACTTTAGATACTTCTAATTTGTATTTATTTAAAGTTTCTGAATGTATTCTTATTTCTAAAACGAATCGGATTGCGTCTAGAGTTATCTATTCTACTAAATGTGGTTAAATTATTAAAGAATAAACTTCCTTTCATTGACTAAGGTTAGTTGTAGGTTTTATACAGTGTGTTTGATATTTGCTTTTTGCATAATTAACGAATTCTGTACCTTTTATGATTCAAATGTTTAGTTTCGTTGACTTTGGTCTTGTTTACATAAAGTATGCTACCCTTGTGATCTTATATATTCCTAAATAACCCTATTATCATAGCAATATATAAATATATATATAAATAAATTCTGGATATGGAGTTGTTCAAAGGTCGATTATCATTATTCAAATGTCAAAATAAAATTATTATGTTAACCAGTGTAATTACATATTACTGACTATTGTATATTGTTGCAGATTTCCTATGGTTCCTAGATATCGGTCCCGTCCGATTTATGGTAGAGTTGTGCAATCACCTGGAGTACTCCGCTTGCGCGATGGTGAGGAACGAAACAGAGCATTTGAAGAGATTGTACGTATGTATGGACAATCTCATGCACCAGAACCACGTCGAAGATTATCAACATCTAGAGTAGCTGGAGGTCACGCTTTGGCTACTCCAAGAAGTGGAAGTTTCCAACATCTTAAGGTATATTTAGAATCAAGATGATTGTCACAAAATATTAACTTGATACCGGAATCTCGGGTATTTTCGGTGGTTTAGTAACCGATCGAGCTTTAAATGAGAAAATGATAAATGAATAATAATTTAATTTATTCCTCTTAGAATAGAAATCATCGTTAATCATGATACGTTTCTAATTTATCTATTTGATTCCCGAATTTTATAAGTTTTCTAAAATGAATTCCAGTCACAAATGCTTCTTTTATATGAAATAAGTGCAGTAGTACAAAACTTTTAAAATAAGCACTGTTAAAAATTTAAGCTAAATAATTTAATCTGCGTCAAAAATAGATTCTGCTGCTCAAATTCTTAAGCAAGTCGGTGCGTTTTAAAACCGCTACAACTACTATTGCATTTGATAATTTTGCCTTTAACCATTGTGCTTTTCTATGGCAAAATTATGTGGTTAGTAACGCTAAATAGGATGTGTATCTGTTTCAGAACCTTATAAAGTCAGAAAGGGCTCGGGAACTTCACAATCAACATTCCGCAGAAGAAGACATAGAACGGTCCATTGCTCTTAATAGGGAATCCGGAAGAACTGCCGTGCAACACGAACCGTAAGTGTAAAAGTTTTGTTAAAAGAAAAATTACTAGATTTGGCATACATGTGTTATTATTTCCATATACAATACGTAGTAATGCATATACGTTGAGAAACCTTAGGTTTTACTAGTACTGTGCTCAGTCTTTTTAGATAAAGCGGTCAGACCTACGAAATATTTAACTAGTGATTGTTACTAGAAATAGTAATGCTACTTTGACACTTAAGCATTAATACAATAATATATACATAGTAGTTTGCAGAACTACCGATTAAAACCATCCGGCTATAATAATATATTTACCTTACAAGAATCATAGTTGATTTACTCCCTTATTCATACTGAAATACGATACTTAGTATGCTTCGGTTGTACTAAATAAAAGGAAAAAGTATAGTACCGCAGGGTTCCAGGTGAACGTATTAATTAAGATGTATAACTTTAATTTTTTTAATTTATGTGTTTGAATGAGTTCGATATACTTTAAATTTCAATTTATATATATATATATATATATATATATATATATATATATATTGTATATATGGTTGTGATATGTTTGTAATAACCCGGTGCGCCCATTTTGTGAAATAAAAAGTTAAAATTTTCGTTTTGTCAATTTTTAATTTTAATTTTGAGTACCTCGACTATTTTAATATTTGAATACCTCAGCTAGCTCAGTTTTAACCACGCACGAAGCTTGCGACAATACGAGAACAAAGCCTATAAATTTACCTTCTACCTCTACTTCCTGTTTCTTTAAAGCAAAACAACATTAAGCACAATTACTATAATATTCTCAAAAATATTTACAATGTATGAAAAGTTTAAGAATTCTTTATATAGAATCTCCTTTTAATAATTGAATAAAAATTCTTTTAATAATTATCATTTCCAAAATTAATCAAGAAGCCAGCAAAATTACCCTTATTATTATTATTTGAAGTCCCATAAACGTTTATTAAACTTCTTTCGTAACTCACGTGTTTTGTAACGTGTATTTACAAAAAGATCTTTGTTGACTCTCACATAAAATTTTTATGAAAGCAATTTTTAAATTATTCAAATTAGAAATAAACAACTGAATATTCACAAATAAAAATAATAAAACATTCAGATTGGTTAACCTGTTGTTTCAAGCTCGAATCAGTATCTGTACCAACTGCTCCCGTATTCAGCTTAGTGATTTAATAGTCCCAACGTTGAATCCAGATCTGTTTTAGATATGGTATGCATTTTACTTAGCAAAGCTTTAAATTATTTTAGCGTCCTTTGTTAAACTTCCTGGTTATCTCCAGTAATTAATAATTGAACTAAATGCTTGTTGAATTTCTTCGTTGGATCCAGTAATTATTCAAGAGTGCTTTTTATTAATGTTAATATTAGAATTTAAATTAAAACAACCTTTAGCTACTTACGTTTTTAAAGGGTTAAAACGACGAACCACTTTTAATTTTTTCCAATTATCATTGTACTATTTATTACTTCACAATAAATCACTTAACGTAAATATTTTCTTTTAAGTGATGTGAACTAAACCTTAGTTTATGTTGAACTGATTTGTTTACAAATCCGGTCGTATTTAAAAGGATCGTTTATCTGTTGACAAGCGCAGATTTCGCCATTATACGTGATTCTTACATATCAGGTTTTGGGTATTTCTATGGATTTTTGCCGCTTACACAAAACAGATGCGCCATTTTCCGCACAAAGTACTTCAAGTTAATGCATTTGTTCCATTGGGTTTTCTCATTTCAAGCTCGCGTAAATTATTGTTTGTACAATATATTTGATGAACTTTGCTTTTATCACCATGCCCTGTTTATTTGTAATCTATCAGGTGTTAAATTTTATTTTTCTGATCACGTATTCTTAATATAATTTATGTATTACATTATATGCGTTTTCTATTACGCATTTTAAAACCTGCTTGTTCAATTGAGATACTTAGGGTAATGATGATTATTTGTGCGAATTGTGTTTCAACTTCCGTTCACGCTGTCTTATAACTTGCCAAATCGTTTATTTAATCAAATCTTTTAAAATACTTTTTATTTTTTAAGTTAATTATGACTATGGTTTATATACAGGGTGTTGTCAATTACTTACCTGCCTAATCGTTGTATTACTTATTTTTTTCGTAGAAGTGTCTAGTTTTCTGCGCCCACATGTTGTATTAATAAAGTGCACTATAGTAGTGGTCCTATCTACCCCTAAATTACCTTATTAACACAGCAATATATATATATATATATATATATATATATTAAATAAGATGTATCTGTAAACAAACTCTATGAAAATAATAGAGCCTATTGACGAATACAAATCGGGCTGGTAGTTATATAGCCATTTACAAAACATTAGCTTATTACTTCATAGGGGAGGAAACATCCACTGACCGACGGTTTCGGCTTTATTAATCCTCCTCAGAGTGAAATAGTCTCCAAGAACCCTATGAAGTAATCGAAGCTATTATAATGATATAATTTCGGAACAATCACTGTACTATGGCAAAAGTAAATAAAACCGCCATCAGGTGATAAAACACCAACACTACTAAAGTGTGGAAGTACAGAATTGAACCGAAACTACATAATAAATCCTATAGATGGCTATACAAGTACGTGAGGCCATTTGAGATTTGCGGAATGTTACAAGCAAAATTTATTTGCAAACGTAACAAACCTTCTCGCGGCGACACCGGGTTCATGCCCCAAGGCAAATCAAATAATAACAGAACGGTTGTTGCAGTCCGCAATAAGAAATTGTGTAAAACAATATATTAAATAAGATGTATCTGTAAACAAACTCTATGAAAATAATAGAGCCTATTGACGAATACAAATCGGGCTGGTAGTTATATAGCCATTTACAAAACATTAGCTTATTACTTCATAGGGGAGGAAACATCCACTGACCGACGGTTTCGGCTTTATTAAGCCTCCTCAGAGTGAAATAGTCTCCAAGAACCCTATGAAGTAATCGAAGCTATTATAATGATATAATTTCGGAAGAGACTATTTCACTCTGAGGAGGCTTAATAAAGCCGAAACCGTCGGTCAGTGGATGTTTCCTCCCTATGAAGTAATAAGCTAATGTTTTGTAAATGGCTATATAACTACCAGCCCGATTTGTATTCGTCAATAGGCTCTATTATTTTCATAGAGTTTGTTTACAGATACATCTTATTTAATATATTGTTTTACACAATTTCTTATTGCGGACTGCAAATAACCGTTCTGTTATTATTTGATTTGCCTTGGGGCATGAACCCGGGTGTCGCCGCGAGAAGGTTTGTTACGTTTGCAAATAAATTTTGCTTGTAACATTCCGCAAATCTCAAATGGCCTCACGTACTTGTATAGCCATCTATAGGATTTATTATGTAGTTTCGGTTCAATTCTGTACTTCCACACTTTAGTAGTGTTGGTGTTTTATCACCTGATGGCGGTTTTATTTACTTTTGCCATAGTACAGTGATTGTTCCGAAATTATATCATTATAATAGCTTCGATTACTTCATAGGGTTCTTGGAGACTATTTCACTCTGAGGAGGCTTAATAAAGCCGAAACCGTCGGTCAGTGGATGTTTCCTCCCCTATGAAGTAATAAGCTAATGTTTTTTAAATGGCTATATAACTACCAGCCCGATTTGTATTCGTCAATAGGCTCTATTATTTTCATAGAGTTTGTTTACAGATACATCTTATTTAATATATTGTTTTACACAATTTCTTATTGCGGACTGCAAATAACCGTTCTGTTATTATATATATATATATATATATATATATATATATATATATATATTGATATGATAACGCCGTACTCGGTGTAATGACGTTTTTCCGCTCTGTCTTCTCAAATCAAATTTAATTTTACTAATTTTATTATTATGCCACGGCTAGCCCTTTTCAATTTACACAGTGTGCACAACGTTACGATGATCAATTTTTTTCTTTACCCCTTTATGATTACCTATTTGTTTGAATTTATAAAACAAAGCCAATTAATTTCATATAATAAAAAGAAATATTATTTACAAGTTTTGAAAAAAATTAAAATACACCCTTCAATCAATCAATAACATCTGTATCATTTATCTCAAAATTTATATGCTTTGAATTCAGGCTAAAGTCACCAAAAACTACCTCTTTTTTTTCAAAGAAACCTGGAACGTTCTAGACCCTTTTATAATATATTACGTAAGTTTAACGTATGCAATGTTTGTTGCTGACTTTGTTACACTTTTTATATAATTTGAGTAAATTCAGTATTGAAATTTAAATAGAAAAATATCTTAAAATTAAATAAATCTGACCTGCTACGGCTTGTTCGGGTCGTGGATCAATACCCCTTTGTTGTCCTCTTTTGTTGAACCAGTATTTGAGTACAGTCACCCCTCGTTTTCAAAAAATTACTTCGTGCTTCTTTATTTTATTTGCATTGAATTTCGCAACTCAAAATCGTACAAGAATTGTACCAAAATATAATTGTCGACGCTAATTTGAATTGTAGTATTATATTGACACAGACTTAAATTGTTCTTATTGACGCATACTTGAATTATTCAGAAATTCACCACCAATTTGAACACATTCGAATATTCTCATCAACACATTTAAATTATTATATCTATCCACACATTTGAATTATTATGAAATGTATCACCATTCGAATTATTATATCTATCCATTCGAATTATAAAAAAATGTACCATAGATTCGAAATATTCAGAAATATACCATCATTCAAGTTATTATATCTATCCACTCGAAGTATTCAAAAATGTACCATAGATTCGAAATATTCAGAAATATACCATCATTTGAATTATCAACATCACATTCGGAGCCGTTAAACTGCAAAAGAAATCTTCATAATTGTAGCACTATTATCACTTGATATTTTATAAAATATTTAAAATTACGCGTGACTTTTTGATTCACAGCGACGCAGCTTCGCCCTGCCTGAGTTTTAAACTGAAACTGTTTTATCATTGCTCTGTGTTAATATAGGCTGTTCCCACTTACATGTGGGCTGGGTTTTAAACAAGTCTTGTAGATATCTCAACCAACCACGTCTTTGTATTTCCTGCATTTCGAAGTTGATTACTGATGTAATTTTCTGCTAAATAAATGCAGTTTCTTTGGTTTTCCGTGAAATGGTGTTTATTTGATACATCGTTATCTTGACCATACGTTGTTTTGTGTAGATATCGCCTTTTGAATATTGTACAAAGAAAATGATGTAACTTTAATTTTACTTTCGTTTATTTTTATGCGTGTTTTTAACTGCGTTTTCTTATCAAAAATGTTTATTGTTTTAGCGTACTTGCATAAAGCTTTGTTAGGTTTTATTTTTTATCTTCGTATTTGTTATATAACTCATTAGAACACTTCTAAACGCGTGTTTAAATACATGTACTATAACTCCTTCTAAATACGCGTACTTTTGTTGAAAGATTTGGTCACTTGCATTACTTAAAATTAATAAAGGTCTATATACAGAGCGTTAAATACTTGCTATTCCCATAACGTATGAATTACCTATTTCTCTGCTAAATACGCGTTCTATTGTTGTAAGATATGCTTCCTTGCATCGCTTAAAGCTAATTATGGTCTATATACAGGGTGTTAAATGCTTGCTATTTATATAATATTCAAATTACTTAATTTTCTGCTTAATAAATACAGTTCTCTGATTTCTATTGCAATTTATGGTTACTACACAACTCTTGCTATTTAATACACCCCTAAACAACCCCTTATCACAGCAATATATATATATATATATATATATATTGATATGATAACGCAGTACTCGGTGTTCTGACGTTTTTACTTAAATCCACCGCTCTGTGTTCTCACTTCAAATGTAATCTTACTAATTTTATTATTATGCCACGGTTAGCCCTCTTTAATCTACACAGAGTGCACAGCGTTTCGATGATCAATTTTTCTCTTTTCCACCCCTTTATGATTACCTATTTGTTTGAATTGATAAAGCGAAGTCAATTAATTCCATATGATGAAAAATATTATTTACAATTTTTGAAAAATATTTATATTCAACCCTTCAACCAATCAATATCATATGTGTCATTTATCCCAAAATTTATATGCTTTGAATTCAATCGAGAGTCACCAAAAACTACCCTTTTTACCAAAGAAACCTGGAACGTTCTAAACCCCTTTATAATATATACGTAAGTTTAACGTATGCAATGTTTGTTGTTGACTTCGTCACAAGTTTATATAAATTGAATAAATTCAGTATTGAAATTTAAATAGAAAAATATCTTAAAAATAAATAGATCTGACCTGCTACAGGTTGTTCTTCGGGTTGTGGATCAACACCCTTTTGATTTCCTCCTTCGTTGAACCAGTGTTTGAGTACAGTCACCCCTCGTTTTCCAAAATTTATTTCGTGTTTCTTTATTTCATATGCCTTGAACCTCGCAACTCAAAATTGTACCAGATATGTACCAGAATATAATTGTCGACGCTGATTCGAAATATTATATTGACCCAGATTTGAAATATTTCTATCGACGCATACTTGAATTATTGCAACTTGAAATGTTCAGAAATGTTCCCCAGATTCGAATTATTATCATCAAGATTCGAATTATTGCCAACGCAGACTTGAATTACACCACAAATTTAAAATATTATGAAATGTACCACAATTCGAATTATTATCAATAACATTCAAAGCCCTATTATTATTAATATTTAGTTTAAATAAATTACCCCAAATTCCACTCACGTTAAACCGCAAAAGAAGTCTTCTTAATCGTTGCACTTATTGTCACTATAACATACACTTGATATTTAATTATATTTAAATTACGCGTGACTTTCTGATTAGCAGTGACGCAGCTACGCCTTGCCTGAGTTGTGAACTGACCCGTCTTATCATTGCTCTGCGCTAATATAGGCTGTTCCCACTTACATGTTTGCTGGGTTTTCAACAGCTTTGCAGTTATCTCAACCAACCAGATCTTTAATATTCCTGCAATTTCGAAGTTGTTTCTGATGTAATTTCTTAGGTTTTCCGTGTAATGGTGTTTGTTTGATTCCTTATTATTCGTTATCTTGACCATTCGTTGTTTTGTGTAGATATCGCTTTTTCAATAATTGAATAAAGTAAATGATGTAACTTCAATGCTATTATTGTTTATCTATTTTTATGCGTGTTTGAAACTGTGTTTTCTTATCAAAAATGTTTATTATTTCAGCGCAATTGCATAAAGCTTTGTTAGGTTTTATCTGCTATTTTCGTATTTGTTCTATAATTAATTAGACACTTCTCAACGCGTGTTTAATTACATGTACTATCATTTCTTCTGAATACGCGTATTTTTGTTGAAAGATATTCTTACTTGCATTAATTAAAATTAATAACGGTTTATATACAGAGTGTTAAATACTTGCTATTTACATAATGCATGAATTACCTATTTTTTTGCTAAATACGCGTTCTATTGTTGTAAGATATGCTTCCTTGCATCGCTTAACGCTAATTATGGTCTACATGCGGGATGTTAAATGCATGCTATTTATATAATGTATCAATTACTTAATTTTCTGCTAAATAAATGCAGTTTTCTGATTCCTATTGCAATTTATTGTTACCATACGACCCTTGCTACTGAATACACCCCTATACAACCCCTTATCACAGCAATATATATATATATATATATATATATTGCTGTGAATGTTAGGAACAATCGAGTCCCACGCTTGGAAAGTCATAAAATTGCTATAAAAGCCCTTAAATCGTTTTTAGGTACTCCAAAGTTTGTACAGGTTATGCAAATTTAACATTCTGTTTTATAAATACAGAAAACAATGCTATTATCTGTCCGTTTTAGTGTCAAAACTATTTAATTTGGCGCATAAATAAATTGTCCCTATTTCTTATATACACGGTCGTTACAAATTTATTTTCTTGACTTATCTATGCCTCTTAATGTATAACTATATATATATATATATATATATATATATATATATATATATATATATAAACTAAATATGGTAACGACCTTGCTATGTGAGTGTATATAATTAATTTTGGGTTTTAGGTCAGCAGAATTGAAGAGTTCTCTTTTTTATAAACTCAAGCTTTCGGAAATTTATTTTTCCATTTTCAAGAGTACTAAAAGTAAATACAAATGAATTAGTTACGTGAACAAGGTTGACTAATAGCTAAAAATTATAATTAACTGATACTTACTAAAGTGAGATAAGTTACAATTGGACGATCAATAATAATGTACAGTGTATAAGGGTATGGTATAATTAAATTTAAAAATAAAAATAATACTAATTATATCATCAAAAAGGTAAAAAATTTTTGATTATGATGTATACTGTCTTTAAATTTAATTTTGTAAATAGTTGTTTATATGAGAATTTTTTGTTTGGGAAAGGTATCTTTATATGTATTAATTAAACGCATTAATTGTAATGACATTTTTGTAAATATATTACATTTTAAAATATTTTTATCAATTTATTTAGTTATCTTTATAATTTTTGTGTGAGTATGGTTGTAAGCAAATTAATATTATAACTTAATTATTTATTTCTTAATTTTTATTTTCAAATACATTTTTTTAAATTTAGAAGGTAGGTATATATAGAACTCAAGTCTCCAATGTCGGTTTTTTATTAAGTGTATTAGAATTTTGATAGATGTAACACATTTCAAGAAATTCGCGTTTTAATTTATTATTTTCTATATGTAAAATTTTGGACTGTTAAAATCAATTTTGTGGTTGGTGGTATTTACGTGTGTTGATAGAGCAGTTGAATTTGGTTTAGTGCGTATATCACTTTGGTGCTGTGTTAACCGTTGTTTGAGGTTTTGTGAACTTTGCCCAATGTATATATTGGGGCAATTTGAACAATTTACTTGATATACGATGTTCCTTTGGTCTAAAGGAATGGTTTTATCTTTAATTTTAGAAAAAGGTTATTTAGTGTTAGATCGGTTTTTTTTGCAAGTTTTATATTAAAATTTTTAAAAATATTATCTAGTTGGGAAGTTAACCTATCAAAATATGGAAATACCTTGTAACTAGGAATTGTACTGGTTTTGGTATCGGTAGAATTTTGTAATTTATTTTATTAGTGTGGTTAAATATCAATCTTTTATTAGAGGAGCAGGATAACTGTTATCTTTTAGGATATTATATAATTTGTTTAAATTTTTTGATATAAAGAAGGATGGCTTATGTTTTTATTCTGTTTTTTAATCCTAAAATAAAATTAATTTTCATACTCAGTGGGTGATATGAATGATAATTAAGGTATCTGTTTGAAGTGGTAGGTTTCTGATACCAGTCTAAAATAATTTTGTTAGTTTTATCTCTAATTAATAATGTATCTAAAAAGGAACCGAATAATGTTTTCTTTTCTATTGTAAATTGAATTTTATTGTTGTAATTATTAAATATTTTTAAAGTTGTATCAATTTTATCAAAAGGTACAGCTGTAATAATATCATCCATAAATTTTTTCAAAAACGGTAATCTGTATGGTAGTTTGGGAATTATTTCTTGTATTAAGTCATCCATAATAATTTGTGCAATTATGGGACTTAGGTTACAACCCATAGGACAACCATCTCTTTGTAGGTAATAAGAGTTATTAAAACAAAAGTAGCTACTATCAAAAATAAATTCTATTATTTGTATAAAATGTTGTTTTGATATTTTACAATTAATTTTAATTTTGTTCCATAATTTGTTAATGTTGTCTAGAACCAGATATTTTGGAATGTTAGTAAATAAAGATACTGCGTCTAAACTTATTAGTAAATAATTCTGAGGTAATTGAAAATTATTAATAAAAAGTGCAAATTCGAAAGAGTCTTTAACATTATATATACTTTCACTAATAGATTTTTGTAAAATTTCAGCTATAAATTTGGATAGTTTTTCATTAGGACTATTGTTTGAGGCTATTATGGGTCTTAGTGGGTTATCTGGTTTATGTATTTTTGGTAAACCGTATAATTTTGGAGATGTACTACTGCAGTTATTTAAAGATTTTGCTTCTTCTATTGTGATAGGATTGGATTTTTTTAATTCTTTAATAATATTTAGCGTTTGTCTTTGAAATTTTTTAGTTGGATCTGTAGATATTTTTTTGTAGGTTTCTGTGTCATTAATCAAATTGTAAATTTTTCATTGTAATCTGTTTTTGACATTGCTACCGTGACGTTTCCTTTATCTGCTTTAACGATAATTAAATCATCGTTGTCCTTTATATATTTCTTACAGTTTTGAAATTCGGCTAAAAGATTAGTTTTAGTGTTGGAATTTTGTTTTATAAAGTTAGTGATAATATTTGTTGTTTGAGATCTGCACAGATTTTTTTGTCTTCTTCAATGGTAGTTATGATATTTTCTAGGTTTGCAAGTAAATTAATTATAGTTTTGTTGTTTATAAATGGACAGATACTAAATTTGGGACCTAATGATAAAATATTTATAACATTATTAGGTAAACTAAAGTTGCTAATATTTTTAAACCATTTGTCAGTGCATTGAAAATTTAGGGTGTCATAATTTGACAATTTGTCAATTTTTTTTAAATTACTGAGTTTGATTTTCTGAAATTCTTTATTATAGCATAAATTTTGATGGTATTCATAATCAGAATAAAGATAAAAAGGTATGATATTATCACTAACTTTATAAAACAAAATTCCAACACTAAAACTAAACTTTTAACCGAATTTCAAAACTGTAAGAAATATATAAAGGACAACGATGATTTAATTATCGTTAAAGCAGATAAAGGAAACGTCACGGTAGCAATGTCAAAAACAGATTACAATGAAAAAATTTACAATTTGATTAATGACACAGAAACCTACAAAAAAATATCTACAGATCCAACTAAAAAATTTCAAAGACAAACGCTAAATATTATTAAAGAATTAAAAAAATCCAATGCTATCACAATAGAAGAAGCAAAATCTTTAAATAACTGTAGTAGTACATCTCCAAAATTATACGGTTTACCAAAAATACATAAACCAGATAACCCACTAAGACCCATAATAGCCTCAAACAATAGTCCTAATGAAAACTATCCAAATTTATAGCTGAAATTTTACAAAATCTATTAGTGAAAGTATATATAATGTTAAAGACTCTTTCGAATTTGCACTTTTATTAATAATTTTCAATTACCTCAGAATTATGTACTAATAAGTTTAGACGCAGTATCTTTATTTACTAACATTCCAAAATATCTGGTTCTAGACAACATTAACAAATTATGGAACAAAATTAAAATTAATTGTAAAATATCAAAACAACATTTTATACAAATAATAGAATTTATTTTGATAGTAGCTACTTTGTTTTAATAACTCTTACTACCTACAAAGAGATGGTTGTCCTATGGGTTCTAACCTAAGCCCCATAATTGCACAAATTATTATGGATGACTTAATACAAGAAATAATTCCCAAACTACCATACAGATTACCGTTTTGAAAAATTTATGGATGATATTATTACAGCTGTACCTTTTGATAAAATTGATACAACTTTAGAAATATTTAATAATTACAACAATAAAATTCAATTTACAATAGAAAAGAAAAACATTATTCGGTTCCTTTTTCAGATACATTATTAATTAGAGATAAACTAACAAAATTATTTTAGACTGGTATCAGAAACCTACCACTTCAAACAGATACCTTAATTATCATTCATATCACCCACTGAGTATGAAAATTAATTTTATTTTAGGATTAAAAAACAGAATAAAAAACATAAGCCATCCTTCTTTATATCAAAAAATTTAAACAAATTATATAATATCCTAAAAGATAACAGTTATCCTGCTCCTCTAATAAAAGATTGATATTTAACCACACTAATAAAATAAATTACAAAATTCTACCGATACCAAAACCAGTACAATTCCTAGTTACAAGGTATTTCCATATTTTAATAAGTTAACTTCCCAACTAGATAATATTTTAAAAATTTTAATATAAAACTTGCAAAAAAACCCGATCTAACACTAAATAACCTTTTTTCTAAAATTAAAGATAAAACCATTCCTTTAGAACAAAGGAACATCGTATATCAAGTAAATTGTTCAAATTGCCCCAATAGATACATTGGGCAAAGTTCACAAAACCTCAAACAACGGTTAACACAGCACCAAAGTGATATACGCACTAAACCAAATTCAACTGCTCTATCAACACACGTAAATACCACCAACCACAAAATTGATTCTAACAGTCCAAAAATTTTACATATAGAAAATAATAAATTAAAACGCGAATTTTTTGAAATGTGTTACATCTATCAAAATTCTAATACACTTAATAAAAAAACCGACATTGGAGACTTGAGTTCTATATATACCTACCTTCTAAATTTAAAAATGTATTTGAAAATAAAAATTAAGAAATAAATAATTGTTATAATATTATTTTGCTTACAACCATACTCACACAAAAAATTATAAAGATAACTAAATAAATTGATAAAATATTTTAAATGTAATATATTTACAAAAATGTCATTACAATTAATGCGTTTAATTAATACATATAAAGATACCTTTCCCAAACAAAAAATTTCATATAAACAACCATTTACAAAATTAAATTTAAAGACAGTATACATCATAATAAAATTTTTTACCCTTTTGATGATATAATTAGTATTATTTTTATTTTTAAATTTAATTATACCATACCTTATACACTGTACATTATTATTGATCGTCCAATTGTAACTTATCTCACTTTAGTAAGTATCAGTTAATTATAATTTTAGCTATTAGTCAACCTTGTTCACGTAACTAATTCATTTGTATTTACTTTAGTACTCTTGAAATGGAAAATAAATTTCCGAAAGCTTGAGTTTATAAAAAAGAACTCTTCAATTCTGCTGACCTAAAACCCAAAATTATATATATATATATATATATATATATATATTGCTGTAAAACCTCTTGAATCACCTGGTCCGTTGATTTTCTTCTGTTAATCGCCTCGGCTGCTCCTCTAGATAGCTTTCATCCTCATACATAAAAAAAACACATTCCTACCACAAACATCAACGTTAACTCTATTTACATCAATATTCAGAATACATTAAATTTTCAAATTAAATTTCAGCATAAAATTCAGTTTTAAAAAGAATTTCAAAATTAATTTTATTATCACTTTAACGTGCATCCAGAATTAAAGTCCTTGTTGGATGCCTACTAATTAATATAACAATATAAGCAGACCGGAGTCTGAGTATAAAGGGAGCATCTACCACCCCTTTACGTTAATTAACCCGGTTTGTCTAATTGAGCTCAAAGACATACCCAAATTTTCATCATATTCCCAAACATCAAAACCAAAATACCCCTTTTTACTTAAACAAGCAAATTTCATCTTAAAATTAAACTTTTATGGTTAGAACAATTTCACTAATGTCCATTTAAAGTAAATCAATTATAAAGTCATTCAATACACACAAAAATGTCAAACAAAATAGTATAATTTATCTGAAGGTTACTGTCCTCGTAGCTTCAAAGTATCGTTTCTTTAGTTAATCACACCATTCAACAGGATTATATTTACGGCTTCTGATTCTCTACGCTTTTAAAATTTGCTCCATCACCATCCATTCAAAGTCGTTTCTGGGCCTTTCCGGAACTCATCTGTGTTTATCTGACCCTTGATTCATGGATCCAGACACGTATTTGAACCATTTAATTATTAACACCCCCGAAAAATAGCAAAGACAGTCATGCTTCTGTCACCAATATACGCCAAAACTGCCTACTTTTGTGTATACATTCGTCGTTGTAAATTTTGCTAATTGGTACAGTGAAACTAAATTTTATTACCTTGTATGTAAGTGCACTGAAGTACATTCATGTTAGCACGTAAATAACAAGCTATTTTGAATCACTAAATATACTAGCAAACTTAAAATTATTTAATCAAATTAAAATGCACGGTTTAACATCTTCAATCAAGTCGCGTATGTACGAGCTTTTAACGCATCGAATCGTCAAAAGTCTCAGAGAGTTTGTTTACATTCATCTCGGTATATATAGCAAAAAGCCTGTCTGTCGGTCGAGTCTCTAAAACGGCCAGTTTCTAGAATTTCTCATGCTCTGTTCCCAGTCTGTCGCCCGCACGTCGATTTTTACGAATTTTCACTCGCCCCATTCAAATCTCAGAAAATTTCTACACGGTACGCACGCATGTCCGAGAAAAACTAATTGATTTTGTACAGAAATTGTTGTTTCTACCTCTCATATATGCATCCTATTTTTAACCAATCGCCACCCCATGACGTTGCTTAAATCCCGCCTTTTACAATATGTGTCTTTGCTTGACGCATTTTCTCTTTCCTTCTCTAACCTGTTCGTATTGGTGCAAATTGACACTCTTCATTATCGATTATTTCAGTCCACGCGGACTGTTATCTGGGTTTAATAACCCCGTATCGCACATTCTCGTGAATACTAAGCCCCGGTTTCTCCAAGATTCTTTGAAACATTAATTATCTGCAAACTTTACGCTGAATGAGCTTTTTAAATAAACCCAGGTGTTTAAACATACTATTAATTCTCAGAGCCTTATTCCGTGGTATTTTAATCTTGGGTTTTTACAAGTTTCTATAGGTATTATGTTATTAACGGTTTAATTAACTCCAATTAAATTGATTTCTATCCTTTCCTTTTAGCGAATACAACTTAAATATTAATTATTATATGTACACTTTGTTTTACTACCGGTTACTTAAAATGAGTTAATTAAGATAAATTTTGCACGTAATTTCCATTTGTTTATTTCTTAGGAATAATTACATTACACGCAGAGCTTTTCAATACTGCTTCTTTTGATATAAAGCGTCTTATAAATAATTTAAATTTCTTATTTTTACTGAAACGACCAAGTTTATTTATGCTTCAAGGTTTTAATAAAGCGTATTATTTAATGAAATTCCTTATACACGGTGATTAAAATTATTTGATGTGATTATTTAATTTTCTACCCTGGTCTAAATATGAGTATTTTCCCCCTATTTGAATACAAATAATCCCACTTATTTGAATGCAAATATAAAGCATTTAGACAAAAAAATTACAAAAAAAATGCCTATCTCTCTCTACCCTTATCTATCTATCTTACCTACTTTGTCTCCAATCAAAAAAAATATTTACACCTATCCTATATCCCTATCCTACTCCTAACTCTCACCTAATTCTATAAACTGAAATTATCCCTAACTTCATCCTACTCATCCATCTAATCCTATATACATCCTATATACCTATCCTATTCCTAACTTTTAACTAATCTTCACTATACTTTACTTCATCCTACCTAATCCTATATACCTATCCTACTCTTACTCTATTCCTAACTCGCCACTAATCTTATAAGAAATATCTATACTTAACCTATCTTATTTTCTTCCTACATTTACTCTTTATTCTCATCCTAAACCTATTCCTAATTATCTCCCATACTTATCCTATACCTAACTTTATTTTCTATAAACACTTACTTCTACTTTTCTATATACACCTATTCTCTCCCTATCCTATTTAAATCTAACTCTCTTCTTGACCCTCCATGTCTTTCTTCTTACCATCCTAATACTCTTCATCCCTATCTCTCCCCCTTCTATATCTATACTTAACCTCCCTATTATCTCACATACAATAAACTTATCATCCCTATTATCCTGACTCTTAAATATTACTTCTTCTTCAGTCCCTACACTTGTCTGTTTCTCATTTATTATTGTTTCCCTTTCTGCCGACAAACCAAACGATACTACTTTACAATTATCGATTTTTCCCTCTATGGAAAATCCTATGTACCTTCTAGACTGCTTGTGTAATGGAATCCGCCAGAATGAATCCTTTAAATCTACTTGATTAAAAACAAACTTGCCATCTTTACTTAATTTCGTCTTCACCTGCTCCTGATATGCTGCTTCTACCCCCACTACTTCTGCATGTTTTTGTATTAAAGCTTGAACCTCTACTTTCCTATCCTCTGGACATCTTATTGTGTTGATCTGTTTTACTTCATCATCCTCTACCTCTACTACATTAATACTAAACCCCGTGTCATTCTCTGTGACTTCATAACTGCCCTTCCATGGCACTACCCTATCCTTAATCCTTATTACCTTCCTTTCCATATCTATCAAAACCCCTAACTTCATCATACAGTCAACACCTAAAATGCTCTGAAACTTCAGTCCAGGTACAATTACAAACTCCTGTTCACAGCTTAAACCTCCTATATCTATCCTAAGCACCACAACACTATTTACTACAGCAAACTTCTTTTATTTGGAGCTACTAAATGGCTACGTTTTATAGGCATAATTCTATCACAAACCTTATCCCTAATTTTGCTGACGAATTCCTCCGATATTAAACTCGCCTCTGCCCCTGTATCAAGTAATACTTCTATATTATTTTCAAAAATTTCTAAATTAATAATTGGCAAACATAATTTTTCTACAGTTTCTGGCTCTACTTCCTCCTCAATTTTGAAAAATTCACGTGGATGTTCGTATACATTTACACAGAAATCTAGTGGTCTGTCACGTTCTAAAAATCCTGTCTCATCCTGTTTTCCGTGCTTGGTCCTGGTTGTCCTTCTACAACCTGTGCGTACGTCCTTCTCGTGTTAATATCCGTGTCCCTGTCTCTATTCGGCGTGCTGGTCACAGTCCTGTTTACTTCCGGTAAACTGTTCTGTCGCGTGTAACTAGGTCTTGGCGTCGGTCCCCTAGTCGCACTATTGCTCCTGTATTCCTGTCCTCGTCGTTCCCAATTCGGTCGAAAATTTCTGTTGTAGTCAGGCCGTCTCGGATAATTCGGTGTCCTGTTGTCAAACCTAACTGTGTTAACGTTTCGTTCTCGTATCTCTCTTGTCCGTCCTACACATACATCGTCATATCTCTGCAAATACTCTAAAATGTCTCCGTTCTGTGATGTTTTGTAAGGCCACGTGTTGTCTAATTTCCAGTTCAAAATGTCGTGATAGGTACTTGATAATCTGTCTGTCCGTCAATGGTGGATTCAGTTGTTTGGCCACACTGTACTTGCGGATGGCATATTGCTCCTAGAACCTGCAAACTCTCCTTAAATTTTCCTGTAATCAAGTCGTCCCTAATCTGATCCTGTTTGTGATCACTCCAGTAATGTTGTAAAAATTTGTCTTCAAAGTCCTGATACGTGTCTATGTCCTGTCCTACTAAATTGTACCATGCTTCCGCGTTGTCCTTTAATAAAGCCTTTATCGTATTTAGTTTGGTCTGTTCGTCAAATAAATTTCCCACTAGAGTTCTTACACTATTTATAAAAATTTGTGGATTTACCCTGTTATCGCCATAAAACTTCATGTGTTGGTCCAATGATACTCCACCTGTATAAAATCTGGGACCATCCCCCGTTAAATTTGACATGTTGTATTTAATACTACTAACTTCACGTTCTATCCTGCCTAACTGATCCCTACATGAGTCCGTCACTTCAGTCATTTTTACATTAATCTCTTCTTCACAAAAAATGCGTACTTCGGACCTTAAATGTCCCATTTCCTGTCGAAGACCTGTAATATCACGCTCATTTTTTCAACCCTATTTTCTACTTCCCCAGTTTCACGGTAAGACTATCTTTAAATTCTGTAAATTCTTTAGTATTTTGTCAATTTTCCCGCTTATCTGCTCTAATTTTGGTTGGACCTCCCTCGCTCTATTAGATTCTTCCCTAGCTCTATTAGCTTCTTCGTTCATCCTCTCTAGCATTCTCATTATCATCTCGTTTCCTTGATCCCCTGATTCCGTCCTCGACTGATCTCTACTGCCTCCTGCTTCTTCCATTTTAGAATTTTTCCCACACAATGCACTATCGTCACTTCCAATTTCCACTCCTTGACTCCTTAACCACTTCTTTCTCTGCATACGTTCCAATCACTCACACACACTCTAAAATACTCTTAAATTTATACACACACAAAAACTCTCTCTCTCAGATCGCCAGTTTCCTGGAATAAACTAACAAAAATTTTATTTGGAACTCGAGCCTCACTTTTGGGTCGCCAAATTATGCTGTGAAACCTCTTGAATCACCTGGTCCGTTGATTTTCTTCTGTTAATCGCCTCGGCTGCTCCTCTAGATAGCTTTCATCCTCATACATAAAAAAAACACATTCCTACCACAAACATCAACGTTAACTCTATTTACATCAATATTCAGAATACATTAAATTTTCAAATTAAATTTCAGCATAAAATTCAGTTTTAAAAAGAATTTCAAAATTAATTTTATTATCACTTTAACGTGCATCCAGAATTAAAGTCCTTGTTGGATGCCTACTAATTAATATAACAATATAAGCAGACCGGAGTCTGAGTATAAAGGGAGCATCTACCACCCCTTTACGTTAATTAACCCGGTTTGTCTAATTGAGCTCAAAGACATACCCAAATTTTCATCATATTCCCGAACATCAAAACAAAATACCCCTTTTTACTTAAACAAGCAAATTTCATCTTAAAATTAAACTTTTATGGTTAGAACAATTTCACTAATGTCCATTTAAAGTAAATCAATTATAAAGTCATTCAATACACACAAAAATGTCAAACAAAATAGTATAATTTACCTGAAGGTTACTGTCCTCGTAGCTTCAAAGTATCGTTTCTTTAGTTAATCACACCATTCAACAGGATTATATTTACGGCTTCTGATTCTCAATTTTAAGTAACCGGTATTAAACAAAATGTACAGATAATAATTAATATTTGATTAGGAGTCACTAAAAATTAAAGGGTATTATTTTAATTGGAGTTAATTGGACCATTAGTAACATATAATATATATAAAAGCTAGTAAAAACCCAATAATATTCAGATCGTAGAAGTATTATGTTTGAACACCTGCGTATTTTTAAAAGACACGTTCTGCGTAAAATTGCAGATAACAAATGGTTACAGAGAATGCTGGAGAAACCGTAGCTTAATAGTTACGGGAAATGTTAATAAGGTGGGTTATTTCACATTCCACATGGACTGAAATAATCGATAATAAAGAATATCAATTTGCACCAATAAGAACAGGGTAGATAGAGACAGATAATATGCACAAGACCGAGACACATATAGTAAAAGGCGTGAGTGGAGCAACGTCACTGGGTTGCGATTGGTTGAAAATAAAAGGCAAACTTGAGAGGTAAAATAACATTTCTGTATAAAATTAATTAGTTATTTCCAGACGTTGCGAGCCGTGTCGAAATTTCTGAGATTTAACTGGTGCGAGTGCAAATTTAATAAGAACCGACGCACAGGCGGGCGAGATGGGAACATAGTATACGAAATTCTAGAAACTGGCCGTTTTGAGGACAAAACCGACAGACGGGCTAACCACTATATATACCCAGGTTGATATGAGTTTCTCTCTCTTAGATTTTCGATTTGATTCAATGCGTTAAACAGTGCTTTTTAGTTTTCCGATTTTGATAGAATAATTTAAACAGTTTGCTCGTATATTTTGGTGATTTAAAACAGTTTGTTCTTTACGTGCTACAATGAATGTAATTTAGTGCACTTAGAAAAGAAGATACAAGGTAATAAAGTTTAGTATTACTGTACCAATTAGTAAAATTTCCAACGACAAATGAATACACAAAAGTAGGCAGTTTTGGCGTATATTTGTGAAAGAAGTATGAATTTCTTTGCTATTTTTCGGGGGTGTTAATAATTAAATAATTCGTACACGTGTCTGGATCCACAAAACAAGCTTCAGATATACACAAATGAGTTCCGGAAAAGCACTGAAACAGCTTTAGATGAATGGTGGTGTAGAGAAAATGTTTAAAAGCGACCAGTAATCCGAGGACGTAAACATAACCCAGTTGGAATGGTGAAATTAGCAAGGACGATGTACATTGAAGCCACTAGTGCAGTAACCTTCAGGTTGTAACGATTTTTCTCTCTCTAATTGGCTCCGCTAGCCTCACGCATGGGCGCTAGTGAAACGTTTTTCTAAACTTCTGGCCGACACTACTTTATAATCACCATGCTCCAAGTTAGGTGTCTGCAAAACAAAGTCTTCCGACGTAACTAGGGGTCTATTCCTTGGGTCAGAGCTATGAGCAATGGGGGTAAGTCGAAATCTGTGGGGGTCACACTCAAACTAAAACAAACAGGCGCCACCAAGTCCAGATTGATTCATGTAAATGGCATGGCTAATTTCTAAGGGCGGACGTGGAGACCCAAAGAAAAAGATCGCCTTCGCTGACAAAAACCTGTCTTAACAGAATAAGACGCTGTTCCTGTAAGGAAAAATAATAATTAAGTCACATAAAAATGGGAACACTATTTGTGTCCCTCAAATATATCTAAAAATGCAAAAGAATGTTTCCTACATAAGGGTAAGATAAAAATTTAACTCTTATTGTTTTTTTGTTTATCAGGTCTGATCAAACTAGATCAGAATAAAAGACTTTAAGCGTGGATTATAAATTTACTAGAAAGAATTTTTCTGTTTCTGTAAATAAAATTTAATGCAATAAAATAAAATGAATAATTGAATTACTTGAAAAATTAATGTAAAGTTTATCAACTTGATTCTTACTCAAATATATTACAACCCAGTGTGACTGGTTATACTAAGGTTTTCTAACCCAATCAGATCTGTGTAGGTCATTTACAAATTAATATACAAAACTTTCTTTTTAAGTTAACAGTATTAAAATCGATTTGAAGTCAAAATATTCACAAAGATATTCTCTAATTTTATCAAAGGTGGTAGTAATGTAATACTAAACATCTGCTTGCAATTGTGCAATTGTTGACGGCTTATTTCAAACAAACAAGTGACGTAGCCGCAGCTGTTAATTTATGCTGAAGCCACGTGTAGTCACATATCTACGAAACTAAGTGAAATTTAAATTTGATACTGGAGAAACCAGCTTAGCTACAGATAAACTGAATAACAAATTTGTGCTTCTATAAAACAAAACGAAATAACGTGCTTTTAGAAGGAAGCACTGAGGAAATCTTAAAGCTATTACGAACCAAACCCCGGGCTGCTGTCCTTGGCCAGATTGGGAACTGCATCGCCGTGCGGAGTCTGCAGCTAATTATTCCTGCTTTCCATGCTTTAAATACAGGTGTTGAAGCGAAGTGGGTTTCTTACATTGATTCAAAGTTGCATAAATTTTGTAGCGTCATCTTCCATGGTCTAATCTTAGTTATAAATATAATTTTCGTTGCGTAGTTTGTAAGTCGTAGTTTGTAAGTCGTAGTTGCGCTAAACAAATTTTTAAATTAGATACTATGATAACGAATATACAATACCAACCGTTACTCAGGAAGTGTGTCACACAATTAATGCGACCCGGAGGTCACTCGCCATTCTCTTCGAATGCATGCTGTCGCTGCTTTTACCTATCGACGAGTGCCCCTGCCGCGTTCTTGCATGGAGGAGGGTCCCGAGGGGGTTGTCAATCCTCTCACGCGCGTGCCTGTGGCTGTGGAATACACCGACCTCCGAAACAAATAGACTAACGACTCTAGATACTGTATTAATGCAAAAATTTGATTGTTACACGTATTATTACTTTAGTTAATAAAGGTGTTTTAACATTCGTTGTACCTTTAATGAAGAGATTTTAATGCGAAAATAAAATTGTTACACTACCCCTTTCCTAAAAGAAAAAGTTTTTTTCCTTTAAGGAACATCTTCAAATATAACAAATACAAAAAATTTTTTATTATAATAATACTAGCCTTTTCTACCTTCCTAATTAACTATGCAATTTTTATGAATTTACTCAAAAAAGGGAGACAAATATTTACAAATGCGAGTGTGTTGGTAACTACCTGTACCTGACGTCCATCGGGAGACAAAATCGGGGAGTCACAATCGGTATTAATCAAAATTGGGAGGGGGTCAAATTAGAAAGTCAAACACTCCACGGGACAAAAAAATTCAAATTCACGATAATTTTTTAACTTAAGGTTCTTACTTCTAACAAAGCTAATATTTACTACCTGTAACCAAACATTTTACAATTTATTTCAAATTCCACAAAAAAAACTTCACTTCCTGGAACTCAATTAGCTCTCTCTAAAAAAAGGAATGCTTCCTCATCAAAACAGCATAACTATTCAAAGTATTATCACTATAAGGTGACAATCAAAAGGAAGACCCTACTAATAGGTCTAAATTTAAAACACTATTATCACAAAGTGATAATCAAAACAAAAGTGACCTAACCAAAAGGTTACTTATCAAATCCAAATACAAAATATTATCACTTTATTGCAAAGAGATAATCAAAATGAAGGTAACCTAAACATAAGGTTACTTAACAAATTCAAATACAAAATATTATCACTTTATTACAAAGAGATAATCAAAACGAAGGTAACCTAACCATAAGGTTACTTAACAAATTCAAATACAAAATATTATCACTTTATTACAAAGAGATAATCAAAACGAAGGTAACCTAACCATAAGGTTACTTAACAAATTCAAATACAAAATCGAACCAGTTAGGGCTGTAATATCCTACACCCTACTGATTATCCTATCACTAAGTTCCAACAAACAACAGATCTCATTAGTGATGGACCAAATGGTGAGACTCACCAAGCCAACCTTGACCTTATCAAACCAAAGAATTTCGAACGGTAAAAAAACAAGGAAAGAATAAACTAATATTCTCTCTACCTAGATAAGTAGAAATCAGGACTAACAATTAAATAGCCCACTTACTTCTACATTGTAAAGATATCTGTTAAAGACATCTTCTAAACACATCTCCGAATAACGCGCGAGCAAAACGACCAGCGTGCACACCAAGGCACACCTCAAACTTACAAAATCTACAAAATCTACAAAATCTCTAACCACTTATTTCACTCCTCAAACAAAATACTCAAAATTAATGAACCGACACTAAATCAAAAATCGGAACAAAACAAAGCAAACCACTACTGCATTACTTAACATCAAAGAGATGACCGGACCGGAACTAATCGTCAGGATCATCATTTTCATTTGGATACGACGCTTCAACTGGTTTCAAGTCCTTTACGTGCCATTTCCTGTTCTTGTTCCATCTTCGTTCTCTAACTCATACACTAAATTGGAATGTTTTTTTCGAACTTTACTCATAATGAACTTTGGAGCTAACTTAGCGGAAAACTTATCACTAGCACTCGAGAGGACCTTATTAGCTCTCCAAACACTTTCTCCGACTTGGAATGAAATGTCTCTTCTCCTAAGATTGTAGCGTTTACTCGAACGTTGATAAGCTACATGCAAATTTTCACGGACATTCCCAAAATATCAAATAAAAGTTGACGATCCAAAACATAAGAAGGTCTACTACTGGAGACGACATCAACATCCTCACCAGGTTTAAAATCATCATTATAAGCTTTTCCACTTAAGGGTACCTGACGACCAAAGACTAAAAATTTGGAGAATAGTTGGTGGACTCGTGTTTTGCTGAGTTGATTGCGTATTGGATCTTTGATATCTCACTATCCCACGTATCATGTCCTTCTACGTATGAACGGATAGCTGTACCAACTGTCTTATTGATTCTTTCCACAAAATTGCATTGGGGAGCATAAACAGCATTATACCAAATCTTTTGAATTTCGTACCTTGCACACAAAGCTTTAAAATACGTCCAATTAATTGTGGACCATTATCACAAATAACAAACTATGGTACACCGTAGACAAGAAATACTTTTTCCTCCAAAACTTCTCAATCAAATGTGCCGTGGCACTTCGCAAAGGTTGCAAAATCGAATATTTCGAAAACCAATCACCAACAACTAAAAGTCATTTACCTGCTTATGAGTCATCAATAAAAAACTAATCATGACAATAGCTAACAAAAAATCAGTGTTCAGGTACACTCACACCCTACTACCAATTGAACTGTCGAAACAACTATAAAGTTTCACAACGCCTAAATATGCTAGAGTGACAAACCCTCTACGAGTCTCACCTAGACTAACAATACCAAAATTTACATCAAATCAAAAAAGATGCAAAAAAATCTAGAGCGCCTAACTCACCTCGAGTCTCGTCTAGACTTACGCAATGCCGAGCGACCAACTCTTCCGGAGTCTCGTCTGGACTGACATACTGCTGAGCGACCAACCACGACGACAAGTTCCGCCTAGACTAAATTGCGTTGCAATGCCGATCTAAACAAAATCTGCTAACAAAATCAAAAACGTGCTTATGCACAAAGAGCAATTCTCAAACGACACAACGACAGCTCACTCCAATGTACCTTCAAAATAGAATCTCTAGCCTTATCATCAAATTTGGACAAAAATGTTCTTTATTGACTCAAACAAATCAAACTCCAGGCTTATCAGCTTCTTTAGCTGACAGTCTTCCTAAAATTTTCCTCAAAACTGGTTTCTCACTCACTACTCCTCTAATTTTCAGTTCATACTCCAATTCTTCTTTGAGTAAACAAACAATTCGGAACGTTTCCGACATGATTACAAAAGCCTAATTGAATCAAACCGCTAAATCCAAATGATCTGAACCTTACAAAAATTGTCAAAACAAATTTGGGCAACTAAAGGTAAAAATCAAAAGGTGTTTTTGGTGAAATAATTTTGCCAAAACAATATCAAAAAATTATATGGGGTCAAAATAGAACGAAAGTCAAAATAAATTTGACCAAGTTAATCAATTGACTGTATGAGGGTTAATGTTACAACCAATCTTTATCAAAAGCAAACAAACAAATCTAAATGTCAAATCGACTTTAAGCAAACAAATTTTGACGCAAAATAATTTTTGGACAAATAGATTTCAAAGCAAAATAAATTTTGAGCTAACAAATTTCGAAGCAAATTACATTTTGAATAACAAATTTCGAGGTAAATCAAATTATGAACAAACAAATTTCGAGGCCCCAAACGTTGCCGGCGCCAGTGTAACGATTTTTCTCTCTCTAATTGGCTCCGCTAGCCTCACTCATGGGCGCTAGTGAAACGTTTTTCTAAACTTCTGACCGACACTACTTTATAATCACCATGCTCCAAGTTAGGTGTCTGCAAAACAAAGTCTTCCGACGTAACTAGGGTCTATTCCTTGGGTAGAGCTATGAGCAATGGGGGTAAGTCGAAATCTGTGGGGGTCACACTCAAACTAAAACAAACAGGCGCCACCAAGTCCAGATTGATTCATGTAAATGGCATGGCTAATTTCTAAAGGCGGACGTGGAGACCCAAAGAAAAAAGATCGCCTTCGCTGACAAAAACCTGTCTTAACAGAATAAGACGCTGTTCCTGTAAGAAAAATAATAATTAAGTCACATAAAAATGGGAACACTATTTGTGTCCCTCAAATATATCTAAAATGCAAAAGAATGTTTCCTACATAAGGGTACCATAAAAATTTAACTCTTATTGTTTTTTTGTTTATCAGGTCTGATCAAACTAGATCAGAATAAAAGACTTTAAGCGTGGATTATAAATTTACTAGAAAGAATTTTTCTGTTTCTGTAAATAAAATTTAATGCAATAAAATAAAATGAATAATTGAATTACTTGAAAAATTAATGTAAAGTTTATCAACTTGATTCTTACTCAAATATATTACAACCCAGTGTGACTGGTTATACTAAGGTTTTCTAACCCAATCAGATCTGTGTAGGTCATTTACAAATTAATATACAAAACTTTCTTTTAAGTTAACAGTATTAAAATCGATTTGAAGTCAAAATATTCACAAAGATATTCTCTAATTTTATCAAAGGTGGTAGTAATGTAATACTAAACATCTGCTTGCAATTGTGCAATTGTTGACGGCTTATTTTAAACAAACAAGTGACGTAGCCGCAGCTGTTAATTTATGCTGAAGCCACGTGTAGTCACATATCTACGAAACTAAGTGAAATTTAAATTTGATACTGGAGAAACCAGCTTAGCTACAGATAAACTGAATAACAAATTTGTGCTTCTATAAAACAAAACGAAATAACGTGCTTTTAGAAGGAAGCACTGAGGAAATCTTAAAGCTATTACGAACCAAACCCCGGGCTGCTGTCCTTGGCCAGATTGGGAACTGCATCGCCGTGCGGAGTCTGCAGCTAATTATTCCTGCTTTCCATGCTTTAAATACAGGTGTTGAAGCGAAGTGGGTTTCTTACATTGATTCAAAGTTGCATAAATTTTGTAGCGTCATCTTCCATGGTCTAATCTTAGTTATAAATATAATTTTCGTTGCGTAGTTTGTAAGTCGTAGTTTGTAAGTCGTAGTTGCGCTAAACAAATTTTTAAATTAGATACTATGATAACGAATATACAATACCAACCGTTACTCAGGAAGTGTGTCACACAATTAATGCGACCCGGAGGTCACTCGCCATTCTCTTCGAATGCATGCTGTCTCTGCTTTTACCTATCGACGAGTGCCCCTGCCGCGTTCTTGCATGGTGGGAGGGTCCCGAGGGGGGTTGTCAATCCTCTCACGCGCGTGCTGTGGCTGTGGAATACACCGACCTCCGAAACAAATAGACTAACGACTCTAAATACTGTATTAATGCAAAAATTTGATTGTTACACGTATTATTACTTTAGTTAATAAAGGTGTTTTAACATTCGTTGTACCTTTAATGAAGAGATTTTTAATGCGAAAATAAAATTGTTACAAGGTAACTTATGCTTTGTTGTTCGATTTTTGATGTGTTGGTGTGTGTTGAATAACTTTATAATTGATTTACTTAAAATGGACAGTAGTGAAATTGTACTAACAGCAAATTTTTAATTTTAAGGTGAGATTTTCTTGTTTAAGTAGAAAGGGGTATTTAGTATTTATGTTCTGGATTATGATGAAAATTTGGGTATGTCTTTGAGCTCAATTAGACGAACCTGGTTAATTAACGTAAAGGGGTGGGAGATGCTCCCTTTGTACTCAGACTCAGGTCTGCATATATTGTTATATTAATTAGTAGGCATCCTACAAGGACTTTAATTCTGGATGCACATTAAAATGATAACAAATTTAATCTTGAAATTTTCTGATACTGAAATTTATGCTGAATTTTAATTTTGAAATTTTAATGTATTGTGAATATTTATGTAAATAGAGTTAACGTTGATGTTTGTGGTAGGAATGTGTTTTTTTTTTTATGATTGAGAATGAAAGTTTTAAGTAGGTGAGCAGCCGAGGCGGAAAAGAGTAAAGAGGCGATTAACAGAAGAAAGTCAACGGACCAGTTAAGTTAATAGCTTTTTGTAGGTTTCACAGCATTCTTGACGCCCAATCTGTGGGGCTCTATTCGAAAACCGTAGTTCCCGGATTTTGGTGGAATCACAGCAATCTTGTCGCCCAATTCGTGAGGCTCGATTAGAATACGAGGTTTCACAGCAATCTTGGCGACCCAAAAGTGAGGCTCGAGTTCCAAATAAAATTTTTGTGATTTTATTCCAGGAAACTGGCGATCTGAGAGAGAGAGTTTCTGTGTGTATATAAATTTAAGAGTATTTTAGAGTGTGTGAGAGTGATTAGAACGTATGCAGAGAAAAGAGTGGTTAAGGAGTCAAGGAGTGGAAATTGGAAGTGACGATAGTGCATTGTGTGAGAAAAATTCTAAAATGGAAGAAGCTGGAGGCAGTAGAGATCAGTCGAGGACGGAATCAGGGGATCAAGGAAACGAGATGATAATGAGAATGCTAGAGAGGATGAACGAAGAATCCAATAGAAAATTAGAACAGCTAAGCGATGAATCGAATAGAGCAAGGGAAGAATCGAATAAGAAATTGGACCAATTAAATCAGGAATTAGGGGATAAAATAGAGCAATCGACGAAAGAATTTACAGAATTTAAAAATTGTCTTAACATGAAAATGGGGGAAGTAGAAAATAGGATTGAAAAAAATGAGCGTGATATTACAGGTCTTCGACAGGAAATGGGACATTTAAGGTCCGAAGTACGCAGTTTTTGTGAAGAAGAGATTAATATAAAAATGTCTGAAGTAAAGGACTCATGTAGGGATCAGTTAGGCAGGGTAGAACGCGAAGTTAGTAGTATCAAATATAACATGTCAAGTTTAACGGGGGATGGTCCCAGATTTTATACAGGTGGAGGATCATTGGACCAACACATGAAGTTTTATGGCGATAACAGGGTAAATCCACAAATTTTTATTAATAGTGTAAGAAATCTAGTGGGAAATTTATTTGACGAACAGACTAAACTGAATACGATAAAGGCTTTATTGAAAGACAACGCGGAAGCATGGTACAATTTAGTAGGACAGGACATAGACACCTACACGGACTTTGAGGACAGATTTTTAAAGCACTACTGGAGTGACCACAGACAAGACCAGGCACGAGACGACTTAATCACAGGAAATTTAAGGAGAATTTTCAGGAAGTAGGAGCAATATGCTATACGCAAGTATAGCATAGCAAAGCAACTGAACCCACCACTGACGGACCGACAAATTATCAAGTATTTATCACGACACTTCGAGGTAGAAGTAAGACAACACGTAGCACTACAGAACATAGTGGACAGAGAAATGTTTTAGAATACCTGCAGAGGTACGACGACGTAAGTAGTGGACGACCTCGGGATAATAGGGAAAGACAGATCAACACAGTTAGGTTTGACAATAGACGGGACAACTATGCTAGAAGGGGGAATAGTTACGGATACCAGCGACAGAATTGGGAACAGCGACGACCATACTTTAGAAGTAATAGTTTAGGAAGGACCTGCACCGAGACCGGAACCTACCAGAAGGAATAGTTCACCGGACATGAGGGGGACTGCTAATACAGACACGGAACGAGTGGAAACGCCTAGGACATACGCTGAGGTGACGGCTAGACCAGGACCAAGTAGGGAAAACAGACCTGGACAGGATTTTTAGAACGCGACAGACCACTAGATTTCCGTGTAAATGTATATGAACATCTACGTGAATTTTTCAAAATTGAGAAGGAAGTAGAGCCAGAAACTGAGGAAAAATTATGTTTGCCAATTATTAATATAGGAATTTTTGAAAATAATGTAGAAGTATTACTTGATACAGGAGCAGAGGCGAGTTTAATATCGGAGGAATTCGTCAGCAAAATTTGGGATAAGGTTTGTGATAGAATTATGCATATAAAGCGTAGCCATTTAGTAGCTCCAAATAAAAAGAAGTTTGCTGTAGTAAATAGTGTTGTGGTGCTTAGGATAGATATAGGAGGTTTAAGCTGTGAACAGGAGTTTGTAATTGTACCTGGACTGAAGTTTCAGAGCATTTTAGGTGTTGACTGTATGATGCAGTTAGGGGTTTTGATAGATATGGAACGGAAGGTAATAAGGATTAAGGATAGGGTAGTGCCATGGAAGGGCAGTTATGAAGTCACAGAGGATGACACAGGGTTGAGTATTAATGTAGTAGAGGTAGAAGATGATGAAGGTAAACAGATCAACACAATAAGATGTCCAGAGGATAGGAGAGTAGAGGTTCAAGCTTTATTACAAAACATGCAGAATTAGTGGGGTAGAAGCAAGCACAGCGTTAGGCTATGAGCACATATTGAAGTGGATAATTCAGAACCGTTCAACGCAAAGGTTTATCCAATTCCAGCAGCATATCAGGAGCAGGTGAAGGCAGAATTAAATAAAATGTTGGAAGATGGTATAATAGAGGTATCAAACACTCATTTCATAAATCCGTTGGTGGTAGTTAAGAAAAAGGATCATAGCATTCGTTTATGTTTAGATGCACGAAAAATTAATCAACGGACCAAACCGCAATTCCATTGTCCACCATCCATGGACACACTTTTGACGAGATTAAGTGGCAAGTTTATTTTTAGTAAATTAGTTTTAAGGAATTCATTCTGGGTGATTCCATTACACAAAGATTCTAGAAGGTACACAGGATTTTCCGTAGAGGGAAAAATCTATAATTTTAAGGTAGTACCGTATGGTTTGTCAACGTCAAGTGCAGCATTAATTAAGGCAATGCAAGCAATTTTAGGAGCATATGAGCAATTCTGCATACACTCTGTGGATGATATTTTAATTTTAGTGAAACTGAGGAACAACATTACTCTCATTTAGAACGGATATTATTAGAGCTTAAATTAGCAGGATTGAGGCTGAATATAGAAAATGTGAATTTTTTCAAAACTGTTAAATTTCTGGGGTATGTGGTGAACACTCAAGGTATGTGTATCGATAAAGAAAGATTGTCCGAACTTTTGACATATCCGAGACCTAATAACATTAGGAAATTAAGAGCTTTTTTGGGGGTCCTTAACTTTTATAAAAAGTTTGTACCGGGATTTGCTGAAAAAGCGAGTCTATTGTTTAAACTTCTGAAGAAGGGAGTAAGATGGAGTTGGACGGAAAGTCAAGAAGCAGCATATCTAACACTGTTGGAACAATTTCACGACCAACTAATTTTGAGGCATCCCAGATTTGATGTAGGTTTTGTACTGAGGACGGATGCATCGGATAGTGCGTTAGCAACAGAGTTGTACCAAGTACAAGAGGGGGGAAGAGGTGCCCATATCTTTTGTTTCACGCACACTGAAGCCGCATGAAGTAAATTACACGATTAGTGAAAAGGAGATGGCTGCAGTGGTGTTTGGTGTTACGAAGTTAAAATTTTTTTTGATCGGAAGACATTTTGTAATCGAAACAGATCATTCGACGTTGTGTGCGTTGATGAATACAAGATTTTCGAATAATCGAGTATATGGTGGGGGCTGTTACTACAGGAGTTTGACTTTGATATTAAATATATAAAGGGAGAAAACAATTTTATAGCAGACGCGTTTAGTAGAAACCGAGACAAGGATAACAAAAGACCGTGTGACATCATGATTGCCATGAACAGTCTACTACAAAACGATTCAGTATATGGAGAAGAGGAGATCTTGAGGAACCAGAGGCAGAGTGAGGAGTTACAGATTATTAGAACAAAGTTAGAAAACGAACCGGGATTTAAAAACTTCCATATGATAAACGGATTTTTGTGTAAAAAAATTCAAGACTTGGAAGTGTATGTAGTGGATAGGGTACAAGCAAAATTAATTATCAAAGATCTGCACTTAAGATATGGTCACATAGGGATCCGAAAGACATGGTTAATTTTTAGGGAAACGTTTTTTTCAACTAAAGACTTAGGGTTAGTAAAGTCAGTCATCAACACTTGTCACTTATGTACTTTAGGAAAGTACAAAAATACTACGAGTCAAGATGTGGTACAAAGTATACACGTACAAAATCCCCTGGACTTAGTTGCTATTAATTATTTGAGTAATCTAGTCCGAAGTACAAAAGGACACAAACATGTGCTGATTGTGACTGATGTGTTTTCGAAATTTACCAAATTATATCCCACTCGGGATTGTAACACAGTCTGAACAAACAAGAAATTGGAACAATTTTGTAGGGAAGTAGGAACTTTTAAACGAGTATTAGCAGACAATGCTACATATTTTAATAATCAAAGATTTAGGGATTATTGGGAGAGGCAAAACATTAAAGTGGTGTTTTGTAGCATAAGGCATCCCCAAGCTAATCCAGCTGAGCGATATATTCAAGAGACGGTTAAGTTCTTGCGTTTGGCTTCACATAGGAATCATCGTTTATGGGAGGACAATTTGTCCAAGGTTGAATCTTTTATCAATGAAACCCCTAGTACCGTGACAGAAACCAGTCCCATTATGCTGATCAAGCAACAGTATCCCGAAAGACCATGGCAAATTGTGCCTAGGGACGATGAATTTCAAGAACTTTTGGTAGATGTGAGGGAGAGGTTAAGGAAGAGAGCTGAAAGATATACAAGGACGATGAACGCGAGAATTAGAAAGAGGGTAAAATTTAAATTGGGAGACCAGGTAGTAGTAAAAAGCTTGAGAGTAGGGAAGAGAGATAGGATGACATGTGCTAAACTACACTTGCCCTATGAGGGACCTTTTGATATAGGTGAAGTAGTACGGGAGTGCACGTATTTATTAAGGGAAGTAGGTACGGGAAATGAGAGGAGACGGTTTCACGTCAACCTACTATTCCCTTATACCGGAGAACCAGCACCACTGGAGAAATAGGTGTATAATAGAGTAAAATTTAAATAGAATAGAGAGTAGATATAGGTGTATATAGAAGAGTAGAAGTAGGTGTTTATAGAAAATAAAGCTAGGTATATAGGATGTATATAGGATTAGGTAGGGGGAAGTGAGTATAGTTAAAAGTTAAGAATAGGATAGATAGATAGGATGAAGTTAGGGATAATTTCAGTTTATAAAATTAGGTGAGAGTTAGGAATAAGATAGGGATATAGGATAGGTGTAAATATTTTTCTTTGGATTGGATATAAGTTAGGTAAGATAGATAGATAAGGGTAGAGAGAGATAGGCAATTTTTTTTTGTAAATTTTGTTTGCGGTTTAAATATTTTATATTTGAATTCAAATAAGTGGGATTATTTGTATTCAAATAGGGGGAAAATACTCATATTTAGACCAGGGTAGAAAATTAAATAATCACATCAAATAATTTTAATCACCGTGTAGAAGCTTTGGGAAAAGGTACGTTATTAAAACCGTGAAGCATAAAAATTCATTCGTTTCATTAAAAGAAGAGATTTAAATTATTTACAAGACGCCTTCTATAAAAAGAAGCAGTATTAAAATGCTCTACGTGTAATTTAATTATTCCGAGTAAAGAAACAAATCGAAATTACGTGCAAAATTTATATTGATTAACTCAATTTTAAGTAACCGGTATTAAACAAAATGCACAGATAATAATTAATATTTGATTAGGAGTCACTAAAAATTAAAGGGTATTATTTTAATTGGAGTTAATTGGACCATTAGTAACATATAATATCTATAAAAGCTAGTAGAAACCCAATAATATTCAGATCGTAGAAGTATTATGTTTGAACACCTGCGTATTTTTAAAAGACACGTTCTGCGTAAAATTGCAGATAACAAATGGTTACAGAGAATGCTGGAGAAACCGTAGCTTAATAGTTACGGGAAATGTTAATAAGGTGGGTTATTTCACATTCCACATGGACTGAAATAATCGATAATAAAGAATATCAATTTGCACCAATAAGAACAGGGTAGATAGAGACAGATAATATGCGCAAGACCGAGACACATATAGTAAAAGGCGTGAGTGGAGCAACGTCACTGGGTTGCGATTGGTTGAAAATAAAAGGCAAACTTGAGACGTAAAAATAACATTTCTGTATAAAAATTAATTAGTTATTTCCAGACGTTGCAAGCCGTGTCGAAATTTCTGAGATTTAACTGGTGCGAGTGCAAATTTAATAAGAACCGACGCACAGGCGGGCGAGATGGGAACATAGTATACGAAATTCTAGAAACTGACCGTTTTGAGGACAAAACCGACAGACGGGCTAACCACTATATATACCCAGGTTGATATGAGTTTCTCTCTCTTAGATTTTTGATTTGATTCAATGCGTTAAACAGTGCTTTTTAGTTTTCCGATTTTGATAGAATAATTTAAACAGTTTGCTCGTATATTTTGGTGATTTAAAACAGTTTGTTCTTTACGTGCTACAATGAATGTAATTTAGTGCACTTAGAAAAGAAGATACAAGGTAATAAAGTTTAGTATCACTGTACCAATTAGTAAAATTTTCAACGACAAATGAATAAACAAAGGTAGGCAGTTTTGGCGTATATTTGTTAAAGAAGTATGAATTTCTTTGCTATTTTTCGGGGGTGTTAATAATTAAATGATTCGTAAACGTGTCTGGATCCACAAAACAAGCTTCAGATATACACAAATGAGTTCCGGAAAAGCACTGAAACAGCTTTAGATGAATGGTGGTGTAGAGAAAATGTTTAAAAGCGACCAGTAATCCGAGGACGTAAACATAACCCAGTTGGAATGGTGAAATTAGCAAGGACGATGTACATTGAAGCCACTAGTGCAGTAACCTTCAGGTAACTTATGCTTTGTTGTTCAATTTTTGATGTGTTGGTGTGTGTTGAATAACTTTATAATTGATTTACTTAAAATGGACAGCAGTGAAATTGTACTAACAGCAAATTTTTAATTTTAAGGTGAGATTTTTTTGTTTAAGTAGAAAGGGGTATTTAGTATTTATGTTCTGGATTATGATGAAAATTTGGGTATGTCTTTGAGCTCAATTAGACGAACCTGGTTAATTAACGTAAAGGGGTGGGAGATGCTTCCTTTGTGCTCAGACTCAGGTCTGCATATATTGTTATATTAATTAGTAGGCATCCTACAAGGACTTTAATTCTGGATGCACATTAAAATGATAACAAATTTAATCTTGAAATTTTCTGATACTGAAATTTATGCTGAATTTTAATTTTGAAATTTTAATGTATTGTGAATATTGATGTAAATAGAGTTAACGTTGATGTTTGTGGTAGGAATGTGTATGCTTTTTTTTATTATTGAGGATGAAAGTTTTAACTAGGTGAGCAGCCGAGGCGGAAAAGAGTAAAGAGGCGAGTAACAAAAGAAAGTCAACGGAACAGTTAAGGTAATGAAGAGCTTTTTGTAGGTTTCACAGCATTCTTGACGCCCAATCTGTGGGGCTCGGTTCGAAAACCGTAGTTCCCGGATTTTGGTGAAATCACAGCAATCTTGACGCCCAATTCGTGAGGCTCGATTAGAATACGAGGTTTCACAGCAATATATATATATATATATATATATATATATATATATATATATATATATATATATATATATATATAAGGCTGAGAGAAAACACCAGATTACCAAACTAGTTGGGTAAATATAAAAGCGCCAACTTTTATCAAGGACATTTAATGGTGAAAATGCTCTTCATCTGAACGATTTTGGGTAAGATTTTATGCATCATTACATTTATTCAGCATGGACAATATTTGCAAGTATAAAAGATCGCGACTCTTGCAAAAGCGTGATTATTTTAGAAAAAATTTGTGGCATTATATACGTCATTTCATTCTTAAACCGTAAAAGTTATTAGTGTATCAAACATATGAATATTAACTCTAAAATTATATTTGTTTTGAAATATTGGGAATTTCAAATTCCTATTACATTCAGTCGGCTCCGAAGCATAGCAGATTCTATTTGCGAAAACCTGACACCTGTAGGGCATCAGAATGCTATCAAAATATAGCATGCATTTGCATTTGGGGATTAGAGTTAATTCAATACAGACGTATTTAGAGTTTACCTATAGCAATGACGCCGAACTGGCAATATTTGAACCATCCAATATATACAATTTCTGCATTTAAAATGGAAATAGCCCATTAGACGCAATGCACGTGCAATTCGTTACGTCAAGCTGGAGGTGTGGTGTACTAAGAGAAAATGATTGTTGATTTTTCAGTGAACCAGTAAAGTGAAAATGCATAAAGCGCCACGTTTAAGTAATAATCAAAAATAATTTGATATTGAAAGTGCAATAACGTTTATTTCTTATTAGCCGATTCAATTCGTACGTAAAAATTTGCGTGCTTGAATTATTTTTAGGAATGGGGTGTTTCTAGGGCTCTTGTGCACAACCAGAAGTAAACCTAAGTACCGTCCGTAGTAACTCATAAGCACCTCTTCGAAGTACTACATAGATATTTTCAGTATGAACCTACATGATTTTATACTCAAATAGAAAAATTTAAGTAATACTACAAAGTCACTTCTTCGAGAACTAATGCGTTCACTGAAAGTAATTGTAGAATCAAATTGGTTTAGAACTGCTGACATAGGATTTGTGTGAATTTGGGTTTTGGGTTTGAGCTGGATGTAAATTAGTATAATATATAACATAGAGCAATATACACGAATTTTTGGTTAAAAGATTTTTTTTAAAGTAATAGTCGTAGGTAAGCGTGCTCTAACCCTAAAAGGTAATTATTTGTATATGCGGTAGTGTAAATTGCCAGAAATTTAGTAAATTTACTTTTCTCTGCTTACTAATTTTCCTTTGTTATTAGTATTTATAGCAATTATTATCACAGCTTAATAGTTAAATTATTAATATATATATATATATATATATATATATATATATATATATATATTGCTGTGATCATCACCATTTTCGGGAACTAAGGTTTTCGAATCGAGCCCCAGCGTTGGGCCGCCCAAGATATGCTGTGAAACCTACAAAAAAACTCACCAGAGTAAAAAAAAACACTCGAGCCTCTCGAATTGGGCACCAAGGTTTGCTGTGATTCTCGCCCTGTTGAATCTCTTCTGATAATCGCCTCTTTACTCTTTCCGCCTCGGCTGCTCACCTAGTTAAAACTTTCATCCTCATTCATAAAAAAAAACAAACACATTCCTACCACAAACATCAACGTTAACTCTATTTACTTCGATATTCATAATACATTAAAATTTCACAATTAAATTTCAGCATCATAAAATTTCAAGTTAAAATTTGTCATCATTTTAATTTGCATCCAGAATTAGAGTCCTTGTAGGATGCATACTAATTAAGTTAACAATATGTACAGACCTCAGTCTGAATAAAAGGGAGCATCTCTCACCCCTTTACCTTAATTTAACAGGTTAGTCTAATTGAGCTCAAAGACAGACCCAAATTTTCATCATAATCCAAAACATAAACCTGATAAATACTCCTTTCTATTTATACAAGAAAATTTTACTTTAAAACTAAAAATTTGTTGTTTATACAAATTTACTACTGTCCATTTTTTATCAAACAAATTATAAAGATATTCAACACACACCAAAACATCTAAGGTCGAACAAAATGCATAATTTACCTGAAGGTTACTGCACTCGTGGCTTCAATGTACATCGGACTTGCTCATCCCACCATTCCAGCTGGTTTATGTTTACGGCTTCAGATTCTGACCGCTTTTAAAATTTTTCTACACCACCATTCATCTAAATTGTTTCAGGGCTTCTCAGAAACTCATCTACGTATATCTAAATCTTGTTTTGTAGATCCAATCACGTTTACAAATAACACTGGATTACTCACTCCCGAACAAAATAGCAAAGAAATTCATAATTCGTTCACGCTATACTAAAAACTGCATACTTCAATGTATTTATTTATCGCTACTAATTTGGATAATTGGTACAGTAATACCCGCAAATATTACTAGACTTTATTACCTTATCTATCTTCTCTAAGTGTACTAATAACTTTTATTGTAGCACGTAATTACCACGTATTCTACTTAAAGTATTAAATAATCAAAAATAAAGAGCAAAACTGTTTAAAGTATCGAATAAAATCAAAAATATAAGAGAGCGAAACTCCTATAAACATGGGTTTATATAATGGGCCGCTTGCACGTCGAATTTGTCCCGCAACGGATAATTTTTAGAATTTCGCATTCTCTTTTCCCTTTCGACGGTCCGGCACAGCGATTCTACTAAAATTTGCACACGTCCAAGTTGAAAATCTAAGAATTTTCAACACGGCTGGCAACGCGTCCGCGAACAACTAGCTAATTTTATACCGAAATTGTTATGTTTACGTCTCACATGTTTGCATCTTATTTCAACCAATCGTAGTCCTAGTAAAGCTAAGCAAATCACGCCTTTATTATCAGTGTCTCTGCTTTACGCGTTTAATCATCCCTTTTCTACTATGGTCTGAGTGGTACAAATCGATATTCTTTACTATCTGTTATTTAAATCTACGTGGAGTCTTCCGTAAGTAAAATAACTTCTCATCTAGCCTTTCCTGCTAAAACATCCGACCGTTTCCAATATACGTAGAATCTGCATGTTTATCAGCTCGAATTTATTAGAATTTGACATTTAAAAGTTTGCAGGTGTGTGCTCCTAATGAACGTTTTAATATAATTCTTCGAGCTTTATTTCATGGTATTTTAACTAACCTTGGATTTTCACAGGCTTTTATGCTTATTATATCTTACTAATGGTGCAATTAACTCCAATTAAAATAATAATGAATGACATTGACTTCTACCCTTTAATTTTTAACGAATACTAATTAAATATAAATTATTATTTGTACACTTTGTTCAATACCCGTTACTTAAAAATTGAATTAATTAATATAAATTTCGCACGTAATTTCTATTTGTTTCTTTATACAGGGTGATTAAAATTATTTGATGTCGTTAATTAATTTTCTACCCTGGTCTACATTTGAGTATATATATATATATATATATATATATATATATATATATACATAGGTGTTTATGACCACAACCCCAGAACAAAGAGTCAGTAGGTGGAAAAAGGATTTCAAACTTAATTTATGCTTTAAGTGAGTCTTTCTTATTTCCTGAAAATAAATCCACTAAGCTGCGTAAAAGTCTTTTCCAAATATCAATGTCACACTGTGAGTTCTCCTACTATCAAGTATTATTAACGGGTTATATCTTACATAATGTTTTCTACAAATTAGAATATATTTAATAGACTCTCGACGCAACCGTTTATAAAGAATTGCTTATACTTTCAAAAACGCTTTCAAACTGAATCCTAATAAAGTAAAAGGTAATAAATTTCTGTGGCATTCTGAAATATTTAATCATTCAGATGAAATTGAATATCCTCTGATCCGTGATACCCATGTATTAAAACCTTCTCCGGTAGGCAATCGTCTCTTCTTACTCTGTATAATAAAGTTTGTAACTGTACTTTATAAATTCCGTTTGTTAGAGTGTCTATTCTAAATAGGTACTTATTTCCAAAATTTCTCCATTGCGTTTTAAATTAATATATTAAACATTATAAACCAAAAAAGTGCTCAAATGAACATCTGTCCGCTGTAGTGAATAATTCCTGATTAAAATTAACGTTGTATCTGTTTGTGTGTTCACAATCATTTCTGTTACACATAAGCAAAACTTTTAGCGTCATCCAGCTTTTGTGATAGGGATTTTATTATTTGTGATTTTTTATAGTTCGTTCAACTTCCGTTCTAAATTAAAAAACTTAAACATTTACACAATTTTTGTGGTAGGTATATCCAAGTAATGAGGAGATTACGTTTAGAAGAATGCTATGGCTGCCTAGAAACGAGTAAAAGACAAGATATATCCAAATCATTTAAATCGCTTAACTAGAAACAGAACCCTATTGCTGCTTGGCTAATTAAAAATTTTTATGAAGTATAGTTAGCACAGTGGACGATAATAGCTGCAATTGTTATTCAGCCACATTTTTAAAATTACCATGGTGCTTAGGTGTCGCAGTTTTGATGCTAATCCAAAACTTTATATACACTACGTACGAATAACACAAGACGTACACACAAGCACACACAATGCGTGCAAGCACGATTTATACGCACACATACACATACACACTTTCACACCCACCTTCACACGCGAACACGCTGACATGCTCGTACAACCGCTCGCATAACATTTGTAGAAGCGTGCTCAAGCATAAGCTTGAACTCTACACATGCATGACCGGGCGTACGCACATGCACAGCCCACACGCAAACGTACATGCACACGCCTAAGCACACACACACATACACACATTCACAAGTACACGAACATTCACGCGCGCTCGCGTGCGCCGGTATTCACGTACGCTCACATACACGCACACGAACGAGCGTATGCATACGCACGCACATGTACACGCACACGTTCACGCATACGCACACGCAGTCACACGCATACACAGCCACACACTTCAATGAACCAGTAAATGCTTTATAGTTTACAAATGTGCACAAGGCAACGACTTTGCAATCCAAATTTTGTAGCGTTCGGCAATTTCAAGATTGGTTTCCTTATATCTAAGTTATTTGCATAGGTGATTATACATTTATTAACATAAATATGAAGTAAGTAGATTTATTAAGAATATGAAGATGCACATCAACCATAAAAATACTGATACGTTAATCTATAGTAGAAATAACCACGGTCAATAAAGGCAGACGTATTTAACAGTTGTAGAAGAATGGCAATGGGCTAAGGCTTCTAATTATTTAGATTTCAAACATATTTTCAATGTAAAACTGAGCAAACACGTAGCATAAAGCACTTTTATTTAATCTTCACCACATTCCGAATTTGATTGTGTTTTCACCAATTTGTATTAGAAGGTTATCGACACCTGCATCAGGTACCTTTACTGTATCATACCATTTATTTATAACGCCATCTGTGTGATTGATTCATGTTTGTCAAACGTCTCCGGTACACTGATTTAGCGATTCTTACCACATTGCCAAAACTTTCTCTTTACCATAGCTACCGCGACAAATATTTTTGTTGTAATATTCCTTAGCATTTGCCCATACCATCTTAATCCCACTAAATTCGCAATGATAGTTGGTAATCACAAAACACTATGTACAGGGGTTTGTAGCAACTCATCTACCTGATGCTGTTTGCTGCTGCACGATTTAGCCAATGACAACAGTTCAAATATGAACATAGGCTCGTCACACTGTATGTTCTTATTTATTGGTCACTGTTTAATTGTATCTTTATTCCATGATAATGATGCCCGCTTTTTAACTTAAGTTGAATAATAGAACGTACTATCCATAATAATCAAGTATGGTTCTTAGAGTTTGTTTATTAGTTGGTTATTCTACCATTTAAAAACAATTTTGATGCAATTAACAATCTAGCATTATTCACAAGGTTTTCGTTAGAACCAGCATGTATAATTCCAAAGCGTTTGAAATTATAATCTCTTGGGTGACGAACACTTTTTATGCTATTATCTTGTTATAAGCGCTGAATTTTCTTTAGCAAATAACCATGTCTCGTTTATAAAGTTTGTAAAGTTGAAATTGCATTCTAATATGCTTAATAACCTCAGAGCAAAAAATCTGTGAGCAGAACGTTTATCGTAAACGTCTTTTGTTAAAGTTTCTTTGTCGTATATAAAGCGATTTCCGAAGAATGAATTTTACTGAAATTCTAAGGGGTAGTAAAACCACTGGACGAAATGTGTTACATTAAAAGATGATTATATTGTAGGTAGCTTTCGCATTAAGGTATAAGTTTGTATAACAGGGAAGTTACTACATTGGAATTAGCTTTGCTACAGACTTGTACTTAAAGGGTGTATGTAATGCAGGTGTATAAGTTCAAACTATCCTTTATCTCGCTTATTGTAAAATATTAATTTGTGATCCTAGCCCTATGCATCAATTTCACTACTTTACTCAACTACGAAAGAATTATTTCGTTCAATTTACTCGACAGGCATTACATTCATACATAGCAAGCACCGCAGCAAATGGCCCAAATACTATCCAAACCTTATTTATGCAAATTCTTAAAAATCTCTCTACTCTTCTGCTTCTAGTTTTACATTCTTTAATAGCATCATGTATGTGTTCCAGTAAAACTACCACTTTATCCTTTTGCACTGCCTAGTAGAAAGCGTGCATAATTAGTTTTCTGATACGCGGAAAAATTATTTAAAACCATTCTATTCCGGCTTATTTGCTAAATGTTTGGTCGCTATTGAAGAAAGTATGTAATCTAAACTAGTCAACGGATAATCACGATCTAAGAAAAATCTTACTCTGAACAATTTGGCCAGATTTTTGAGTATAATTTTTCCCCCTTTTGCTAATACTACTCCAATTGATTTCCTTAAACAAGGTGTTTTCTCCCATTCTTTTTTAATCAAATACTCTGTGTCTATTGATTGTTAATATCTCATCAGTTTGAGTTCTTTTCTGAGGTAAAAACGTACTATTTTATTTGTCTGATTTCTTTCTTGGTGCATAACTTACTTACATTCCATGCAATTAAACTCGTAACTTTTAGAGCATCTTAGCATAAGCATTAAATTCTGTTTCTTTTTGGAATTAGGATACCTACGAAGGTGACTTGGTTCTTTTTATAAAAAACGATTTGTGCAGTAAGATCAACATATTATTTGATCGTTTGCGCTAATGCTTATAGATATTGAAAATGTGAAATTAGATAATTTACTACTAGTATTTTTTAATTTTCTCTATTTTATAATAAACGAATAATCGTTCTACGAACCGCAGTAGTGTCTTTTGACTGAAATTCAAAGGATGATCAAGATTTTGCATTTCTGGTTGGAGTATTGTTTTTTCTTATCGGACAGTTTATTCCGATGCTTTACGACAATTTCTTACAGTAACCCTCGAGTTTTGTTACAGTTTCTTACTTTACCCAAATAATTCAATTTTACCTTTACCCGAGAAGAATTTTCACTTGGCTCAGTCAACATTTACGTCTTGGATTTTTTTCTTAATAGTCCGGGAGCCAACGTCACAAAACTGGTTTCATCTGTATATTTTTAAAACGTATTTTAATAAATAGTATTTAATGCAATAAAACTCATGGCGTTAGTCTCTCATGGAAGTCATGGGACTGAAGTATGATTATATTGCAATAAACATTGCTATAAAGAAATAAATTTTTCTAATGCGTATACATACGGAGTCTTGTATACTGTTTGTTTATAACAGAATGTAACGTACTAAAATTGTCTGCCATTTTGAAAGTAGGACTAAACTATTCTGCCGAGATGCAACAAATTGCTAGCAATCAATAAATTTTTCTTATATGTATACATATGAAACTTTGTATGCTCGTTGTTTATACCTTAGTGTTTCATACTAAAAAGGTCTGCTATCTTAAAAGTGGAACCTAACCAGTCTGCCGAGAGGCAACAAATTTTAAAAAAACAAATAAATTAAACTCATTTGTATACTGTCAGCCATTGCTTATATTTATTCTTTGAGACTTCAATTTAAAGAAAAGAACGGTCTGTCAGCTTGTTCGTAAGACCAAAGTGCAGATATCCTTTAATGGTGTACGTACACGGGTGTACGTAGAACTTGACTTGCGCAATAGGTTTTCTTATTGAAACTCATCTGTAAACAGAAAACTGCTTTTCTATGAACCTTATAGAATAAATTAATCTGCAGTTATCACCATACGTGCTTTTAACAATATAATTAATAAAATTGTATTGAATTTAATACACATTATCTGTAGGATAAGAAACTTTTCAGGGAAATAATGGGAAAATCATATTACTTCTAAAATATAAAAAAATTATTCAAAACAATACCCGCCGGCAAACAAACATATAATCGGTATGTAAAATCTACATTAAACATAAAGAGAACTTAAATTATATAATATTCATATATATGAGGCAATTCGTTCTGATGGGCAACATCATACAAATCTTCATTAGACAAATTCATTATCAGATAATTAGGATTCATCATCACTGGATTCATATGAAACTATACAGTCCAAATCGGCACCATAATCTTCTCCATCTACAATATCATCTACTATGAGTAATTCAGTTTCACAGTTGTATAATTTACCTGGAATTTCATGGTGATCCAAATCTATTACATGATCGATTGTTTCGAACAGTTGAGGCTTTTTAAACCATTTGAAAACGTATGTTCTTTCGACATTCAATGTCCACCCGTAGTCTGTGGCTACCAAATCACACGGAATTTTCGAGTGGGCGCTGTTTCAAATTGTACTAATGTACATCGTCCTCCGAACACGCGCCTCCAGTTCTGCAGCACAAGGAGGTAAACCGGAATCATCAAATTTCTTCAAATTACTTGCAATGAATTCCTTGTTACAGAATAATTTATACGCCTTTTTAAATGTAGCGACTTTAGCTTCATTAACAGTTTTGATTTCTGTAATATTTATAAAAGCATCTCTAAACTTTTTGTCTGTTCCCATTAATTTAAAAGTTCGATTTTTTCCTATGCCATAAAAGGAAAGGTTATAGTCGCACCCAGTAAATGCATGGAATGCTGGCAGGGTACGGCAAACGGAGTTGGAACGCTTTTGACGTAAATCGTTAACATTGATAAATTTCTGATTATTATCAACACCGACATGCATCCATATTTTTAAATCCTCATGAGTATATGAAATACTATCTAATAAAATTATTAGGATATCTGTATTAGAAGATCTTATTGTTAAATTCGACTCACTTTTTATTTGGCACGCATGAAAAATTATTTTTGTGTCGGCTTCTTCGTGTAGTATACATGACAAATCGTCCATAATTATATTTCTTCGCTAGGACTACGACGAGTCCTCTGATTAACATTAACGTCGTTATCTAGACGACGGGTCCTCTGATTAAGTTTAACATCGTTATCTAGACGACGAGTCCTCTGATTAAGTTCAACGTCGTTATCTAAACGACGAGTCCTCTGAATACCCTTCGTGTTTCTTATTGTGGCGGCGTACATCGTCGTCCTACGACTTTATTTAGTCTCTTTATTTGAGTCGCCTTAGGCGACATATGTCATCCCGCAACAAAGACGACTTGTTCTCTGAAGAAAACTTTTACGTCGCTAACATGACAACGAGTCCTCTGAATATATTTCTTTACGTCGCTAATAAGACGACGGATCCTCTGAATACCACGGGGGCTTTTCAATAAATTTTTGCGTCGCAACTAAGACGACGCGTCCCCTGAATATTACGAGAGTTTTTCTCTAACTAAATATTTGCGTCGTTAACTTGACGACGAGTACTCTGACTTACCATAGGAGGTTACTGATCGAGCCCTTTGTAAGTCGCTAGAACGGAGACCAGAGCGTACAAGGATCCCTCGACACTGGGCTTCGAGAGTTCTACAATCGAGGCAAATGCCATCCATCGGACGTGCACCGACCGCGCACCACCGTCACCGATTTATTCGGATACGGGGGCCGATCGTTTGCCTTCGAAAAGTAACGTTTCGAACCTAGGGTGCTAGTTACGAGATGACCGGATTATAAACACTCCGACCATGATGGTGCGCCCAAATCGGGTCGTTCCTTTTGGCCCTTCTCGTTTACGTCCCGGTGCAGCACAGTTCGATATCGGAATCGCGTCCCCGGTCGCCGCTTCCCAGCAACCTCACGGGATGACGACCCTTAGCGCGATCCGAAGTTCTACCATTTGTCTCGAGCAACGGCGCGTGTCGTAACTCCTTGCTCAAGATCCGAGCGAAACGCACACTGCATATACGTTTCCTCACATCGTAGATGCGTAAGAACGATCATGGTGTTGCGTGCTCTCATCAACCTCGGCGAAGTGTATGGTGTCTTGAATTGTCTGATATTTGTTATAAACTACATTATCAACATATAAAATTTTGTTACCGATAAACGGTTTATAATGATCGTTGCGCCATTCCTTTACTAAGAACTTTATCAAAGCTTCTTTAAAACAAATATTTTTTAGTTCAGCTGCGAAATTAGAAGGTCGAATCTGTGATGGTTCACTTATTGTAAACTCCTTTTCTCTACTTGTACCCCTAATCAATCTTTCATAATCTTATAACGATGGAGATATGTATGTATCAAAAACCAGAATGATGGTATTGGCTTCGTTATTTGTAATCATTTGCAAAAATTTTGTGGCTATATTTCCGAATGCAAAAGGAACGTTGATCAGCACTTGCATGACAGACTAGCGCCATGTGTTTTATTGCAATGAATACCATCTATTAAAATACGTTTTTAAAGCGTACAACTGAGTACCGATTTGTGACGGAGTACCGGACACATATTTATAATGATGTTTAAAGCTAATATATCTAAACACGTAATAATTGTCTTATTTTCCTCACCTTTCTTCTGTCTGTGCTATACGTATTCGATATTTGCTTTGTAAAGCAGTAAAAAGTTCATGGCACGTCCCATGATATCCTTGATGATCATTGCTTATTATTGGCAACACCACATTTTGCATACGTAAATTATGCTCTTTCTTGACAGTTAGAATTGTTGTGCACTTAACGAAGGTATCTGGCTTGAACAGAATTATTTTCTGATTTTTTTGAACAAAAAACACAAAAACGCAGTAATGATAGTATTTCAGGCTACATGTTGACAACCTAATGAAAGAGACCTAGAATGTGTCCTTGGTTCGAGCCAATGGGATTATCTCTCCTTTTATTTTCTAACATTCGATCACGCGTGTATGTATACTATTGTAAGGATTTCAGCAGTTCGGTCCCACGGACAAGTTGGCAGACCGTTTTTTCTTTAAGTTGAAGCCTCGAAGAATAAATATAAGCAATGGCTGACAGTATACAAATAAATTTAATTATTTTGTTAATTGCAATTTGTTGCATCTCGGCAGAATAGTTTAGTCCCACTTTTAACACGGCAGACCATTTTAGTATGTTACATTCTGTTATAAACTAACAGTATACAAGACTCCGTATGTATACGCGTTAGGAAAATTTATTTATTTATAGCAATGTTTATTGCAATATAATCATACTTCAGTGCGAGGACTTCCATGAGAGACTAGCGCCATGAGTTTTATTGCATTAAATATATCCATTAAAATACGTTTTAAAAGTAAACACAAGAGTACCGATTTTGTAACACTGGCTCCCGGACTATAATCTTTTCTATTTGATTCTGCTTATTTTTATCTATTTATGCGCAGTGCTTATTATTGCTATTAAGTTTTAGGTTTTTAAGCTTCTGCTAAAACATGCACATATCTTCGCTATTTATCTATAAATTCTTGACACCATACATTAACGACTCGCCTTACATCTTTACTTCTCTTATCCTCTTCATTCTCTGGACGCTTTGGAAAAAGCTCCAGTTGTAACATGCGACGTATTGAGAGGTGAAATGCCGTCTGTGCTTTATGCTCGAGCAGAATATGCAGTCGGACTTGTTGAATGTTTTAGCTACAATCTTATAAAACAAAATTGCCAAAGTATTATTTTAAAATTCCAATACTGTGATAAAGACATCATTCACAAGTTGACTATAGAAATGAAGAATGAGTACAGTAGATTTCGCTGTATGTAATTTAGATGCTTTTGATGCGCCTTGTTATATTCAATTTTATCTTGATCCAATTTATTTTCAACATCGTTAAGTTTTTACTCCTGGAATTTATTAAATACGTACCTCCATTGTTTTCATTTCCGAGCTAATATACCCATTCCCTGAAATTTTCACGGTCTACATCTTTCTCTTTCTATGTGCAGTAGTGTACTATAGGTCTACCTGTATCTCTCTTTTTTCCTTGCTCTGTTTACGCACTATTCCTTTATGCCTTAGAACATATTCTATCATTCGACCTCTCCTATTTTGGTACGGTTTCCAAATACTCCTTTCTCCCCTTAAGATCTCTAGTACCTACTTGCTCTTAACTTTGACTGTCCATGATATCTTCGTCATAAACCTTGTAGTACCATATTTCAAAGGGTTTCAACTTTTTTCCTGTCGGATTTCCCTACTGTTCAAGTTTTACAGCCGTACAGTACTGTGCGCCACACATATACATTTAGAAATCTTTTTCCTGTTCCAATGTTTTATGTTTTCGAACATAGTAGTTGCATTTTCTTGTTATATACGGAAAGGTATTGTGCTGAGGTGTGTTGTATATCTTTTGCACTTTTCCCCTTTAGCGTTTTTGGGTTTCATATGCAGCAGAAATCCATTACCTATTGTAAATTTTTCTTTATTATCGGTATTTTGATTTTTGACTTATTTTCACCTTCTTTACATACTGCTATTTTAGTTTTCATGATGCCAATTCTTATATCGTATCTCCCTGTTAGTATTATTGCATTTTCATTAAGCGCTGCGTCTAACTCTTCTTGTTAGATGCTAATATCGCTATATCGTCTACAAATTTAAGCACATCCATCGTTTGTTCCTTCATAGTAATTTTAGATGTTTTTCTGCATTTGATAGTATTCGTTGCCTCTTCGATATACAAGTTAAGAAGTAATGGCGATCACTCCTAAAGCTAAAATAACTTTCCGTGTTACCATGTTTCGCTTAAATCCAAATTGATTTCATCTTAGTATTTCTTCAGCCACATTTTCCATCCGCTTTGTATAGTTTTAGTTAATATTGTTAACACGTATGCTGTTAAACTTATTGTTAGAATATTTCCACATGTATGTGACTATGATGTTACGTTTCAAATCTTCGGGTACCTCGCTTGTCTCACACATACAGCCTACAAGATGTAAAAGACGTTCTGTTACTGCTTGTTGAGCGTTTTTTTAGATTTTTGCTTACACTTTATCTATATCCGGAGCCATATAATTTTTCGGGTTCTTTAATCCTAGTCTGAGTTCACCTTCTAAAATAAGATATCTTAAGTCATCCTCTTTAATGTCTGAGTCGAGGGCTATTGTTTCTAGTCACTATCATGTATATAACTTCCCTATATGTTCTTGCAATCTATCCACTTTCTCTACATTTTCTATAATGATCTCTGCTTCCACGCGCCTTATATTTCTGCTATACCGCTGTATATCCCTAAAATTTCTTTTAATCAGGTTGCATGTGTTGTCTGTGTTTCCTACTTTCATCTTCATGACTTTATATTTATGTTTTCCTCCGTTGTCTCGACGGCTTTTGTATTTTGGCCATTTTTCTGTTAAATTCAGAATATTCCTTGTCATCCATGTTTTCCCATTCTCTTTTTGTTTAAACCCCAGAATACCTCTGGTCACCTTGTCTAAGCTCGATTTAATGTTAGTTCATTCTGCTTCTACTTCCTTAGTACCAAAATTTTCCCAATATCGTTCAACAATTCTTTTGACTTTTTCCGAAATTTTTATGGGTATCTTTGCTTTTAGCTTATCTAAGTCAAAATGCCTTTTTAAGTTTAAGCGCAACTTTCGTAATTCTATATTGTTGTCAATGCCCGATATCTGCTTTCAGGTAGTTTCTAGAGTATTTTACTTGATTCCTAAACCGCTGTCTAACAAGAATGTAATCTATTCTATAGCTTCTATGTCTCCTGCCATCTATCTAATACGTGTATTGTATTCTAACAAGATGGTGAAATAATGTGTTTGTCAATGGTTAAATTGCCTTTGCTACAAAGGTTTGTCAGCCTATCGCCCCTATCGTTTCTCCTGCCCAAATCAAATAAACCTACTACCCCAGTTTACTTATCTTCTGCTACCACTGCATTACATTTCCATGTCCTTATATCGTCTTTCGTGCCTAATTCAAATAAACCTACTACCACACTTTGCATACCCTCTGCTACCACTGCATTACATTTTCATGTCCTTATACTAAACTTGGAATTTCCTCGATATATTTGTAGTTCTTACCTCTCCTTATTGTAGCTAGAAGTAGACATGTATTTACCGGTTTAGTTTCTAATCTAACTAGGAGAACTCTTTAATTCTTTTGTACGTAGCATTTTACAAAATGTTATGTCTTTTTCTGTATAAACAGCGCCATGCCCAAGTTTCCTTTCTCCGATACTGTACGAATTATTCTAATGTCCCCGCTCCAAAAGTCCCGCCACTGATCATCCAACTTTGCTAGTCCCTACTATATCTAATGTTAACCTATCCATTTCAAGTTTCAAATCCACTAGCTTCCTTACTTGCTTCCTGCTCATGGCATTCCACGCCTCGACTCACAAAATATTCCCTGTTCCTCTTTTTTTCTTATTGAGCTTGCCGACCATAGTCTCCAGAATCCTCTTCTCTCGGAGATCTGAATGGGCTACTATTTTCTTTTCCGAAACTTTTACTTTAGAGAATGCCATCACTTTTGGAAGCGCTTTTAGTACGTAGCGTACTTGGGAAATAATGCGATGGTTTTCCGTTGCATTCCACACCGCAATAACATTTTATAGAATCCCTATCGTCTCTGTCACTTTAAGTACCGCAAAGGTTGATGCCATTTTTCGTAGACTCGTCTTAGTGTGGTTGCTCACTAAAGACGCTATTAATTTGGTTAAACCTTTTGTTCGACTATTTTATTCACTGAAACACGTAAGTCATTCCACCTGTTCTAATATTCTAGAACTTCTCCAATGTGCAGGCACGTTCAGAACAGCGATTTAAGTTACGAGAATAATTATAAAATCAGTTCCGATAATGTTACAGTACTGAAGGTTACTATTAATTAGTATCGATTGAGTTACGGATTTAATTTTTCTTACTGTTACGGGTGAAACTATTTCAATTTTGACTTGCCCTGAAGAGGCGGGGACCCCGTAACAATAAAAGGAGTGCGTCGGCTAACTGCAGTGGTCGGGAGTGGATCATAAAGATAAATACAAAAAAAAATAAAGAAACAATAAAAAGCTACAAAACTAATAAATAGAAAGTTTTTAACGAAAATTCTGCATTATATTATGAATTACCCAGATAGGTTCTGTCTCTAACACTATCGACCGGCGCTAAACAGTCGGCCGTCACAAGCATGAAGACGTTCTTGTCTACGTGAAACACTGTTATCCCACATAAACCCCCTTGCTTTAATTATTCCTACGTTTGATCGTCACGGTGCTTTGTTTATACAAACTACTCTTTCCAAATCCAACGGTCCCAGGGTAGCTGAACATGTATGACAGATTTCTATATACACACCTATTTCCCTAAATAATAAAAATAAAGATCCACCTAAATCTTACCCTTTATGAAAAGAAAAGAACATAATTTCATTACACATTCACCTACAAATACGTTCTCCTAAAAATAACCTATCTATAATCTGTCGTAAAGCAATCTTAATCCTAATCAAACAACAAACTATACGGAATACCACATTTTCTTGTTTTCCTATCTAACTGTTACATTTATGAATCCCAAAATAATGGTAATGTCGTTCCTTAAATACAGAAACAGTTCAATTTCAACGTTATACCATATCATTGTCTATTCCAAAATATTTTACGTTTTATACGTTTACGTAAACTTCACTAATGGCTCTAATCTCAAATTACCAATTATTTCGGTGAATTAATTACTGCCACTTAATTACTATTTTATTACAAAACACAATTACAAATTAAAAATTCAAAATACGGTTTTCTTTCAAATGCTACGTATTCACAGACTTTCCGACTACCATCAGGATTGTTTCACATCATTCAATTAAGGGGCCAAACACAACAGCTCTCTGATTCCAAAGCATGCCTCACAGTTCCGATTTAATAAAGGGATTTCTATCAACCTCTTTTTAGAACAGTTTTACAACATTAAATTCGCACTTACGCGACTGAAAATAGCCTACCTCTTGCAAAAATAGTTTATATCACATATCGATCGCCGCATATTCCTTGAAGGAATTAGCCCACATTTTTTCTTAGAGTTCTGTACAATCCCCCAATCAAAACTCACTATTTCCTCATTCTTCTTAAATTAATCCTACTTGGGGATCTAGCATTAAGACCCCCCTAACCGATTTACATATATTATTACATCGTGAAATATTTTCAGAATACGTGTTGACACGAAACTGTTGTTTTTAACACGAAAGAAGTCCAAATTATACTGTACTTTACCTAGGTGTCTCTGTAATTTCTTGTGATTTTAAACCTTATTGCAGTCTAAATGTATAACAGATGACCTCCTTTGTGTCATTCTATGAGTCTGTACTCTGTTTACTTCATCATCATTAGGTCTTCAGTCCTAGAACTGGTTAGACGCGTACCATCATTGTTCCCTATTCTGAACTAACCTACAGATTTCCCTGAAATATGCACAGTTTGCATCTATAGCTGTCTGATCTAGGTCTACATCTACCTCTTTTTTCCTATCTCTGCTTGTAGTATATCACATACTATTCCCCAAAAATGCCTTAGAACGTATTCCGCCCTACTATTTCTCTTTTTCCCCAGATATCCTTGTTCCCCTAGTATTTCTGTAACTTATTTGTTATTATCTTTGTCTGCCCATGCTATCGTCCTCATACATCTGAAGCACATCATTTCAAAAGGCTGCTACCGTTTTTCTGTCTGCGTTTCAGACTTCCCGTATTTCATAGGCATACTGTGCTGTGCTCCACACATATGCTTTCAACAATTTTCTTCTTATTCTGTTTGTTGTCATTTCTCATAGGCGATGTTCTTTCTTGTTAGATGCAGTTCGATCACTTTCTATTGTTTTACAGTTATATGCCCTATTTCTCCGACTTTCAATGGTTGTGAAGGGAGGTAATCAGTCTGTGGTTGGCAAGTTCTCCCAACACTTAACCATTTGGCGATTTAATATATTTTTCAATTTATCTTTTCGCACAGTCAACATTAGTTGCAGGTATTTCGCAGCCATTAGGTTTTCCGTCTCAAAACTGGTTGGACACGTACCTGCACTTATTTATATTCTGAGCTAGCCTACATAGTTCCCTGAAATTCTCACACAGCATGTGTATTCAGGTTAATCTTCTTTGGGAATTAAACCACTCATAGTTTTTAAAATCAACTTTATTTACGTTGTCAGAATAATAATAAGAACTTCAAGTTTGATATTTATGACATACATAGAAGGTGACTTTGATTTATTGATGTTTGAAATATTTGGTTTGAGTATACTAAGCAAAAATTTTTAAAGTTTAACAGAATGATTGTCTTCAATTTGTGTTGCGACCTGGGTTCGGCTTTCTTTAGGTAGCCAATACGCTTAGCGTGAAATCAGCTGATTAATTTTTATTTGTGAATTTTATATAAATTCAATAACTTGGAATTTGAAAACATTTTTTAACACGTTTCTATTTATACAATTGAGAGGATGGTTATTAAAGAAGTGTGCGATTGCATTATTGAAAGGCTTAAGTAGTTGTTTTTTTATATTTATTTTGAGGGGGAAAATTCATTATGATTTAAGTTACCTCTTTGGTAGATTTTAACATGGTTCTGAGGCGACTCTATGGCGGGTTTACACTTGTCAGATACCAATACTGTTCAACGGAGATTGTATATGGTTTTGAGGTAACTTTATTGTGGATTTGTACTTCTCAGATACCAATGCTGTTTTACAAGGATTGTTAATATGCTTATTTTTATGTAATTAGTTATTTGATGTATAAATAGAAATAAGGTTTGTAGGCTGTATTTCATGTTAATATTGCAAGGAAAACCCAGGAAAAACTTGCAATGCTACCTAGATATTGTTGGCATTTGATTTTCATTTGTTATTTCTTTTCTTATTTCTTTTAGTAATGGAATCCATTGTTTACTGAAAGTCACGGATTCGTTTGCAACTCAGTTATTTTTATGTAGGGTTATAAAAGCAGCTACTTTGATTTTGCGTTTTTGGTGGTTTTCTTCTTTTTCTTCTTTTCTTCTTTTCAGGGAGTATGTGTATTCAGCTCGTTCCCTTTCTATTGTTTTCTAATTTTATACCCTATTTTACCAAGATTCAGTGAAGGAGGTTAAGCAACCTGTGGCTACCAAGATCCCCCAACACTTAGACATTTGCCGAAATAATGGTTTTCCAGTAAATCCTTTCACACACTTAACATTATTCGAGAATATTGCCTAACCAATTCTTGTAGTTACTTATAATAATCATCATGTTTAAGCACAGTTATCTTTTCGTCATTAGTTTATCCATCTTGAAATTGGTTGGATGCGTACCTCCATTGATTTCTATTCTGGGCTAGCCTACACATCTCCCTGAAACCTCTACAGCCTACATCTTTTACTATCTGTGTGCAGTAGTCTAATCTAGGTCTGCCTCTTCTTCTCTTTTTTTCTATCTCTGCTTCTAAAATATTCCGCACTATTCCTTCATGCCGTAGTATGTGGCCTATCATCCTATCTCTCCTATTTTTTACCGTTTTCCACATATTTCTTTCTTCCCCTACCATTTTTAGTACCTCTTCGTTCTTAACTTTGTCTGTCCATGATATCTTCATCATACGCCTGTAACACCACATTTCAAAGGCTTTTTCTTGTCCGCTTTTCCTACTGTCCAGGCTTCACAGCCGTACAGTGCTGTGCTCCACACATATGTTTTAAGCAATCTTTTCCTTGTTTCTATGTTTGAGCACAGTAGTTGCTTTTTCTTGTTAAATGTAGCACGACCTTGTGCTAATCTTTGTTTTATATCTTTTGTGCTTTTCTCATCTTGCGTTATTTGGCTTCCTAGGTAGCAGAAATCCTTAACCTCTTGTAAGTTCGTGTTAAATACTTGTATTCTTGTTTTTGATTTATTTTACCCACCTTTGCAAACTAGAACTTTAGTTTTAGTTTTGTTAATTTTAATACCGTATCTCTCTGTTAGAACCGTTTCCATTTCATTAAGAGCAGCTTCTAACTCTTCCTTGCTAGACGCTAATACCGCTATATCATCTGCAAATCTCAGCATATCAATTTTTTGTCCCTGCATAGTAATTCAAAATGTCTTCCTGCATTTTACAGTATTCATTGCCTCTTCTATGTACAAGTTAAAAATCAATGGGGATAGGGCACATCCCTGTCTCACCCCTTTCCTAATGTTTACTTCTCTACGTTCCTGCTCTAATTCTATTACTGCTGTTTGCTCTTTGTATAAGCTATGTACTATTCGTCTATCCCTATAACTCATTCCAATCTTTTTGAGTATTTCAAACATTTTTTTCCAATTTACATTGTCGAATGCTTTTTCCAGATCTACAAACCCTATATACATGCTTTCCCCTTTTTCTATTGTTTTCTCCATTATCACTCTCAGAACTAAAATGGCCTCCCGTGTTCCCCTGTTTCGCCTAAACCCAAATTGGTCTTCTCCTAGTATTTCTTCAGCTCGTTTTTCCATTCGTCTTTGCACAATTCTAGTTAATATTTTTGACACGTGTGCTGTCAAACTTATTGTTCGAAAATTTTTACATCTATCCGCGCCTTCCTTTTTTGGTATAGTTACTATGATGCTACGTTTGAAATCTTTGGGTATCTCGCCTGTCTCATACATATAGCTTACAAGTTGGAAGAGACGTTCTGTTACTGCTTGTCCAGCGGTTTTTAGAGTTTCTGCTTGCACCTTATCTGTACCCGGCGTTTACTTAACGTTCTGTTAATACTTTGTATGGGTTTCCTCTTTATGATAATCACAACAATGTCTATTTAAAATGATGATATATTGCATGGAATTTAATCTACTAGCTTCGTAAAGCTCAAATTTAAGGATGCGTTTTAATAAATTTTTCAACGCCTCTCAAAGCTTTTTTTTATTAAAGAACATGACATGCTTCTACTATAAAACCTATAATTAAAATATATTTGTTCGTTTACATTCTTGTGGTTTTAAAATAATTTGGAATAAATATAGGCATTTAGTTACCAATCTTGATCTGTAAACACTATTTAATATGAAATAAAGTGCCTACCGGGTATTTTCACAACAAATTAGTTCCTTCATAATTAATTATTATTTGTTTCCAATTTAATTGATCTTGTGTAACGCCTTGCGTTGCAACATTTCTACAGATTTTAAACATGTTAATCGTTGAATTAGCTCTGATATACTAAACAAAACAAGTTTGATACCATGCAGTGAATGTCTTTTTTGAGCTTTAAATTCTCCTTAGAAAGTAGGGAGGATGTGCTTGGACGCTTGTAAAGCAAATATATGCCCAAATCCAATGCTTATGTCAAAATGTCGAAGGTCTATAAATGGCCTTCTAGTTTGAAGGCTTTGCCATGTTGTACTGTTAAGCATTGAAAAGCATTAAAATATATTTATCTAAAGAAAAAAAGCTTTAAAAGCTCCTACATAATAAGGTACTTTTACGTATTATTACACAGTTGCCACTATCAAATTCACCTAGTTTTGGTGTTATTTCATGTGCATTTAGTTGGGGTTCTAAAAGCTACTTGTTAGTTTTTACTAATGGGGTATTTGTAAAACGTTTTAAGAAGAGAAAGGCACTCACCTTTCTGCGTTACAGCCTAATTGTCCCTATTCAATTAAATACTGCTTTATTACCACTGTGACTATTAAATTTAACACGTTAAATGAAACAGGTTTGTATGCACCAGGAAACTGCATACCATATTTACTCAAAATATCCATATCTGTTATTATACTAAACAGCAATGCGTGCAGAATGAATTAAATGCTTTACTGTATTCAAACGTATCACTGGAAAATTGTTTTTGTAGTGTAATAATCAATAACGGGGTAGTTAAAGGTGAAATTGAATGTTTTAATAAAATAATTTAGGAATATTCCCATAGAAGAATGGGTTATTTTCCATTTCCGGTTAATATGTACGACCTACATAATAAACAATCTCGTCAATACCATTTTATTCTGGTACACACCGCTACCCCTAATTAATTAATAATAACTTGTAGTCAATCTCAGTGAGGGTTGTTTAAAAAATAAAGTTCCCTAATTTTTTTAAAATAAACAGCATTGTTCATTACCATAATTATTTACATAGTTGGGAAGCCTAAACAGTAATTTACTTTTCTGCATAACCCCATTTCTTTTCTCGGAGTTTTGTAGACGTTTCTCTAACTTTGATATCCTCATCCAGTAGATATCCGACGTCAACCCATTAAAGAGACGAGTAACCTCTTCATTGACTTTATCGTCGATCTTGAAGTGTAGGCCACCTAAGTGTCCCTTTAATTTTGGGAACACTAGGGGCTATGTTGGGGTTATAAAGAGGGCAGGAAACTACAGTCCAACAAAGTCTCTTCAGTAGATTGTGCGTTTGTCGAGAGACGTGAGACCGGGTGTTGTCGTAAAGCAACTTATCGCCTTTGTTCAGTTTGCACCAACGGTGACTCTGGATAAGTCGTCTGAGTCACTGTCGCGTTCCGCAACATCTTTTTGAGTTAATTGTCACAGTAGGTATAAACTGGATCAATAATACTTCCTTACGGTCCCAGACCACAGTCGCCATAATTTTGCGGACAGATTTAAACATTTTCGGCTTAGGCAAACTTGAGTGGCGCCGTTCACGTGTTGCTCTTTTTTCAGGAGTGAAATGCAATACTCACGTTTTGTCGCCTGAAACTATGGAGTACAACAATTCCTCCCTATTTTTGTCGTATTGTTGAAGAAACTAGAGGCGCAATAGACGCGTTGATGCCTTTTCACATCTGTAAGCATCTTTAGGACCCACCCCTCGCACACCATGTGATACTCCAGTTTTGTAAATATAATTTTGTCAGTTGAACTTGTAGAAATCTCGGGAATTTGACTAGCCATTTTATGGATGGTGATCCGCCGAATTTTGGAGCAGTAGTCTCTCGACCTTTTCGACAGTCTTGTCAGAAATTAACGGCCTTCCATGTAGGTCTTTATCATGAATATCCGTGCGACCACCGGTAAACTCCCTACATCATTTACGGACGTGCTGTATGGTTGTACACTCTCCACCATAAATTGCACACGGTGAATGTTTATTGTCGAACATTTTTCGCATTTAAAAAATTGAAAACTGCGCAAATTTCACATCTGGCGGTAACAGCGATCGGGATATGCAGCTCTCAGGCCAACACTCTGCGACGTAGCTTAACTGAGGAGATGTCGTGCACAGCAGTGCTTGCGAATTTCACCTAAAACCTATGCTTGCTGAGCTATCGCGTTGGGAACCTTTTTTTGAAAAGATTCTCGTATATAATATGTGTGACAAAACGTCGACTCGCAATAAGGTATTTCAAACAAACCATTTCAATTCTGTAAAATTAAGTAAATTTATAAAAAATTAGGTAGATGGATAATAGTACATATTAGTTATACTCTACTATAATCTTTAAAAATTATGCCCTAGAAATCAACTAAGACAGAAATGGACCTACATAGAATTAATTTTTAAATTTACTCGCGATTGTGTGGTTTTTATTTCATGTAACTATAAGTCCCGTTTTACAAAATTTAGAATAAAGTTAAGGGGAGTTAGCATGCCAATATACTTTTAATATAAATAGAAAGTGAGGTTACAAGGGTTAGGTATACAGTGATTTACGGACTACAACTTGAGTGATTTCAATAAGTATGAATAGGTTATTTAATTTAATACGTAGGGAGAAGATTTATCCTATATTAAATATCAACTAAATTATATATTTTACCCAAACTGATACGCCCCTTATGAAATTTTTACATTTGTATAACGAAGTCTTGGACAAAGATATTAAAATAATCAAGGCATTCCAATCATTTATTTAGAGATGTATCTCGTGCTTTAAGTATAGCAACAAAGCAAAAATTAATATATATATATATATATATATATATATATATATATATATATATATATATATATATAAACTGATTGCGGTTACTGAGGACCGAAGAATAAAAATTAAAAATTAAAAACTTGGATACGCGACGCTTCGTGAAATTTATTCATATTATCACAGCTATAAAAAGAACAACTAAGTATAAATTAAAATTAGGGTTAAAAATACGTACCTTAACACTTAAATAATTAAAAATAAATGACCAGACCTAAACGTTACAATCAAATTAAAAGGCGTGTTATAGATATCAACATAATGAGTGACCAGTTGAGTGAGTATAAATTGTTGTTAGTGTAGAAAAGGTACATAATATAAAATTTTCTAAATGTTAGTTAGCGGAGAATACACTTATGGATATAGTTAGTATAATAAAGTTAACGGTAGGATGAATATTTTTACCTGAGCATAACCATCCGTGACCCTGCTGTCGCTCAGCAACAACATAACGTCTACTCTTTGTTTGTGCCGTTAAAGCACTAATAATTCCGATTTAAATGTGGACCCATAATAGTTTACATTGTTGTTTTTTATTCTCTGCATAACATCAACTTTCATTCAGGGTGATATTGGAATATTTACAAACACAGTAACTGTAAACTGTTTACTGTAAACACAGTAAACTGTTTACCAATTGTTCAATTGCCAATCTCACTGTGAAAGTTTTCTTTCTGTGACCTGGGTGCAAATAATCATCAGGCATTTTCAAGAAAATCTTTATTACAGGTACAACTGTAAATCATTCTCCATCAAAACCATTGGATTTTCTCACAATTCTATGATCATAGTTTTGTCATCCTGATGAGATGCAGTGAGATCGAAACTAGTAGATGAATGTTTATTTCCTTTATGAAATATATATATATTTATATAAATAATTTAAATCTTTTCTAACGCATTATCAAAAATCATTGAAAAAGTAGTCTTTCTTTTTGTAGTAGAGGTAAGAGCAGATCGCGACTAAGCGCTTGAAAAAAGAGTAAACACTGCATTCTCTTAGTCTCATTACTAATATTTCTATTGCATGCGCTTTAATCCAGCAATGTTCAAAGTAGCAAAAAAAGCCACAACGGACTAATGGCATTGGTTTGTGATAGTATTATATGAAATGTGAAGTCCATCAACAACGGTACACCTGAATCTTTTTTATTGTGAGATATCTCTCTTGGTATATTCTTGATGCAAGTAGACAATTTCTTAAACTTTCTCCCAATACCCAAATCATATCTATTTGTTCCACCACGGTAAAATTCATTTTCAAAACTCCTTCAAAGATTACATTTAAAACAGAACTGATAATGTGTTAAATGACAACACACTACAATTAATAAACATTAATGACATTTTAATTGTAATTATTATTTTTTTCAAAGCCTGCCTGATTTCCTGCTTGAACATTTTCTATAAAATGCATATGGTTGATCTGGCAGAATTCTGTTGATCGCGTATAATTGTAGGTTGTTATATCTTTAGTGAAAATTATTATAGGATGAGTGTCGTTAATTGTTAATCAAAAAGTATTAATTGTTTTATAATATGCTCCAACAGTAAGTTATTTGTGGTTATGTAAATTAAAAACATTCTTAAAATTTGAAGAAAATCAAAAATATCTCAGAAACTAATGGATTTAGGTATAGGGAATGCTTAACAATAATGAAAGGACACTTAATGAACTAGCCATTACATCAATAAAATTGGAAGGGTACCATTTAAAAAAAGTTTTAAAAATTGCATTTTGCGAAAACTGACACGCCCTGTATATGGTGAAAAAATTTCAAAAGAGTAATATTTACAAATATACTATGGTATATAGTAAAATTTTCTGCATCTTGAAAATTAACATAAGTTGTGTATTAGTGCAGTGGCAATGTATCTAATCAGGGTCATTTTTTCTAAAAATAGTTGAATATCTCAAAAACTAAAAGGAATAGATAAATACAATTTAATATCAAATTAAAGCTCTTTTTATGGGCTTTTCAAAAATGTAATAATATATAGGGTGTTCTATTTAAAAAATATAAGTTTAATATTCCCTGGTATTATGAAACACCCTGTATGCTTCCAAATATTTTTAGAATGTGCACTTTAGGCATGCCTAATATGCCTCCAAATTTGGTTTACGTAGCTGTTATAATAACGGAGTTATCGACCGTTGCCACACTATAAACTCACACTGTATATATATATATATATATATATATATATATATATATATATACACATATATATCATTATCAAAATGCAGAGTAAGTATAACAGTATAATGTGAGTAAGGACCGCCAAACTTGCGGCCGCATCTCCAATGCTGCACCCGAAGGTGTTACATTGGGTTTAAAGGCGAAAAGTAACGTGCTTCAAATAAAACGGATTACAAAATTAATTAATCGGTAAATAAAATTTCTAAACTAAAACTAAAGTTGTTGCAGAAATAGTGTATCCATAGCGTTAATTTTGGAGTGTGTCGGATCAACAGGACACTAGAAAATGGAAAAGGAAAGGGATTTGTAATACCCAATAGCAGCCGCCGCAGCTCTGTTTACCGGTGCAACTTGAGGGGTTGACGAAAATCTATTCAAATCTAGCTAAATTATTATTTATCAGCATACGCCAAATTTATTAACGGCGAATCAAGCTAGTTGTCCCTACTCTGTAAATTGAACAATAGCGTCCGTCCTAGTCTAAGTAATTTATTCTAACTTGTTTCTAAACTTGTTCCTAACGTTCACTATCGTTTTCAACTAACATTCTAATTTCAATCTTTCTTTCTATAGACTAGGACATAAATAAACAAAACAAATGAAGCCACATAACAAATAAATATACAAATGTACAATACAGGTATAAAAGTATATAATTCTATATAAAGCGTTATAGCATATAGCAGTGCATGGAATAGCAGAAGCATAACTTAAATTATCATGTATATTTGCATAAGCATCGTGTGGACCAGTGCAATCACATTGCTCGTTTAAAATTCACTGCAAAATTTACTCATTAATACAAATCAATGCTTATGCTAATGCAATCACCACAATATTTATAAACATCTCAAATATAAATTCGTTCACGATCCAAAGATATGTTCATTTGCCTATATAAATTATTCTTACTATTTAGGGGAGATGGGTATGCACTGCTAAGGTCCTGGTGGGGTATGCACTAAATGTACTGGGGTAGCACAATCACCGTCACTTTTCAGCCTCGGGAGGGACGGGCGGCCTCAGTATATTTTAATTTTTTTGTTTAATAGGTTACTGATTTAAAGTATTAGTTTAGTTTAATTAATATTTCTGATTTAGTATAGTTATTTATTAACCCTGATTTAATTACCAGTTTCATTCTGCGTATGTTTAGGTAGGGTAGTGATTGACTCCCTGTGAAATTAATTGTGCATATTTAGAAATTAAAGGGTCTTGTTTTTATTTTTGTATATTCTTCTATGTTCCTGTTTTTATAATTTGCAATTAAATAAATTTTTGCCAAGTTTTCAATACTACCTCCAACTCCTGTTTTCAAGCACCCTCTTCCCTATCCATTTATCGATCCATTTCTGCACTACCTTTCAACATTAATCTAGCTATGTTTAATTATTTCAAAATATCTTGGGATTTAATTTATTATCGCCCTACAATTTAGAATATTGTTCTAATGAAATATCAGTTTGACTTCACCTAATGGGTTCACTTAGATCTTGTGAAATATTTCTACTAATATTTTTTACTCCATGCTCTAAATTCTCTACTTCATTTCTAAAACCTGTCTTAAGATTTTCTAACTCATTTCTAAACGTTTCAATCCCTGTTTGACAACTTTCCTCAATTTTATCTACATTCTGACTTAAGTCTTTAATTTCTCCATTTACGTTTTTCTCACGAGATTCTTGATTTCACTTTATTTGCACAATTTCCTCTTTGATATAATCTATATCCTCCAAAGTTTAACTATGTCACTTTTTCCATATAATGCCAGATTTGATCACTAGAATTAATACGCAGATGTAAGAATTTACATGAATGTCGGTATTTAACGATCAATTATTATCAAGCTGCTTGATTTATGTATGCAGTAAAAGGTACCGTTTATCCTTGTCTAACGTACGGAGTTGATCATTGTGTAACATTCAATCTTATAGGAATGCATAAAACTATAAAATCGATTTTATGGGTTTTTTAATTGTCGCGCAAGCTCCTTGAATAAACGTTTATTTATTTAATAATATTTAGCCCATTCCTTAAGATTTAACGTATTCGTTTCTGAATAAAGAGGATTCTAGATTAATGTTTTGATTTGAAACTCTTAAAGTGAATTAAAGTGTTACTTCTAACGCATATTTAATAAGGGTTGGTTTGCACTTTGAAAATGCTACTAGATATTGTTTTTACACGGATATTCAACACAGGGGATAATTATTTTATGCACGGAAAATGAATGTGTTTTAATGCATTTTTATTCACAGAAAATTAATTTAGTATGTAGATAAATGCGATAAAACGTGTTTTATTTCTTAGTAATAAAAACTCGTTTTTATTAAGTAGGCTTTTATTTACACATGCGGACATATACTTTAAAAGTACATGCGACTTATTTTCAGTCTACACGGAAATATATTTTGCTTTGTTTTTATATCTACACACGGAAAATTTAATCACATAGTTAATAAGAGCTTTGTTCTTCAATGGCAAAGAAGTACGTTTGTATTATACAGGGTAGCACAATAAATGTTCGGAAATTTTAATTTTTCCGCTTCTTTGTATTTGGGTGAGTTTTATTTATGGAATTTGTGTTTTAATAACCACTCGTGACCTTTCTATTACATCAATATACATACATATATATATATATATATATATATATATATATATATATGTATATGGATATATATATATGTCAATATATATATATATATATATATATATATATGTATATATAGGTATATATAATAGTAATATAATAAAATATTCTTGGGAAGTTGACCAGTAGGTAGTCTAGTTGATTTCCAGCAGTCATTTTCAGCGTCGCCTTTTGTCTATATCTGACATATGTCAAAAACTTTACACTGTCCGATATGGTTGACAAAAAAGTCAAACGTGATTGAAAGTTAGGTTAATGTAAGGCTACGTACAGGATTTGGATGTGTATAACTTTCCTATTGTCATCACAAGCCCCGGTAGTGAATTTCGTAAATACATCAGCCGCTAAAGCTGAAGATACAGGTTCGAATCCTGTCTGAGAGCTTATATTTTCTATATTTCAATCACTAACCCGATTTGAAATAATCATTTTGACTTTGCATAAAAGTCTAGGTTGTTATTTCATCTTATTAACTAATGTCTCAGTATTTATCAATTTGCCTTGTGCAATTGCCTATGCATGTGTGTGTATGTGTGTGTGTGTGTGTGGTGTGTGTGTGTGTGTGTGTGTGTGTGTGTCTGTGTGTGTAGTGTAGTGTGTGTGTGTGTTGTGTGTGTGTAGTGTGTGTGTACGTGTGTTGTGTGTGCGCGCGTGCGTGCGTTCGTGTGTAAGCGCAATTGTATAAAAATATATCCAGCTGCCGGTGTTCTGTTTTTAGAATTTTCAACTATTTGGTTATATTTGGAGTGATTCTCAACTTTTTACAAACTGGACAAACAATAAATTATTTTCTGTTGTCGGGTTAATGTAACATTTTCTTTGCGATATATCCCACTGTGTTTATTACGTGCAGCACATACTTTTATTTTCTAGTAGGGATTGGTGAAAATGCAAGATTCGGAAGAGTTTTTCAGAAATCAAAGCATATTTTTAGTTTCATCCTTTTTGTTTTTCGGATTAGTTAAAGATATTTGGGCAAGAAAATAAAGTGAGTGAATAAAATGCAAAATAAAGTTAAATCGTGTATATAACTTTTACAATTGTATATCAAAGAACTATACTTATGTTTACGTAAACTGAATATAGATAAAGGAAAACCGCTTTAGAAGATGTTATTCTTTATAGATTTAGTTGTTCAACTGCTAAAACTTTTTTCAATTTAAGCAGCCTTTTAGTTTCCTTAAAGCTTCATTTACATTATCTGTTGTATTGCTGTTACGTAACTAACTTATGTATCTTTTCAGAGACATGGAAGAAGATAATTACGACGACATGGAAGATGACTACGAACAAATGGATGGAGAGAAGGGACTTGTAGTTTTTCCAGATGTTCTGGCCCCTGGATCACATACCTACCAGGATGACCTTGAAGCTTATTACCGTGAGAACCCATACAAACGTGCACGCCCATCACCCATGCTTGTTCCTGGTAACTTCAAGGTAAGTCTACCTAATTCAATTTTCAGTAGCTTGTTGTTGACATGAGCTACAAGGAAGAATACACAATCGATCGCGTACACAGGCTTGCTCGGACGCATATACACACACTACACACACACACACACATATACATACATATATATGTATATATATATATATATATTATATATATATATATATATATATGTGTGTGTGTGTGTGCGCGCGTGTGTGTGTGTGTGAAAAAGTCCGTTTTGTTAGGATCACTAAAAGAGTGCTGTGATACACATACGGCAATTTGTAAAACTTGAAATTGTTCACTTACCTTCATTTTTAACTTTGCCTGGCTAGCTTAACAGAATTGAAGGAGTTTTGAAAATGAAGTAAAACATAACAATATCACAAGGTATTTATGCAGTATGAAATATTTTCTCCCATACAAAAGCATTTACAACATCATTTCTTTTAAACATAAAATAATTTCTAAGAGGTACTTATAATAAACAAATTGTTCCTTACCTTATTTTAAATGTACAGAACTAAATTTTGTTTATGGACGGTTTACTTGGCTATGTTTATTGCCACGCTTGTAGAGTTTGTTTGACTAAAAATCCTTTACAAATAATTTATTAAAATGTCAGAGTGTTTTAAACGCCGATCACAAATTTTTCTCGTAAAAATCCTAGACAAAAGTAAACTATTAGGAGTATCTTAAACTTGGTACAAATACTCCAATATTAATTAAAAATAAATCTAAAATTAATACTTGCAGAATCCATTAAGTACATTTTTGGTTACATCTTCCTGTCGATTATTTAATAAAATTTTGAAAATACCGTTATTTTGAAGAACTTTTCCTCTTTATTGTAAATAATAAATTCCATTTCTTTTTTATGTAATTTGCATTTAAATCATCGTTTCTATTTTTATTGTAAAATTAGTTATTAAATCAAGGTATGCTTATTGCATACTTTAAAAACCATCTTCGCAAAGCAACAGCTCAAAATAACATTTTGCAATTGCATTTAAGAATCGAATTAATCGAATGAATAAATCTACTGAATGAATTCCCGTTTTTAATAAACGCTTCTTATATACACGATTTTATATATTTCCAGAATGTTATAGAATTAGCGCGACTCAATTCTAAATAATAAACGCCTATCGTACGTAATATTCTTAGAAATACTTATTAGCGTTCAAATTTGTCGAGCTTTATTATCTTATTATTTAGTTCCAATTATTTGTGACGCGCACTGCGTCTTCTTGTTTAACACAAATACTATTATTGCGGCGTCGCATACTAATGCAAAAGATAATCAATTTTATCGGATATTTCTTGGATTTTGTAGGTTTTTAAATGATCGGGCCGCTTCTTGGAATAAAATGTTTCATTCATAAAGAAGATATTTACGTAGTTCTACATACCGATGACTCATCCTTTTATATTCCTAATATTTTAGAAAATTGTGTATTTAAAATAAATTTCTGTAATCCACGGAAAAATTAATTTAAATTTTAATTGCTTATTAATGCAAAAGGAGTTGCATTTTATAAAAATGTTTGTTTTCGTGGTTCCGTACACAAGATTTACTAAATTGGAGTTTAAAATACACGTTGTTTGTATTTTCTTAAGCAAACTGCATAAAGCTAATAATATTCTATGCTATTTACCGCAAATGAAAAGTACTTTTATCATTAATGTATTGATAATTAATAAGTGAAAATAAATGGGTTTGTATTTTTCTTAAAATGATGCGTTTTATGGCATCTTACAATTAATTATTTTTACATATACAACTTACATTACTTGCTATTTATCTACAATACACTTATATCACACAGGATTATTTATACACGCGCAATAGAATTTTTTGTTTATACGGCAATGAATAGAAGTACGCCTGTATTATACAAGGAGTAAACATGAATTTACGGAAATTTTTATTTTTATGGATTCTTTTATGTTTTGGTGGAATTTATTTGTAGAATTAAGGTTTCAATGAACTCTCCTGATCACTTATCAAGTCAATATATATTACTGTGACGGGTTAGGCTAAATATGTGTAAATAGGTCAAATATGTATTCGTGTAAAAACCCTGTACATAGAAAACAATAATTTATGTATTACTTTTCAATTAAATAAAATTGGAATGAAACGGACGTATTATAATATAAGCTCAAAACAATGATTTATGTATTATGCTTCAAATTAATTAAATGGGGATAAAAGGGCATATTTTAAGTTCAAATCAATAATTTGTATACATTAAGTTGATGCAAGGATGAAAATTATGTGCAAAAATTAGCAGTATTAAACCTCTGCAGGGTAAAAATCGTTAAGTTAAGCAACGGACATTTATTTAAGATAGTAAACTAAAGCAGTTTGTAGAACGTTACAAAATGTAAGACAGCAAAACAAGTCAAGATTTCTATGAATAAAAGCCTGAAGAGATAAGCATTTCTTGTGAAGTCTAAAATGGGGGAAGTAGTAACAAGAGTTGATAAGAATGAGAGAGATATACGAGGTTTGAGTCAGAAAATGGAACAGTTAAAAACTGAGGTAAGAATCTTCTGTGAAGATGAGATAAATATAAAAATGACCGAGGTTACAGATTTGTGTAAAGATCAATTAGGAAGGGTTGAAAGCGAGGTAAGCGGCATAAAACAAAATGTGTCGAGTTTGATAGGGGATGGTCCCACATTTTTTCCAAGTAACATATCGCTAGACCAACAAATGAAATTTTACGGGGATAGTAGGGTAAACCCTCAAATTTCTATAAATAGCGTGAGAATTTTGGTTCGAAATTTGTATGACGAACAGGGAAATTAAACACGGTTAAGTCATTGTTAAAAGACTATACTGAGGCCTGGTATAATTTAATAGGACAGGAAATAGAATTATATAGTGAGTTTGAGGACAAGTTCTTAAAACATTATTGGAACGACCACAAGCACGATCAGATACGGGACGATTTAATTACTGGAAGATACAAGAGCGAATATGCTGAAAGTAGGGAACAATATGCAATTCACAAATACAGCATAGCCAAGCAGTTGAGTCCACCTATGACGGACCGACAGATTCTAGAGTATCTTTTACGACATTTTGATGTGGAAATTAAGCAACATGTAGCTTTGCAAAATATTGTCGAGAGGGAGTTGTTTTTAGAATATCTGCAGAGGTATGACGATGTGAGCACCGGGCGACCTAAAGAAAATAGGGAGAAAAATATTAACATAGTTAAATTTGAAAACAAGGGGATAATTATCAAAGACTGGCGGCAAATTTTAATAGAACTTCGGGACGAAACTGGGAACCTAGAAAGCCATTTTATAGGAGCAATAGTATAAATAGAGAACAGGTGACATGACCTAGATTCCAAAGACAGAATAGCTTACCGGACCTCGAAAGGACACAAACGACTACAGCAGGTAGGGATAATGAGAGGAGTAATAGGACGAAAACTACGACCAGAACGTATGCGGAAGTAGTAGGAGGACAGCTAGGACCAGATAGGGAAAATAGACAAGGACAGAATTTTTAGGCAATGACAAATTACTAGACATAATTGTGTATAAATATGAACATCCAAGGGAAGTTTTAAAAATTGATGAGGAAATTGAACCGGAAATAAGGGAAAAATTTTGTTTCACAATTATACAGTAAAAAATTGTAATCATAGTTTGGGATCGTTGCTCGATTCTGGAGCAGAGGCGAGTTTGATATTGGAGGAATTCGTCAACGAAATTAAAGAAAAGGTGTGTGATAGAATTATGCCAATAAAAAAAACCATTTGGTAGCGCCGAATAAAAAGCGATTTGCTGTGGTGAATAGCGTTGTGGTATTAAGGGTAGAGTTAGGTTCAGTTAGCTGTAAGCAGGAATTCATAATAGTACCTAGACTGAAATTTAAGGGGATATTAGGTGTTGATTGTATGGTGAAGATAGGTGTAGTGATAGATATGGAGAGGAAGGTGGTTAGAGTTAGGGATAGGATATTGCCCTGGAAGGCAAGTTATGAAGTCACAGAGGATAACACGGGTTTATGTATTAATGTTATAAGATGAGATGATGGAGAGGTGAAAGAGAACGACACAATTAAATCTCCAGGAGAAAAATTAGAAGAGGTACAAGCGCTACTGAATAAACATTCTGAATTAGTAGATGTAGAGGTGAGCACAGCGTTAGGATATGAGCATGTTTTAGAAGTAGGCATAACAAACCTATGTGGCAGGTATATCTTTAGAAAATTGGAGTTAAAGAAGTTTTACGGGTCAATTTCAATACACAAAGAGTCTAGAAGATATGAGGGATCCTCCATAGAGGGAAAAGTTAAAAATGATAAGGTAATATCGTTTGGTTTGTCCACATCAGAGGTAGTAATAATGAAGGAAAAACAGACAAGTATAGGGACAGACGAAGAAATATTTTAGAATCAGGATAGGGAGGATAGTTTTATTTTCTGCGAAGCAATAAGGATAATGAGTATAGAAATAGACGGAAGAAAGACAAGAATGCAATTTATTAAAATTGTAAGAAAAAGGACATGGAGGATCAAGAAAAGGGTTAAATTTAAAAAGAAATAGGTGTAGATAGATAGTAAGAAATAGAGATAGGATAGAGAATTAGAGAAAGATTTAAATAGGTAGAGTTAGGTGTGAATACGTATCCACATTTTTTGAAATTAATATTGGAAATGGTATTATAGGAATGATCTCAGGCTGCTGTTATCACACTCTAATTCAACAATAGAAATATTATAACCTGCAGAGGCTGTGAAACTTTTTAAAAATTTTCAATGCTGCAAAATAAAATCCTTAAAAATTTGTATACCATAAGCGAGGTTGTAGCGAGGAAAATTTGGTCGATGAAATTTCTTGGGGTAGCCGAATGCTACTAGTAGCACTATCGTTAGAAAATTATAAAAACAATGTGCGTTGGCGGGCCGTGTTTGCGATTTATACATTATTGTGGTTTTAAAATATAGTGGTATAACTAGTATAAAGATTTCGGTGAGTATAACCATAACAACTTCTTGGAAGATAGTGAATTTGTATGGTTACTTTATGTAATATATTATTACATGAAATATAGTTAGGTCTTTTTCTTTCCAAACATTGCTGGTTCGGCTAGGACAGCATGTTTAATTGATCTTTTTGTTGATAGTGTAAAATTATGTTGTATTTTTGGAAAGTGTGAAGGAGTTAGAAATGGCACGGAATATATCGGGTGCTCAATTCCTTTCAGAGGTTTGCGATTTCTTTGGGAAAAGTATTCATTTGGTATTGCGAGAGTATAATATTGGTATATGATTGACAAAAGTTGAAATTAGCTTTAACAGACGAGTTTCCTTCTCCAGATTATGAAGAACAATTATTGATGGAGATAAAATCAGAGATTCACGGACAAAATGAGACACTAGGGTCGTTCGCAGTTACTATGATATAAATATTTTATTGTTTAACAAATCAATTAAGCATGAAAAACCAGTTAAAAGTTTTTCGGAAAAAATGATATGTTTATACCAGACTTTGAAACGCTATTTACTAGGCTAAAATATTTATGGATCGAAGCATGAGACTCAACAGCGTTATTTACTGTTATTACCAAGTATATGTGGAATTAGGCTTACCATACCACCACAGAGTATGGAATGAATCCAGCAAACTTACCCGTTGCAGGAAAACGTTCACAAGACATCAATTAGTCAATATTCTCGACAAGTGAATATAACGACATAACCACAATGCAAATGCACTAGACTATATGTAAAATAACCTTACACAAATACACTAATTATACTTAATGATTTCTAATATAATATATTCCCATGTAATATTTATACAGTCAATCGAGTAATATCATGATTTATTAATATAATTTATCAGCTCGTAATAACAAAATTAAGATAAAGACCCCCTTCGTTTCACTTTAAGCAATTGCTCGAAGCTTACAAATTTCTCATAATAGCTCAGTTATAGATTAATTTAATTTCTTTAATAAAAAAAATTAATAATGATATCGACACGGATATAAATATAATAAGTCAATATTCCCTTGAGTCTCATGTTACCTTAAACACATGAAATATGATTTACAGATTAGAGATCCTTAAATTCGAATATTAATTCTAATCATACTTATTTAAATATTATACTTGTCGATTGAAGCTTCTGAATGAACGTCAGCGGCAGCCTTAGGACATCTCTGCAACCAGAGTTTCAAACTTTTAAACTCTACTGGAAAATACTTTTGTCTTGAACTCAATAACTAAGACAAAACAAAGTACACATACAAACACACAAATTCTATGTTCAAATTACAAGTGTCGTAATGTGATGGGTATAACAAAAATCGAAAATATTAATCTGTTTCATTTTTGTAATTTACTTTACTGTAAACTTACTCTGGAAACAAGGATGAAACAAATATTTCGTAATCGGTAAAGAATACCAACAACCATATTACCATATGCTAATAAAGAAACAAGATTATATATAATATCCAGCTGGACTGTTTTAAAAAATCTTCTAGTATAGCAAGATATTCTTCCAACTACTACAAGGCAATAAATCCCATACAATGGATTGACCTTCCTCCACTTGGATAAAGTCAGATAATTCTCACTTGTATACCAATCATGCTCTCTTAAAGCTGATCAAACACAAAGGCAGAGAAAACATTTTTCCCAGATAACAATTAAACCAAAATCAGAAATACAACATAAAGAAATTAAATTTTAAAACATATAACAACTAAGACCAAGCAATATTTCACATACTAAAAATCTATAACATTGATTATCCCCTTTTTATTAAGCATAAGACAATTCTTGTTACATGTTACCAATTTTCTGAACAAGATTTAAAATCAATTTCCATGATATATATTAAAATATAATATATTCCAATTATGAATAAATACCAGTTCACTAAATAAAGACCTGTACTTGACCTCCTAAATTAATCAATAATCAAAATTGCCAACAAAATTACACTATGAAAATAATTAATAATGTCAAAAGGATGCATCAAAACAAATTACTAAAGAAATTTAATAGGTAGTAAGAATAAAAGTTAATCTAATAAAACTTGTGTTTGTTTTTAGATAAGAGCTCGATAATCAAATGCTTATATCTCCAGAGCAACAACAAATTAAGTTCTTAAAAATAAAGAGCAATTGATGTAAGATGTAAGCTCATTTTGGAGTGTATTAAATTAAAATAAAGAAGTTTAATATTAATTCTATAGTGGAAATTAAAACCGTAACATCACCCCCTTCTTAAAAAAAATTTCAAAAAATTTTCCAAAATCCAACTTCAGAAATTGTGTCGTCAACCTTTCAACCAGGTTCTTTCAGTGTTGTCTATTTATCACGTGTTCGTTTTTGTTCAGGCCATTCCTCTGTGTGGGTTTGATCAATTTTTAAGTCCTTTATATTCCACTTTTCCTGAAAGATTGTAACAATTTTATTTTCGCATTAAAAATCTCTTCATTAGAGGTACAACGAATGTTAAAACACCTTTATTAACTAAAGTAATAATACGTGTAACAATCAAATTTTTGCATTAATACAGTATCTAGAGTCGTTAGTCTATTTGTTTCGGAGGTCGGTGTATTCCACAGCCACAGGCACGCGCGTGAGAGGATTGACAACCCCTCGGGACCCTCCCACCATGCAAGAACGCGGCAGGGCACTCGTCGATAGGTAAAAGCAGCGACAGCATGCATTCGAAGAGAATGGCGAGTGACCTCCGGGTCGCATTAATTGTGTGACACACTTCCTGAGTAACGGTTGGTATTGTATATTCGTTATCATAGTATCTAATTTAAAAATTTGTTTAGCGCAACTACGACTTACAAACTACGACTTACAAACTACGCAACGAAAATTATATTTATAACTAAGATTAGACCATGGAGGATGACGCTGCAAAATTTATGCAACTTTGAATCAATGTAAGAAACCCACTTCGCTTCAACACCTGTATTTAAAGCATGGAAAGCAGGAATAATTAGCTGCAGACTCCGCACGGCGATGCAGTTCCCAATCTGGCCAAGGACAGCAGCCCGGGGTTTGGTTTGTAATAGCTTTAAGATTTCCTCAGTGCTTCCTTCTAAAAGTACGTTATTTCGTTTTGTTTTATAGAAGCACAAATTTGTTATTCAGTTTATCTGTAGCTAAGCTGGTTTTCTCCAGTATCAAATTTAAATTTCACTTAGTTTCGTAGATATGTGACTACACGTGGCTTCAGCATAAATTAACAGCTGCGGCTACGTCACTTGTTTGTTTGAAATAAGTCGTCAACAATTGCACAATTGCAAGCAGATGTTTAGTATTACATTACTACCACCTTTGATAAAATTAGAGAATATCTTTGTGAATATTTTGACTTCAAATCGATTTTAATACTGTTAACTTAAAAAGAAAGTTTTGTATATTAATTTGTAAATGACCTACACAGATCTGATTGGGTTAGAAAACCTTAGTATAACCAGTCACACTGGGTTGTAATATATTTGAGTAAGAATCAAGTTGATAAACTTTACATTAATTTTTCAAGTAATTCAATTATTCATTTTATTTTATTGCATTAAATTTTATTTACAGAAACAGAAAAATTCTTTCTAGTAAATTTATAATCCACGCTTAAAGTCTTTTATTCTGATCTAGTTTGATCAGACCTGATAAACAAAAAACAATAAGAGTTAAATTTTATGGTACCCTTATGTAGGAAACATTCTTTTGCATTTTAGATATATTTGAGGGACACAAATAGTGTTCCCATTTTTTATGTGACTTAATTATTATTTTTCCTTACAGGAACAGCGTCTTATTCTGTTAAGACAGGTTTTTGTCAGCGAAGGCGATCTTTTTTTCTTTGGGTCTCCACGTCCGCCCTTAGAAATTAGCCATGCCATTTACATGAATCAATCTGGACTTGGTGGCGCCTGTTTGTTTTAGTTTGAGTGTGACCCCCACAGATTTCGACTTACCCCCATTGCTCATAGCTCTACCCAAGGAATAGACCCCTAGTTACGTCGGAAGACTTTGTTTTGCAGACACCTAACTTGGAGCATGGTGATTATAAAGTAGTGTCGGCCAGAAGTTTAGAAAAACGTTTCACTAGCGCCCATGCGTGAGGCTAGCGGAGCCAATTAGAGAGAAAAAAATCGTTACAAGATTCCTTTATCATCATCTAATTCATAAGTATTTATTCCTAATTTCTTTTTAATGATATACGGTCCTGTGAATTTTTTATCTAATTTTGCTAAATAATTTTTACTTTTATGTGATAATTTATATTGCTTTTTCCAGACTAGCTGACCTTCCTGTAATTGTACTAGTCTGTGTTTAAGATTATATGAATGTGTTGCTTGTAAGTGAGTTTTCTTTAAACGTTTTTTCACATTATTGTGAATTTCTTGTAATTTACGCGATTTTGTTTCACTTGTTTTGTTAGTGTCATCGTTGTTAGTAGGATTTGGTTCCTCTGACTTGTCACTATTCATAGCTAAATAGCATTTTCTTGTTAGTAGTTTAAAATAGTTACCATCAGTAATCATTTCGTTACCAAAATTTACGAAATAGGGTGAATTTTTTGTAACTTCCGACTTAGCTGTTCTAATGGCACTGCCTAATTTCAATAATTTATTGTCCCAATGTTTTTGGTTATCACTTATATATAAAAGTATCATTGTTTTAATTACTCTATTATACATTTCAGTAAAATTTGGTTTGTTAAAAATGTAATATTATAGTCTTTTAAAAGTTTCTCAAATTCACTGGATTTGTATTGACGTCCATTAGCAGAGCGTAATAATTTAGGAACTCCAAATAGCATGAAAATATTGTCTTCAATCAATTGAGCAACTTGTTTTAGCTGTAGCTGTCTTTAATGGGATAAGTAATGTAAATTTAGTAAAATAATCTACTATAACTAGTACGAAACGGTGACCTGATGTACTTTGAGGGAAAGGTTCCATTATATAGGTAGAGATATATTGCAAACGTCTTGTAACTTCTGGTTTAGATCCCATTTGACCTGCAATTTTCTTTTGTTCAAGTTTTTGTTCTGCACGAGTACGGAATTTACGAATATATTTGGTTACATCTGATTTAAGTTTTGGTCAAAAATAGTTAGAGAGAATTTTATGCTATGTTTTATATATACCTAAATGACCAGATTTTAGATCATTATGTGATTCGTATAAAATGTTTAATCTTTTAGGTTTTGGAACAACGATTTTCCATTTGTCGAAAGGTTCGTAAAAAGCATTATCTTCACGTATTTATAAAGAATATTATCTTCATCGACTTTCCATTTACCATGACGTAGAGGATTGTTTCTTACGTCATCACACATTTTGATGTACCAAGGACATTTTCTCCAAGTATTTAAATTTATATTATCAATAAAGCCTAATGGTGCTCTTGATAAACAATCGGGTACCAGAAGATCTTACCGCTGTGTGTCAACTACTTTGAAATTGTATTTTTGGAGACGAAGTGCCCATCATCCAAAACGCTCTTGTGGATTTTTAAGATTTGTTATCCAAACAAGGCTGCTATGATCTGTTACTACAGTAAATTCTGCTAATTCTAAATAGCATCGAAGTTTCTCAATTGCTCAAATTACGCATAGTAATTCCTTCTCAGTTACTGAATACTTAAGTTCGTTGTTATTTAATGTTCGTGATAAATAACAAATCGCGAAGATTTTACCTTCAAATCCTTGTGTAAGAGCTGCTCCTGAGCCGTAACTGCTTGCGTAATGTAATATATATGGTTTTTCAAAGTTAGAACATGATAGAATAGGTGTAGAGATTAATTTATTCTTGACGTTATCAAATGCTGTTTGGCATTCAGTAGTCCATTTAAATTTTGCATTTTTTTCGTTAACGTTGTAAGTGATGTTATTATAGATGATAGATCAAGTATAAAACGACGATAATAAGATACCGTTCCTAAAAACGATCGCACCTGTTTAGGAGTTTTGGGTGTTGCCATTTGTACAATAGCACTTACCTTTTCTTGGTCAACTGATAAACCAGATCTGTTTATCACATATCTTACGAATTTTAATTCGCTTCTGCAAAAATAACATTCTTCCCTATTTAGAATTAGTTTTGCCTGTGCGAGCCTGTGAAAAACTTCTTTTAAGGTTTTTATATGTGTAGGAAAATCTGATGTTACTATCACAAAATCGTCTAATTAATTAAATACAAATAGTTCTAGTTCTGGACCAAATACTTTATCGATCAATGACTGAAATGATGCAGGTACATTGGTAAGACTAAACGCGAGTCTGTTAAACCATTTAGTTTCATATTATAAATAGAAATTGTTATATATGGACATTCATTTTGACATGCTTGCGATAACATATATGATAATACAGATTTGCTACATTTAATATATAAATTGATTTCTTCTTGAGAGCAAAAGTGGTCATTATTAATTTTAGGATAGACCGTATTGTTATTTAAATTAGGAACTTGATCACGATTTAAAATCTGTTCCTGTTGAAGTTTTCCGAAGGCATGGTGCAATTTCGAGCAAAGTGATTAATGCCTTGACATTTGTAACGAACAATATCTCGATTCTGTTGACGGTTTGTAGTTTCTGATGTTAAATGATAGCTTCGATTTGATTGGAGAGAATTGTATTTGGAACGATTTCTTGACCAATTATTTATGTTTAATGTTTAATATTAATTCTGTAGTGGAAATTAAAACCGTAACAGCGTCGTTTAGTTGAAACCAATTCTATTAAGAAACATATTAAATTACGAAAAGGGTCAAAAGAGCATACATTTTCCATTAAAACCGTTTTCTCTATAGAAGAGGACAACATTTTAGACGCAGATTTAGTTACCAAGAACTTCAAACGTCCCAGACCAGCAATACAAAATGTAACAAAATTTCCGAAATTTAAAATAGTACAAATCAAAGCGACGACCGAAGTCAGAATTGACGGACTTATTATTAGTGTGGTTATTTTGGACATTACCGGGAACTCGGAGAAGAAATTCTAGATATTATAGAATTCGGGCAACCAAATTTAGTAGAGCATACAATTAGTGTCGATAATGATCCGATAAAACAAATATAAATAATCTTGTTACACCGGTTAAGCAATTACATCGACCAAGAATTAAATAATTTATTAAGTTAGACGTAGTTTAGAAAAGAGCTTCTGCTTAGAGCAATCTAATCCTGTTAGCTAAAAAAAAAGATAATTAATATGGATTTGTACATATTCCAAAATTAAATAAAATGACGGAAAAGGACGCATATCCTATTCCATACGTGTCTTCCATTTTAGTCAACTATCGTGATGCAAAATATATTTTAACGTTAAACATTGAAATCGCTTTTTTTCAAATTCCACTTATTCTAGATTAATATAAATATACTGCTTTTGCAATATCTAATCGAGGACTTTTCCAATTTACACGTTTACAGATGGAACTTACAAGTTCTCCAAATACCATGGTAGAGCATTACACTATGATAAAAACTTATTTTCCAGTTTAAATTTGGCGGAAAGGTTGTCTTTATAAGATGTAAACAAGCAACCCTTTTTTTTTTAACTTTTGGTGACTTCTAATGCCTCCGAATCGAGGGAAATTACTTCAAAAAGCCACAGATGCAAGTGAAGTATTACTTAATATTACATGACTGTGAAGGACTAAAAAGTATTAGAAATAAATACAACGAAATCAGTTTTTATTTATAATACAAATAAAACTAATAACGCTTATTAACTATTCAAAAAAAAAGTCATTTTGCTTTAAAATCTTTTGTTGTCTCAAATTTAGGCCTCCAACTTTACTATGATGAAGTTTACTTTCGCCTGTTTGGTGCACAATTGAATTGAAGCTTCTGTCGTGATTTTCACAACGTGTTCTACAGCTTATGTATGTCATGGAAGGCGTAAAAAGTGCAGCTCTCCTTCTGCACCTGATTGGATAAAAACTTGAGTTTCCTCGCCAGTTACTTTTCTCATAAGCGACGGTTCAGCCACATTTTTTGTCAGTCGAAGATTCTGGCACTTAACGTGTTTTTACTATCTGCGGGCAGCAAGCTTTCGAACATATCTTTGTTTATCTACTAGCATTGTCAGAAAAATTTTTCTGGATGAGCAAAGTAACCGAAGCGTCTGGTGACAGGATCTGTACGATTTTTCTGGTGTTGTGGCAAGTGTCTGCAGTTCGATTTTATTTTAAACAGATCCTGCGCTCTATCCTTGCAGGATACATGACTTTTAATGGCAAACCAAGTTGGAACGTAGGTCCTCACTACAAATGTGGCTAATGTAATCGACTTCTCTGATGGTGATTCGGTTAAGACATACAAGCATAAGATGCGCTTCGCTAGAATTGACCATTTTGCATATGATATTTAGCCTGGAAATTTATGTGCCAGATTATCGGAAACAACCGCTGTTATAACAGCCGATACTATTTTATTCAAATACAATTGATCAGAACTCAAACCGTTTGTAGTTGATATTTCTGGCAACTCTCCTTTGATAAGTTTAAATTTCTTTAATGGCAGATTTTCAGTGTTTTAATGCAACTCCGACTACTCCCATGTAAGATTTAGGTCCAGTTGTAGGACAATCAAAGCGAATAAATAAGTGCCGTAGAGGTAACTTATTAGTATGAAGTAAACAAATTATCCACTGTAATGAATTTTCTAGACAATCTTCAAGCAATCTAGTGATTCTCATGTTTTTCTAGTATTTACGTTAGTTCCGTCACAGCCAACTGCTAACAAAGATTGTAGATGTAAACCTTTCAGCAAGAATATTAGTTTTAAGTGAAAAACTTTAAATTTATAAAATACCACAATCTAGTTGCAGAAAATGACTTCATATGGCATTTTGTACTCCTTTGGATGATTCTTTGTAAGATACAACGTAACTCATGTAAACAGATCCAGGTTCTTGAACCAATGAGACATCTTCCTCGATAACTGTTCCTCTGTAGTTTCTGCTACACTTTCTTATAATTGTTAACTTCTTATCCTTTCCGCCGTAGTGATATAAATCAAATACTTCAGAAACATTGCCTGTTTTTGTTATTTGTTTTAAGTTTTGATTCTTTATCGTCGTAACTAGTGTATGTCCAATATTATTGCGACATTAGCTCGGACAACTTGGACATCATGCAAAACAGAAGGAGCTATAGCAGCTGCTGATCTGTTAAATATTGCGTATCTATCACAAATTTTAAATAATGTGAGATAACTGATTTTTCGTTCATCTTGTAATTTATTCCGTATTTCTTGTTTAGAAAGACTTAATAAAATATTGCGTACTTCAGTATCACGTGATGACTTAAGCGTAGAATCTCTAACTTGTATAGACCGTGATAGCTGAGATTAGACCGTTTTCATGCGTGCTGCTACTCAGTTTTCCGTTTTATACTTTCTCACTAAAAACTTATCTAACCGTTTTGTGGAAGTAACATTAGTATTTCCAATAATCATTTTTCGAGAAGTTTACCGGTCTATAAAAGCTTTGCTCCATTTTTCGTATTTAATCATCTTTTAAACAACTACACAAGCTAAAACTTTTACATTTGCAGGCAAAAATAGCAAATAATACCTTGCTTTCCTGTCGAAAATCTTCAGGTATTTTTTTTAGTAATCGTTTTAATACATTTGAACATTTTTTTTGCATTTTAAATATGCCTTTAAAATTTGTATAATTCTAGTATGATTTACAATGAGGATGAAAGCAGTAATCCAAATTTTTTCTATTTTTAATCACACTATCTTAGCAATTTCCATAAAACCAAGCTTTTGGTTTTTATTTGAAATTTTAGATGGTATCTTGTCCATTATAACACTTCTTTACTTGCTCGTAAATGGGTAAGACCTTCAAGTCACAACTATAACCAAATAAAACAAATTTTAATGCACTCCGAGTTTTATTCATGATCGATATATGAAATGTATTAAACGAGTGACGAGCGGGTGTTTTACCATAAGAATGAAGCTGTTACTGAAATGCGCGGTATGGTCCGCAGTGCGAGTTTTTTAACACATAACCATGACGTTGTTCCGCTATCGCTCCGTACTAACAACAGCATAAGACCAAAAGTAATCAAGAACAATATATATTTGTATTATTGAATTCGATGAAAGCATTTGAAACAGACCAAATAATTTTAATATAAAATTTTTAATTGGAATTCATTGTATTTATTATACCTTAAAACTTATCTCCAAAATTGAATATTTATGAATAAATTTGGACGGCTATGCGGGGACTCTTGCCCAAGTCTGATTCGAGTCATACTTTACACAGTTTAAATTGAACCTGTAGGGCATATTTTTTGCACTATTAGAAATCAGAATTTTGCAAAAAGTTTTTTCACTCCACCCTGCCAAATACATGGTCAAGACCTATTGACATTTTTTTCAGACCAGAACAAGATCAATTTGTTATTTTATTGTTTTAATGATGTTATAATAGTTACCAATTTATTTAAAAAAGGTTTTGCTAGATTGGCAAAAGCAGGTTTAACTTTGCGTAAAGATAAATGTCTTTTTTGTAAGAAGGAATTAAAATATTTAGCATACGTTTTAATTAGAATAGATTAATAGTAGATCTAGAAAAGTTAAAGGTCAATTTAGAAATAGCTACGCGGAAAACCGTAACGATATTCGAGGGCTTACTGGAATGGCGAGCTGATATCGTAAATTTATAGCTAATTATAGTAATATTATTGTAACCTTTAACTATTTTATTATAGAAAACAAGAAGTTTACTTAGGATGAATGCTGTAAAACTGCTTTTCCGATTATTAAAAATTTTCTTATTTTAGCACCGATTTTAACTTGTCCGGATTACAATACTGAATTTATTATACCATGTGGTGCCTCAGATCTTTGTATCTCAAACGCTTTAATTGAAAATACAGACGAAAATGAAAGGGTTACTTGCTATAATTCCAGATCTCACACACTAAATGATAGAAAATTTGCAAAAAAGGAAGGTTAACTGTTTTATTTAGTATTTAGAAATTAAGACGGTATATTAAAAGAACTCATTTTACTGTGATTACTGATCAACATTCTATAGTTTGGTTGAATACTTTATAAAACCCTAGTGGCAGATTATGTTGTTGGGCTATCAAGCTGCAACGATATGGGTTTGACATTGTTCGTAGAAAAAAAAAGAAAAATGCCGTTGTGAACAATTTTCTCGAGCCAGCGATTAACAATCTAAAAGTAATTAGTAAGAAGAATAGGTCTTCACACGTGATTTCAGAAAACTCTGAAGCAGATAGCGACAAAAGCGAGTTTTTTTTACTTAAAAATTTTGAATTTTGCCAAACCCTTGCTATTCCAAGCAAGGTAAGGATCTTTAACGTGCGTGACTACGTTAACACATGGGACCTCCATTTTATCTCTCATTCGAACGAGGGCGTATTTTTTTGAAAAATGCTCGTCTAACATTTTTCAAGCGGACCGTGTCGGGATTGGAACCCGGGATCTTGAGCGTAGTAGTCACACACATACCAACTACGCTACGAAGCCATCTAATGTTTTGGGTCCTTACACGTGATTTTCCAATGCTCCACCCGAAGGTACTACATTGGCCAGGAAGCGAGTTGTTTTTACCTGGAAAATTTGGAATTTTGCCGAACCCTTGCTGTTCCAAGCAAGGTAGGGAACTTTAACGTGCGTGACAACACTCACATACGACACCTTCATTTTACCTCTCATCCGAACAAGGGTGTATTTTTGTGAAAAATGTTCGCCTAACATTTTTCAAGCGGACCGTGTCAGGATTCGAACCCGGGACCTTGGGCGTAGTAGTCACACACATACCAACTACGCCACGGAACCGCCAATAATTTGGGTCCGTAGGCCAACAAATAATCGTTCGAGAAAAATGATTAAAAATGTACGAAAACACCTTATTAAATTAGTCGTTGGAGCGTAATTAATAAGGGATCATATAAACTTGCAGAACTAAACGTCCCAAGTTTAACTGATAAAGGAAGAAAACTGAAAGTGGATAGCTCCTAACTCTAAACGTAAAGACATTTTAAAACAATTTTACGGTAAAGTAATAGCCGCTATTAAGGGATTTTTAAAACTTAGGAGCACATTGCTCAAAAATATTTCTGGCCTGAATCGCGTGCTGCTGTTGCTCAGTACATAAACCATTGTAAAATCTGTTTTGCACACAAACCTGAACAAGAACTTCCAACCGGGAAAATATCAAAACACGCAGCTGTATCTAAATCGCGGTAAACTATTTCGGTAGATTTAGTAGGTCCATTAACTAAGACTACTAAAGGTCACACTTATATTTTAGCAGTAGTGAATACTTTTCTATTATGTTTCCGGTAAGACAGGTTACGATACCAACAGTAGTGCCAAAAATTAAAGAATATATTATTTTACTTTTTGGAGTACAATATGTATTAATAGATAACGGAGTTCAATTGCTTAGTCATTTGTTTAAAAATTTAATAAGAATATATAAATCCGAAAGTATTTTTAATGCTAATTACTATCCACAAGCGGATTCATAATAAAAAAGTTATTTGTGTTTTAAACATTATGATAGCTTCATATAGAAGAAAATTAACAAAATTGGGGCAAGGATCTACCTTGTACCGTTCGTACAGCGGTACATGAAGTCAATGGCATGTCACTGAATTTTGCAAATTTTGCTAGGGGTATGATATTAGAAGGTACTTTCTTTGGAGAAAGCTTAGATTCAGAAAATGTAACAGATACTCAATTCAGTGGTCTCGAACTAGAAAATGTTTATCAAGACATTACATAGAAATTGCAAGTAGCTTATGAAAAGTCAAGGCATAATTATAACTTACGATGATATAAAGTTAGTAACTCCGTAGGAAAGAAGGTCCGAGGATAAAATTTTGCTATCTCTGACGCAACAAAATACATTAACGCCCATAGGCAACTAAATAAATAGGTCCATTTACAATTGTAGATAAAGCTTCTACCGTATAAACTGAATAAGGGGCGCTACACTTGCGGTCATGTCCCCAATGCTACACCCGAAGGTACTACGTTGGGTTTAACCGCGAATAATTACCTGCTTCATGTATATCTGACTTCAAATTTAATTAATCCTTTAATATAATTTATAAACTGAAACTGAAGTTAGGGTTAAATAACGTTGACTTTAGTGTGTCTTATCAACAAGACACTAGAAAGAAGTAAAAAAGAGAGGCTCCGTAATCAGGGATAGCAGCCGCCGGTTCTGCTTACCGGTGCGGCCTGAAGCGTCGACTTAAAACTATCCAAACCTAGCTAAATTACTAATAGATTCGAATTTATAAACATATGCTACATTTATTAATAGCGAATCCAGGTATTTGTTCTTACTCTATAAATTTACGATATCGCATGCCCTAGTCTAAGTAATTTGTTCTAATTTCAGCATAAACTCGTGCATCCCTAACGTTCAATTCCGTTCCCTAACTGGCTTATTCTAATTTTAATCTTTCTTTCTATGGATAGTACAACGAAAAACAGGTATAAAATGTAAAAATATAAATAACCAAATAAAGCATTAAGCATATAAGCTTATAGCAGTACATAGAATAGCAAAAAAGAACCCCTTAAATTATTAGGTGCACTGGCATAAGCATTACATCGGTGAATGCCATCACACTGGAAAGTGTTCAAAATTTACTTATAACACCAATCAATGTTTATGCCAGTACAGCCGTCACAATAATTATAAGTACCTTAAATATACATAACTCCAGAATTTGAAGATTGGTCGTCTACCTACCCCTAAGTACCTCTTACTGCTATGGGGAGATGGGTATGCACTGTTAAAGTTCTGGTGGGTATGCACTAAATGCCCTGTGGAATCACAAGCACTATCACTTTTAAGTCCTTAGTTTAATTGATTTATTTGGTTGGTGTAAGTTAATTAGAAAATCCGATTTAATTTTGTTGTTTATTAGCCCAGTTCAAAGTTTTGATTTATTACCGGATGTTTCTTCCGCGCGCTTTAGAAAAGACAGTGACTTATATATTGTGTAATTCATCGTGCATATTTAAATATTTGGGTGTTTTGTTTTGTTTTTTTTTTGTATACATCTTTGTTATTTTCTTTTTATCTATTTTTGTATATTAAGTTATATCGTGTCGCAAATTAAATTTTATGCCAAGTTTAAACTGCTTCCTACTCCAAATTTCAAGCGACGTTCGCTCCCCCCTTCAGTTTACACTTGGTTCTCAACAACCCTTGCGCACTTCCTCAAGGCTACCCAAAAGCCCCCGGTTAGCCACCCCTTGGACTTCTTCCACGCTTTTGGGTCATTTCAACCCCTCGACAGCTAGTTTACTGTCCACCAATCCTTTGTTAGCCATCTCAAGTGATCATAATGGCATGTGCTGGGCGCTTTTTGCGCACTCGCCGCATTCGCAGACGGTCGTTCTAGGTCTATCTGAATCTTCAGAGGTGGGTTTTTAGTGCCACGTGCCCTGTTATTAGCTGCACTACTGTATGATCGAACTTCACCGTTTTCTTATACTAGCTTCTATACTCGGTATAAATTTGTTTGCCAACCTGCCTGTGGCAGCGTTGTTCCACCGCTATTCCCACTGTTGGATTGAACCTTTTCGCAGCAACTTCTTAATTAGCGAACTCGGTACCGATAAATACAATGTAAGAAACTCCCTTATTGCGACTTTTTTGGCTAGTTCAACTACTCTGTTGTTTGGTCGATTGCCGTTATGCAACCTAACCCAATAAAACTTCAAATCCCAAAACCAAAGTACCGTGTATGCTATTTTACAGATATTCCCTTGAAGATGTGTCAAGGTGTTCATATTTGTCAGCGCAGTCAGGTCCGATTTGCTATCGCTAATGATAGAGTATCTACTTGTGCCTGAATGGTTGATGCGTACTCTATAGCTTCCCATAAAGTTACTAACTCGCACTGGAAGATTATGCTCCATTCCGCAAGTTTAGTTTGGAGATAAAGTTTTTACCAATACATACGAATAGTGGATGTCGTAAACCAATTTCTAAGAATTTGGTACGTGAAAGAGTTAAAACCAGAGGAAATTAATAATGAGCTTGAAGGAGATAATTTAGACGGAAACATATATTATAACACTAAGTTACTTATTCTAATTCTTTTGTGGAAAACAAGTTTCTATATTTAACGATATTTTGGTAACTGTTGGTTAGTTAGTTTTGTAGTTATAATAGGTATTTACATCTCATAGCTGACAAACGCATCTGACACGTTACGCACTTCACGTTCATTCACGTGGGAACCGCGTTAATTGTTGGATCATGAGATTTTTGGAAAAAATCTCATTACTAAAGAAAGTATAATTTTATTGTGTCTTTTTAAAAGCAATATAATAGGTTAAACATGTATTTTTTAAGTGGAGAGCTGTTAGTACAAAATACATCCAGTATAAACCTTATCGATCAAAATCTTTTAGAATAGTTACTATTTAAATAATAGGGCGCACTTCTCATCTTTTGTTTAAAATTCACATTTGCCAATTGTTTCCCGATCAGTCATAGATTAGCCGGGTTAGGAGAAGTTTCAAATTGTTGAAGAGGAATGGGATTTACGAATTAACCTGTGAATTTAACTAGGACAAATGTCCTACCTTAATCGACTCTTTTCAACAATGATTAGTGATATCAAATTTATATACAATTTATAAATACACTTTTTGAAATGCAACTATAAGCATTTATGCGTGAATTTCAGGGTATTAAAATTCATAGTGTAACTATGAAATATAAAAATTACTAACAAATCTATAGAAGCATCAAAACTTGCACGTAATAATTTTTTGTTTTGGAACTGCCGGTGTTATTTTCATGGTTTGACAACTATGGAATCGTAAAACAGTTTCAACGCCGCTGGAGATCCGGATTTTTATACGAGGTATCCGAGACACTTAATAAATATTCCTCTGAAAGTTTCCAGTTTATGTTAATTATTAAGAATTATGGATTTTCACAGCCCCTGGGTGTGTAAAAAATTGTCTGTTGAATTTTGACCAAACTGCGTAAGTGGGTTTTATATTACACTGTTCCAGATGGTGCTTTTATTTCGCATTTGGTAAACACCCGCTTAGCGCTTAAAGATTGTTTTCGTTATACCAACCTTGGAGAAATGGAAGTTACTAGATGATATTTATAGTCTAAATTATAACACATGTAAAATAGAAAGATTAAAAGGTGTTTATACCCAATTTTGTAAGTTCTTACATGTTTACTAAAAGGATTCATATTGCGTTCCTCCAAAAGATTATCTATAGGGTTGAAAGTATTATTTTTAATGAAATCTATGAAAACCTTTTCTATTCCACCTTTTGGATATTGTTCAGTTGGGTTTTTTTCTATACACGGTTTTACGTCTTAAGTGCTTGATGTGAGAACTCAGCTGAATTCAAGAATTACTAATTTTATAATTTTGCGTCTATATATAATTTAAAGAAATAGTTTCTTTTCATCAGGATTCATAAATGATAATGCAAATATATTTAAGTCTACTTTAGAAATAATTTTGTGAGACACTTCAAACAAAAGTTTCAAGTTACAAGATGTTACAACATTGAGAAGCTGACATTCAAATAACAGTAGTTAAATGTTCTAATATAGCGAAAGCTATTATAAAAAGTTATGTACATACAAAAAAAAAGTGGTTTGATCACATATTAAGTTTTAATTTCCTTAAGAGTTAAAGTAAGGTCCAGTTATTTAAGTTAACGTTTAGATGTCTAATTTTTTTATTGCTGTATATTTAATTTATAATTATCTGGGTGAACTGATTTTGTAAGTTTTATTTCTAATCTATACGTTTGGTGATCTAAGTTAAATATAAGTGAGTCAGAAAATTTGAAAGCGGTACCAATATTTGCAGAAGTAGTCTTACGTTATACTAAGTGGTCTATAATTATTTGAGTAAAAGTTTAGAAGATTTAAGTAACAAGGATGTAATACCTTTTCGGAAACGGTATCCTTCACTGTTTGTTTTATTTTTGAAATTTAAAAAGCAAGTTGAGGTCTCGTGTTTGCATTTCACCAAAATGTGCTTCTTTTACACATAACCCCCACCTTCCTCATTATTGATTGTCATTAATGTACGTGACCCTATTTTAATATATTTAGGTGCAGTGGCGCACAACTTTCCTATATGATTTTCGTTTTTTCGCTTTCCCTGGCCCCTGCTCATCATATAAATGCTTAAGTAAAGTTTAGAGTAAGTTCTTTCACACACTTTCTATCAGTCATCTACCGGCAACAGTATCTGCAACAATTTGTTTCACTGAGGCTTGTCAATCTCAATACAAAGCAAAGTTCAACATCTTGACGTTCTCGATAAATATTACGGCTTCGCCTATCAAAAATAACGGAGAGCTACTACTCCTGCAATAAATTACACTCCTTAAATTATAATTATATATTTTACAAATCACAGTGAAATACGATATAATACGTTATCGAATTCTCGCAACACATATTTTACATACGAAAATGAAAAGTACAGAACGTCTCCTTCTCTTACATATTTTAAACAGATCTAAACACATGACTATCATTCATTATCAACGCCATAATTAAAAATTCTTGTGTGTGTGTGTGCGTGTGCGTGTGCGTGTGCGTGTGTGTGTGTTGGAACGCCTTATTTCTGCACACCCTGGCTAGTTTAGCAAACGGCATCTTCTTGAATACCTACCATCCTAAGTACCTTCCTTTCTCACAAACACAGTCAAATGAAATTACCACTCAAATAATGCAACAAAGCATACAACCTTTTTATTTACACATATTAACAAGTTTTCATTATTAAGAAAATATTTACACCTTGGTATTTACAGTTTGATAAAACTGTTACCATCTCAATCATTAAATCCTTTAAACCTTTATAATTTTAATATACTTCTACAATTTTATTTTAGACGAGTGGATGGGCCCGTTATGCAACCCTAGATTGACTTTATTCTGGTCTATTTTGAGCTCATTATAATCCAGTTCCTCTAAAAGCTTTTAAACCTTGCATTTTTATTAAAAATAAATCTAAAGGCCCGTTTACTCCTTACAACAACATTTTATATCATCAATAAACATTTTTAAATAATCAATATTAATTGTCCTGTACATATACCCTTTTAAATGAGTTTTTATGGTAATAAATACACCCTCAATAAGTCAAAACACTCAGAAACAAAAATAGCAGCACAAATGTTTAAGCAAAAAGCAGAAAATTAATTTTCTTTAGCTGGAGTGAGCTTCGTCCATCGTTACCTCAAGAGATGTGTACCAGAAACCCTCGTCGTTGTGTCCATATACTTCGTAATTATACCTTGTCTAAAAATCCTGACCAAGTCTGTTCTCCCTACTCGGTCCTGGTCTTGCCACTACTTCTGCATATGTCTTTGGCGTTTCTACCTTGTTAGTACTGTCATTTTCTCTATTGGTTGTCGTCTGTATCCCCCTCATGTCCGGTGAACTGTTTTGTCTGGGTACCCCAGGTCTTGGTGCGGGTCCTCTACCTACGCTATTGGTCCGAAAGAACGTCCGTCGTGGTTTCCAATTCTGTCGGTTGTTAAAATTAAAATTTGTTCCCCGTCTTGGATAACTGTCCCTTCTATTGTCAAACCTAACCGTATTCACTTGTCGTTCCCTAGTCTCACGAAGTTGTCCACTACTTACGTCGTCATACCTATGCAGGTACTCTAAAAACATTTTATTATCTATGCTGTTCTGCAGCGCCCCGTGTTGCCGAACCACAACCTCAAAATGTCGTGAAAGGTATTTTATAATCTGTCGGTCTGTTAATGGTGGATTTAATTGTTTGGCTATGCTGTCACGTTAATTTGCGGCTGCCACGTTGGGCGCCAAAAATCTATGTTACATTTTTTTCGTCGCACCACGTTGGGCGCCAAATTTATGCTACGTAACATAAAGAAAGTCAAAGCAATGACACGGCTCAATCGGAGAGTAGGGGGGTTGTAGAAAGCAGACTGACCTGTAATGTATGCGGCGGTAAGGAGTTAGTAACAGTACCTGCAATAAAAGAAATTAGAATAGTAAACCTGCAATAAAAAAGATTAGTCCTGCAAACCTGAAATAAAGAAAAAGCATAGCAGCAATGAAAAGTCTAAATTATTCAGTACTTTGTAGAATGTAAAAAAAAAGAAACTGTTTAGATAATCTATATAATATAACAACGGTAAAAGCAATACAAAAATTTTTAGTACAAAGTGAGGTAATATTGGGGAGTAGCAGAAACGTTTCCTCACACACCAATTAAACATAAATCAGACAAAATGTTAAAAAAAATAAATAGGTAAGACACAATTGATATGAGTAATTCAGTAAATAAATAGGTAAGACACAATTGGTATGAGTAATTTAGTAGTATTAATTTTTTCTCTTTCTTTTTTTTCCTATGTTTTAAAATAGCATGCAAGTCTATTGTAAAAGGTATCAGAAACACAAAGATATGGTAAAGCAACGGATAGATATTTAACGTAATAATCAGTAGGAAATAGTTCAACTTACAAAAGTCCTTCAGCAACGCCTCCTTGCAACGGAAGTGTGAGATTCAACGATGTCCTGCACTAACGAAGCACTTCACCCTTGACTGTGAGGGTGTTGATGGAACTTCTCACACGTTACACTAATCACACCTACGTATTTCACTGGTATTAGCAGCAGACATTATCACGCGTCGGAACTATGTAGTTGATAAATTTCTTGGTAATTCTATTTCCTAAGACAATAATTTCGAAATATTCTGTAGCACTAGTTTGATTTCAACTGGGATTAGATGTATATTATTTTCATAAACATCCCAATAAGCAGTGAGAAACTACAGCCAATACCTTAGTAAACCGGTAATCTATTATATTTCACAAACACGAAACTTGCACAAGCAAAGATCTATTTTAGATTCTTTGTTGTTAGAAAATTCAGAAACGACAGTATCCACAGTATTTGGGATAATCCAAAGTATGAACTCAACCGAAAACAAATAGTAAGCCACGCGTAAGCAATAAAAAACGTCCGTCAAATGTCCTTAAAACACACGTGCGTCGACCAAACACGTTCGCCTATAAAACATACTATTTCAATCGGAATTAGCACTACGCTCTGTACAGTTAATATACAACTTTTATTTCACAAGAAAAACAACTAAAAACAATTAGTAAAGCAACAAGGAAACATTATTTTTAACGTAATATCATATATAGGAACGGAGCACAAACTACTACTTTTATTTCAAAAGAAACTCAACTAAAACCACAATGAATATATAGGAACGAAGAACAAAATAACACTCCTCTCTAATCTGTTTATATGCAACTCGTTGCTATTACAATAACCTCTTATTGACTATTATCTAAACTTGTATATCCACATAAGGAACAAAATTTATACGACGGCAAGCCAAGAACGATGCAATTTATTTATTAATTGAAAATCAAACTTCAATTAATCTATTTTTAAATTACTACACACGAGTTAATAAATATAAAACATAGAGATAGTAGTTGCATAAATGCATTTACGAATTGAGTATAGAGTAAAATGTTAAACTATTAAAAATTGCACGTTACAATGCTATACTTTCGTATGGCATACTGCTCCCTACTTCCTGCAAATTCAACCTTATATTTACCAGTTATTAAATCGTCACGTACTTGATCTTGTCTGTGGTCGCTCTAGTAGTGTTTCAAAGTTCTGTCCTCAAATTCACTGTGAGTTTCTATCTCCTGCCCTATGAGATTATACCAGGCTTCATCATGGTCTTTCAATAACGTCTTTACAATATTTAGTTTTGCCTGTTCATCAAATAAATTGCTTACTAAACCTCTAATACTACTTATAAAAATTTGAGGGTTCACCCTACTATCCCCATAAAGTTTCATCTGCTGGTCCAGTGACATATTCCTTGTTACAAATCTAGGACCATCCCCCATCAAAGCCGATACATTCTGTTTAATTCCGCTTACCTCTCTCTCAACCCTTCTAGCTGATCTATACATGAATCTGTTACTTTAGTCATTTTTACATTGACCTCATCTTCACAGAAGATTCTAACCTCTGCCCTTAATTGTCCCATCTCCTGACTTAAACCTCTTATATCACGTTCATTTTTATCAACCCTATTTTCTACTTCCCCCATTTTTACCGTTAAATTACTTGTAATATCCGAAAATTCTCTCGTCGATTTGTCTATTTTTTGCTAATTTGCTCAAACTTCCTGTTCGATTCGTCCCTAACCCCGCTTAGTGTTTCATTCATTTGATCGAACTTCCTGTTTGATTCTTCATTCATCATCTCTAGAATTCTCAAAATTAGTTCATTACCTTGTTCCCCTGATTCCGTCGTCGACTGATCCCTACTACCTCCGGCTTTCTTTATTTTTCTTGATTTATTAAATAACGCACTATCGTCACTTCCAATTTCAACTCCTTGGCTTTTAACCACTCCTTTCTCTGCATACGTTTACCTCACTTCTTCACACACTTAAAAATATTTACAAATTTACACTACACACACTCTCTCTCTCAACTCGCCAGTTTCCTGGAATAAAATTTTCTAATTTTATCTGGGAATCACGCCCTTACGTTCGGGTCGCCATAAAAGTTGCAGTGGATCTTTCTAAATTTTCATCCCACGAATTGGACGTCATAGAAATTTCTGAAAATAAAAAACATTTCTTACACTACCTTTTGGAACGCCTTATTTCTGCACACCCTGGATAGCTCAGCAATCTTTTTCTTCTTCAATAGCTACCATCCTAAGTAGAATCCTTTCTCACAAACACAGTCAAATGAAATTACCACTCAAATAATGCAACAAGACATACAACCTTTTTATTTACACATATTAACAGGTTTCCATTATTAAGACAGCATTTACACATTGGTACATACAGTTTGATAAAATTTTATAAATTTCATAGATTTCAACAATTTTATTTTAGACAAGTAGGTGGGCCCGTTGTGCAACCCTAAATTGATTTTATTCTGGTCTATTTTGGGCTCAGTATAACCCAGTTACTCTAAATGCTTTTAAACATCGCATTTTTGTTGAAAATTTAGCTAAAGACCCGTTTATTCCTTACAACAACATTTTTATATCATCAATTAACATTTTTAAATAATCAATATTAACTGTCCTGTACATATACCCCTTTAAATAAGTTTTTATGGTAATAAATACACCCCCAATAAGTCAAAACACTCAAACACAAAAATATCAGCACAAATGTTTAAGCCAAAAGCAAGAAATTAATTTTCTTTACCTGGAGTAAGCTTCTTCCCTCGTTACCTCTGAAGATGTGTACCAAAAACCCTCGTCGTTGTGACCATACACTTCGTGATTATGCCTGGATCCAACTGATCCCCACTCACTATCCAAATCTCTGCAACCACCTTTAATATTCTACCCAGATTATTGTCTTGTCCAAACTTAACAATTAATACTACTACACCTCACGCATACTAGTTAAGCTGTACGATTTGCTTACCCAAGTGCCATCCTATCGTTCAATTGTATCGTGTAGTAACAGCACATTTAGTAACTTTAGCACCCACTCGTGCAAATCACTTTTGATACGTTTCCGGTACGTTACAACAGCTTTACAGACTCTAAAATAGGATGTTGTATGCTACTTCAACGAATAAATAGTAACTAGTACAACGCAAGAACACGTACTAGCAATTACGTTAGAGATATAAGCGCGATATAAAATCTAAGAGCAAGAGAGCTTTAATATCTCTCCCAGAGTATTTATACGCTTTTCACTACGCCACGCGGAACCTGTTTTTATCAAAAAGCTTATTTTTAAAACCAATTCTCCAAATTTTGAGCGTAACGTCTAAAAAATTCCAAGATTACCGTGCTGTTATTCTGAAATTTGTTTAATAACCTCAACGGACGCGAGCTTTTCAAAACTGCTTACCTTAGACCAATGATATAGCTTTTTCCCGTTGCACCTTTTAGCCACTTCTTTCTGTTACACCCATATTTACTATCTCTTTTAGAACCCCCTCAAGCTACAGAAAATCAATACTGTTGTTGACCTTCACTTCTCCCGTGTATTTTAAACGTGAGTTGTAACCAACGTTTTCTTATACGTTTTCTCTGACTATTTTACCTTATAGATCTTTTATTTCACTTAGTCTTTAAAGCGTTTATTATTTTTAGCAGCTTGTCAGACCGGCCGTTGCAAACAATTTTTTAGAATTTTGTGCAACGTTCATTCAAGTTCTATAAACTTGACATTAAACTAACAGATATTTCTTCAAAGCCCCTTGTGGTTTAAAATAATATTTCCGAGTTTATCCACTTTTTAGGATTTGTAAAACGAACGTTTTCGTTTATTTAAATGGAAATATGCGTTTAAATTATTGATTTTCTATACTTGAATGCTTCGTTTCTATTCCATGCGCTTGATTCAAACTATTACAACTAATTTACGCGTATCCTTGAGTTTTCATGTACCCTAAAGTTTTTACCCCTTATGCAATTTTATCATTCTAATTTAGTAATACAAAAATATCTTAATAACCGTCCGTTTACACTATCTAGACTGATTAATTTGGCGGGTAAATAAATTGTTCCTATTTCCTATATACACAGTTGTTGAAATTTTATTGTCTAGACCTATTTAACTATTTAACTAAATGTAGGGTTCAAAAATCTTTTTTTTAAAACTAGGATAAATACTTGCAAATCTAAATCCCGTAATTATCATTCATAAGCAACTCCCTAATTAAACATTGTTTGTTATGTACAGAACTTCTCTGATACCAGTTAAGTTCAATTATTTTTTAATATTCTGGCGAAAACTTGTACCGTAAACTTGCCAAAAGTTCTAGCCAAATTGTTGACTTCTACACACACTCCTCTAAATTCAAAAAATTTGTTCACAAGAGAATCTTATCAAACAACTTAATTAATCAATTGATATAAGTCTCTTTAGTAATTCAAACTAAATATAGGTATTTTATCGTAACATATTTGCTGTTGTTGCTTTTTTCTAGAAACTAATTATAATTTCATGCTTCAAAACCGTTCAAATCGTTTTACAATGTAGATATTTTCATGCTGATTGCTCCACTCACCGTATAACAAACAATTGCTATCATATATGGTTTATGCCATCTAAAGCTTTTTTACGGTACGTTCAATTATTATTTAATTATTTATTTTTCATTTTTAAAACCATTCTAAGTACGTCAAGTAATATATTTACGTTTGTGCATCAATTAATACTTCCACTACCAAATACAGTACGTGCTACATAGAACTTTAATTACGTAACATATTATTTATTTAGTATCATGGCGTTTAAATCAAAACTTTTTCTCTATTCAACATCGACGGGTTTATATAACGCGAACCTTTCTTATAACGTCGTTATCTAAAACCTTCTTGGTCAATCGGGTTGTTTCTATGTTCAAAGTGGTTGGTTTTCGAAGTAGGTATGTTGTTCTAGAAGATGTGTTATACGTCACTATCAATATTCCAAGATTTATTGTTTAAACTAGTGCTTCGAATTATATAATAATTGATGTCGTTTACGCATCCTATAAATATTCAAAATTTTATTGTCTTAAACAGCCTTAGGTTATATTATAATTAGACTATGTCTTTTACTATAGGTTTTGTTCCGGCATTAAGTTGTTCTAGAACATATGTCAATAAACACTTCCTCACTATTTAGAAATACAATCTGTTCAATTGAAATACATTCCTAAATTCTTCTTAGAATATGCGACTGATATTCAATGCTTTATTAAACATGCTTCAGTCGCAAAACTAACGGACGTTTGTTAGTTAATGAAAAATTCTTTTTCCATATGAAAATATATATGCGGCCCAAATAGACTTGACATAAAATTGAGTAGTTAGACGTACATTGATTGTTTAACAACACAAACTTTTATTAGCATATACACATGCGACTGTAACGTTTTCATTATAAAATGTAGTTAAAACTTTTTTAAGAACGCTTGTTTACGCGTAAAACAAACAGCTATGCTTATCTAAAATACTCGTTAAATTACCTAATAAGGATGAAACCTCGTTTTTAATTACTTTTTCCGCGCGTCTTACTATCTAACACACGATTCCCGCGTTATTGATTATCTGATAATAGTGGTTTTGTTTGCATTTATACTTTTTATACCGGTAGTTCAAAAATACAAATAAATATCTCCATGTTGGGCTTTTTCTTGAATATTTTTCTGGGCTATATATATATATATATATATATATATATATATATATATATATATTGCTGTGATTCTCACAAAAAGTCTTACCAGAGTAAAAAAACATATTCGAACCTCTCGAATTTGGCACCAAGATTTGCTGTGATTCTCGCCCAGTTGACTCTCTTCTAATAATCGCCTCTTTACTCTTTCCGCCTCGGTTGCTTACCTAGTTAAAACTTTCATCCTCATTCATAAAAAAAAAACACATTCCTACCACAAACATCAACGTTAACTCTATTTACATCAATATTCATAATACATTAAAATTTCAAAATTAAATTGTAGCATAAATTTCAGTATCATAAAATTTCAAGATTAAATTTGTCATCATTTTAATTTGCATCCAGAATCAAAGTCCTTGTAGGATGCCTACTAATTAATTTAACAATATTTGCAGACCTGAGTCTGAGTACAAAGGGAGCATCTCCCACCCTTTTACGTTAATCAAAGAGGTTAGTCTAATTGAGCTCAAAGACAGACCCAAATTTTCATCATAATCAAGAACATAAACTTCTAAATACTCCTTTCTACTTAAACAAGAAAATTTCACCTTAAAATTAAAATTTTGTTGTTTGTACAAATTCACTACTGTCCATTTTTTAGCAAACTAATTATAAAGTTATTCAACACACACCAAAACATCAAAAATCGAACAACAAAGCATAAGTTACCTGAAGGTTAATGCACTCGTGGCTCCAATGTACATCGTCCTTTGTTAATCACACCATTCCAACTGGGTTATGTTTACGGCTTCTGATTCTGAACGCTTTTAAAATTTTCTACACCACCATTCATCTAAAATTGTTTCAGGGCTTCTCAGGACTCATCTAAGTATATCAAAATCTTGTTTTGTGGATCCAATCGCGATTACGAATAACATTTAATTATTAACACCCCCGAAAAATAGCAAAGAAATTCATACTTCTTTCACGCTATACCCCAAAACTGCCTACTTTTGTTTATTCATTTATCGTTGCAAATTTGGATAATTGGTAATACTCGCAAATATAGCTAGACTTTATTACCTTGTATCTTCTTTTCTAAGTGCACTAATGCATAATAACTTGTATCGTAGCACGTAAAGAGCAAACTGTTTTTAAAGTATTCAATAATCACCAAAATATAAGAGCAAACTGTTTAAAGTATTGAATCAAAATCGAAAATCTAAGAGAGAGAAACTGTTTAAAGTCCGGGTTTATATAATAGCTCGCCTGTATGTCGGTTTTGTCCCGCGACGGCCAGTTTTTAGAATTTCGCATACTGTGTTCCCTTTTCGACAGTCCGGCACGCGGTTCTATTAAATTTGCACACGCGCCAGTTGAAAATCTAAGAAATTTTCACACTGCTCGCAAACACGTCCGAGAATACTAATTAATTTTTGTATAGAAATCGTTACGTTTACACCTCTCATATCTGCATCTTATTACAACCAATCATTTCCTCATGACGTTGCTCAAGTCACGCCTTTCATTATCTGTGTCTCTGCCTTGCGCATTTTATCTGTCTATTTCTAACTTGCTCCTAGTGGTGCAAATCGATACTCTTTACTATCGGTTATTTCAGTCCACGTGTATTCTTATTTGGGTTAAATAACCCCGTATCTAGCCTTCCCGTTAACATAAGCTACGGTTTATCCGACCGTTTCCAATATACGCAGAATTTTCATGTTTATCCAAACAAATTAAACTGAAATTGACTTTTAAAAATACGCAGGTGTTCAATCGTAACATTTTAAATAGCACTTCTACGATTTGAATATTATTGGGTTTTTTTTAAAAGCTTCTATGCCTATTATACCTTAATAATCGTTCAATTAACTCCAATTAAAATAATAATGAATGGCATTGACTTCTACCCTTTAATTTTTAGTGAATCCTAATTAAATATTAATTATTATTATTTTGTTTAATACTCGTTACTTGAAACTTGAATTTATTAATATAAATTTTGCACGTAATTTCTATTTGTTTCTTTACTTGGAATAATTAAATTACATACAAGTTGAGCATTTTAATACTGCTTCTTTTTATAGAAAGCGTCTAGTGAATAATTTAAATCCCTTATTTTTAATGAAACGAATAAATTTTTATGCTTCACGGTTTTTTAATAACGCGTATTGTCTAGTAAACGTCTATACAAACCCTACCTTCTAATTGAATGATTTAAATCTTTACACTAGGCATTTAATTACGCGTACTTTTTCCCAAAGCTTCCTTATACTTGGTGATTAAAATTATTTGATGTAATTAATTAATTTTCTACCCTGGTCTAAATTTGAGTAATATATATATATATATATATATATATATATATTAGGCAGTACTTAACCAGACCGGCTTGGGGTTTAGATTAATTAGTTAAACTTGTATATGAACTCGCCATTGTTGAATAGTTGTGATAGCGAATTAAACTTACAAGTGTGGTAGTTTGTGCATCTGATTCCACGTCAGCCAAAACTTAATAAAACAATTTACATTGGGGTTTTTACAAGATTGAGTAATACTGCTTTATTGTTTCAGGGTGAAATGGATGCCATGATGATCTAAATGCCTACACGAGATTGCAGTTTAGTTATAAATGTCTTCATTGCTTTATTGTAGTACGCTATATATAAATATCTTTCTTTACTATAAGCACTTGAAATTCGTCCCAGCGCTTTAGAGCACCTTGTTTACCAAATCACCTTCTAAGTGTACTAGTAATAAGGTCTACGGAATGAATGTGTTAACTTTAAAATATTTTTGTGATTTTTATTATATTTTGTATTCTGTTTTATATATAGGAAACGGGCTGACTATGACAGAATGTACGTTTAAAATGAAAATTAGACAGAGTAATACTACAGCAAAACCTATAACTTGTGATCGATAAAACAAAATATAGCAAAATATTTTCTATCTAATATTCATTATTACGTGTAAAGTACGAACACGGCAAATCTTTGGCCCTCATAGCACTAATAAGGTTCAAGATTCTAAACACTTTTTAAAATCTTACATTAACGGCCATTACAAAAGTATCTACTGTTATTCAATACGACCGAAAAATTTTTAACGTTTATTCGCCCCTAGCAGAAATTATTCGAACACTATACATATCACTGCTAAAATATCTAAACAATGTTAGTGCTTTCCTGTATCAAAATGATATTAAAAATAAAGCGGCATATATTTTGGTAACTAATACACATTTGAGTTGTTAATTAAAGGAAGGAAAGCATACTATAAAACACGCATTGTCACACACAATCAACGACAGTGATTTTAGGATCATTCATCCTTTAGGAAAGTTTTTTATCATTGGCAAATCTGCATATCTTAATGATATCACTTTACATTTATAAATGGTGATATTTTCTAATAAAGTTTAATTAATAACCAACTTACTCTAAACCTTAATATTAAACGACATATTCGCCTTCCCTGTTACTAAATTTATAACAGTAGTATAGAAAGTTCGGTAAGCAGATGTAAGACTTTTGATTTAACGAGAACCATAACCGATATCTGCATTTCTATTTAACATAAAAACTATATTTTGAGAATGCATTTGTCGTTTCCAGTTCTAATTAAACAAAACGACAATAATATAGGTTTGGTATTGAACCCGACAATAACCTTTAAGAAAAGTTGTCAAATTTTGAGAGCTTGGTTCAATTGTGAAATACTAGAATTTTCAATATTAGTACAGTCTGCTATTTTTATAAAAATGCTAAGGGGTGACAATGAAAGTTGCTATATTGAAAGAGCTTTTGCCTTTATAGTTTCAACAGAATGCGCATTTTCGCTAGGATACTAACAAATGTTTTTCGATATAAATTTTAGTCTTGAGTGTTTGAAAAAAATGACGTGTTGATACACACAAAATTTGAGTGTTTTGCAGCAGTTGTTGTTTAATTTGGTCCTGTTGTACATGTTCCCAAGTGTCATTAAGCATGTATCTAGCCGGTATAAAACTTCATCTCCTATTTGCGTATGCGTGTCTTGGTCTATTTGCCGCCCTATTTCGAAAATGAGCCATAACAACCTATCGAGAATTGTGGAAAGGGAAGGAATGTTTTTAGCAGAGCCCTAAACACGAAAAATCTATTTTATTCAAATCTAGCCAGCATGAAGTAAGACTACTCTTCTTCTATCAAGAGATTTTAATGAAAATTTGCAACAATTATACTTAGTGAATTCTCGATTACAATATGGGAACGCCATTCGGTTTGATTTGATGCTGACTTATGTAGTTTTCAAACATGTCTAAATATGCTTTACAATTTATTATTTATTCTATGTAGACAAGCGTTACGCACGTTTTTCAAAATCTAACGCTTACTATCGTCACTCGAAACATTTCCAGTTTCTATGGCAGGAAACCTAACGTCTTTGAAAATCTTGAATTATGTGATCAGTAGGATATTTATTCTAAACTTGTTTTGAAGTAGAACGCCCGTGATTCTATTTTATATGTGCCATAGACTGTCTATGATTGAAATAAGCCTTCTAATATTTAGTTTTGAAACGCCGCTATACTCTAACTAAAAGACTGTTTCAAGGAACTATATACAACTCGTTTCGCACTTCAAACCTATTTAAACATGTATACCTTCTTTATAGGTCTGCTAGTCATATGTTCATTAATCACTAATTTTTAGGATCACGTAGATGCTACTTCAAGGTTTTACTATTTTTGGGTTTACTCAGTTTCCGTTTCATCTTTTGTATCTAATTAAAAAACTAATCTTTTTTGATACACCGGAAGCTGCTACCCTCAGAGAAAAATTTTTTAACAAATTTTTTCACAGGTGGTTTAACTGGAAGGCAAAAACAGTTTTAACAGTCTTTCAAAAAGATAACTTTCTATAAAGATCAAGCTTTTGAGAAGAACAACTTATGTTTATGTACCAACAGAAGTAGCGCTTATGTGAATTTCCCGTGGACTATTAGACCTCTGCTGATATGCCCAAAATCATTGCTATACTCTATACAATATTGGTATAACTTCAACTATTCAAATATATCTTGTTGATGTAAATCAAACATTCTAGGTATTGTTATAAAGAGTTTAGTACTCGTCTTACGCACAGCTCTTTCAATATCCTACTTTCAATATAATAAAGTAACTAAATATATATGAATGTTATGCTATTGTAGGTTTACTAAATACTCTACCATTTATTCCTACTGACAATAATAGTCAATTTGAGCAAGTGAAAAATTCCATCTATATTTATATTAGAATGTATGAGGGCTATAAAATTACTAATATAAATATTGAGCAGGAGTTTCTGAAATGTTTTAGAAGACTTAGTTTTCATTAATTTCCTTTTTGAGTTAAATGTATATGTTTTTTTTCTAGTATGATAGAATTGTCTTTATGTAACGTTTAAATAGGTTTAACTTGTTTATTTATGTAAGAAATATTAGTTTTATACGTTGCGTTTACTATGGCTGGTATGAATTACTGTAGTCGATATGTTTTAATCGTAAAACTATAACTTTTAATTGATAAATATACATGTATCTGCAGGTCATTTAACGTTTTTTATTAATTTCCCTTACATCCGTTTCAGCCTAAACTACTTTGGTGGATGAGTATTGATACATAGTTAACTTAGTACGTAATCAGTAAACAAAACGGAGTACGGCTGCCACAGCTACAACTATTATATTTTACAAATAAAATGTAAAAGTTTTGCATTCGGAAGTTGAACGATAATAAACACTTAAAGTTTTAAAAGCGGCACGACTTAAGAAGCTATACTTTGAAAAATCAAGTTTAAGTTTGGTATAAGTAAATACTTCTTTATTAGCCCCTGAGCCGATTGGACGTGATCATCAGAGCTCCAGAGCTTTACTGTTACAAATAAGTTCTATGTAGGGATTTTCATACTTTTTGTTTTGTTGTGTTGCTTATAATTGTGATTCAATTGTACTATGCAGCAATAATTTTTGAACCAGAGATAGTGAAATAATCTCAAAAAGCAGAAATATAATTAATTAAATAATAAATAAAATTAGTTCTGCTTCAAATTTTAACTAAAATTTGCGCTTTAAACCAAACAAAACTAAATTTCGCATTAATAAATCACAAACCCACAAAGTAGGACCTAATAAATAATTTAAGAAACAATTTTAATTGTGTACTTAGTAAATTTAGAGTTTTTATAGCAAAAACCGTGTAAATGGATTAAAACTGCATAAACCCTGGAAATAAATTTGTAAAATTTTCGTAGTTGATGTATAATACATTAACAACGTTAAAACCAAAACTTAAGCCCTTCGTAGTTTAAATAAATATCTTAAAAGATTCCCCTTTAGAACTAGGACCATCCGCAGCTGGAAATCCCAGTCGTCAAGGAATAACGCTCAACGGATATTGCCATATCAGTACGGACCAACGGCAGCCGGAAATCCAGATGTTGAAAAAACAATGTAAGCGTGTGAGTGAATAAGGTGTGTGTGTATGTGTTTGCGCGGGCTTGAGGGCGTGTGTTTTGCTTGTGTGTGTGTATGGGTGAGGGTTGTGTGTATGTGTGTTGTGTATGTGATGTTGATATCCGTGTTACGTTCCCCCTCTAGCACCAGGAACATCGGCAGCCGTATATCCCAGTTTTCAAGGAAGAACGCTCAGCGAATGTTGCCTTATCAGTCCGGACCATCAGCAGCCGGAAATCCAGATGTTGAAAAGGCTATGTAAGTGTGTGAATAGATGTTTGTGTGTGTGCAATGTTTGATAGGTTTTTTGTGTGTGTATTTATGTGTGTTTGTGTGTTATTTGCATCGTCCTTGCATCCCCCCTAGTACTAGGGTCAACGGCAGCCAAAATTCAGTTTTCGGGGAAGAATGTTTAACAGATGTACTTGAAGTGTGTTTGAAATGTTAATTTGTGTTTATGTTTGCCCAGGTTACCAAAAGGTTGGATTGAATTGGTATAATCTTGTACATGCTTGAACTTACACTATTACATAAAAAATTGGTTCTTGCAGAAGAAAGGATTTGTTTGTTGTTTTATTGGCCTCAGGTATGTGTAAGTTTGGTCCTTAAAATTTAGCGTTAGTAAAAAGAGAAGAAATTTTCTATTCTACTACTTAAGATTAACTTATACTACTACTGTTAGTTATTATTTGTTTGAGACGGGGTTGCTAATATGTACGAGCATGCAAATTTTACATATTAGGGGGTTGGGTTGTTTCAAAGTCGGGTTGATGCTTTGAGCGGAACTCTTTGAATTCCAGGAGATCGGTCTCTGGTCTCCGGGGCAGAGCCTCGGTCCGAGGAGAAGTGGTACTTATATGTCTCCGTCGGTGTAGTTGTGTTTGTGTCTTTTATTCGTCAAGATAACGTTGGTGGATGAGCGCCGTGGTTTTTTGTGTGAGTGCATTTAAGTGTGGAAAGAGGTTTTTGTTCCAAATCATCGCGTGTACAGTCCTGTTTAATAATATTTGTCTATGTGCGTAGAGGTACGGTTGTAAGTCATTACACTCGAATACTAGATATTCTGGTGTTCTTATTTCTCCGCACGTGCATATGTTATTGTCAACTAAATTCATGCGTTCTCTGTATGTTGGATAGGGTCCGTGGCCAGTTAGGTAGTGAATAAATCCTCGTCTGGGCACCAGGTATTCGGCTTTTAGGCAGTCTTTGATATTTAGAATGATTGCATATACCTTTCTACCGGTTTTAGACTTTGCGACGATTGCGCCTCTCAATCGTAACGAGTGCTTTTTTGAGTTTAACATACTTTATAATGTGAATAACGGCCGCAATGCTTGCGGCCACGTCTCCAACGCTCCACCCGAAAGTACTACAATAGGTTTAAACGCGAAATTAGACGGGCTTCAAATTTCAATTTTTTAATTTAATCTAACTTCAAAATTAATCGATCCGTAATAAAAACCTGCAAACTAAAATTAAATCTAAAATTGGGGGTTAAATAATAGTATCCCTAACGTTCATTTTGGAGTGTGTCCGATCGACAAGACACGAGCAAAAATGAAGGGTTAGTAATACCGAATAGCAGCTGCCAGCTCTGCTTACCGGTGCGACCTGAAGGGTCGTCTTAAAACTATCCAAATTTAGCTAACTAATATTTAAAATGAATTTAAATTTCTAAGCATGCGACAAATATATTAATAGTGAACCCAGCCTAAATCCGTCCCTAAGTTTCCCTATCATTTCTTAACTGATTTATATTTTAATTACACTTTTCCTTCCTACAGATGCTGCAACCAGAAATAGGCGGCAGAACGTCAAACAAAACAAATCAAACCACAAAATAATAAAGTACATGCAAAAATAAATAAAAAAAAATATAAAATAAATTTAAAATGTAAATATAAAATAAATATAAATATATAAATAAATAAATATCTAAATAAGCATAAGCATGTAACAGTGTATAAATTAGCAAAAGTATCACACAAATTATCAGGTGCACTCGCATAGGCATTACGTCGGCTAGCGCCATCAAACTAAAACGTGCATGTTTAAGATTGTTAAAAATCTGCTTATTAATACTAATCAATGCTTATGCGAGTACAGACACCACAATTTTATTCATACCTCGTATATGAATTTTTTCAGTATCCGAAGATCTGGTAGCCTGCATACATCTATTTGTATCTTGCTTCTAAAGGGAGTTAAATATGCACTGCTAAAGTTCTGGTGGGTATGCACTAAACGCCCTGGGAGGGCACAATCACTTTTAAGTCCTATAGGGATGCGCGGTTTCACTCTATTTTATTCACTTTGTTTATTTGATTGATTTAATTTAATTAGGGTTTTTGATTAATTTGTTATTATTTATTGATCCGTATTAAATTTTAATTTATTCCCGATATTCCGCCCGTTTAAGTGAGACAGTGATGGTTTTAATGTGGTGTGGGGGTTCGTCGTGCATATTAAACATTTGGCTTTTTATAATTTTTTATTTTATACAGGTTTTGGTTGTATAGGGCTCTAATATCATTTATTATGCAAAGTCAAAATTTGTTAATGTCCAATCCTCCCCCAACCCCTCTCCCTCCTATTTATGTGCGGTTGTCGCCTTCTAATCTCGCGACTCTTTCCGCAAATTCTTTATAGGTTGCCCAGAACGCCTTCTGGTTAGCCACTTTCCCGACTTTTTCTAGGCTCTTTGGCCATGCTAACTCTTCGATAGCTAATTTCCTATCTGATACCCCTCGATTTACTATCTCAAGTGGGCAGTCGAATAGCACGTGTTCTGCGCTTTCTGTGTCACCGCATTTGCAGCGGTCGTTGTTGAATAAACCGAATCTTCAAAGGTAGGCTTTCAAGGCGCCGTGCCCTGTCATTATGTATTGTATTGTGCATAGACCTTCCCACTGTGGGTTGTCACGTTTACTTGCGTGTAAACTTTGGGTCAAAAAGTAATTCTGTAGCAACCTTAGCAGCGAAAGATTCAACTTGTACATTTTTAATAAAACAGAATTTAGTTGTTCAATACCAGTAGGGTATAATTTTTTATCCCTCTATTGACGCAACATTTGGTCGATCTTCGAACCAGGTGAAAATCAGCACATATCAATCAGTTTTTTATGGAAAATCTGCATTCTACAAGAGTCCTTCGAAAAGTCAATATTAAATCAGATAAATTAATACATTAACAGCTGAGATACAAGATCGGTACACATTAATACCTTTAGGCCAACTTATTTGTTTGGGTGCGTGTATATTTGTTTTTATGTGAGTATTGCTATATTTTTGTAAGTGTGCATAATAATGGCCGAATTAGCCCATCCAGTTGCAAAACGTGGTCAATTAAAAGCTAAATTTACGAGATCTGCAACCTACATAAATAACTTTAACATTGAAAGCGGAGATTTAGAACAATTAAAAGCCCGGGAAGGTAGTGTAACGGAATGGTTTAAGGAATTTGAAGAATTGCAATATCATATCGAAGAAATAGCTCCTAAAGATACTGCAATTGCAGACGAATCAGAGGCGGTTGAATTACAATATTTTAATCTTTTAGCTAATATTCGTAATATCATTAAAAAGCGATCAAATTTAAGTGCCATTCAAATTCCTACTTCCAACACAAACAGCGAAACAAGGCCTTTAGAGTCGCAGTCTAGTTGCATGACTTTACCGAATATACAATTACCAGTTTACGGCGGTGCATTTTCAGAATACATGACATTTTATAATAATTTTAATAATATTGTAAATCTTGACAGTCGTTTAAATAATTGTCAACGATTTTTTTATTTGAAATCTTGCCTAAAAGACGATAAATTACGCGCAGTCGACGCTTTACCGTAAACAGCAAAAATTACAAGACAGCTCTAGATATTCTAGAAAAGCGTTTCAAAATTAACGTTTAATTGTTTAAGAACACGTTTGCTCAATATTAAATTTTTTCGCTATTACAAAAAATTCTGATACAAATTTAATGCGAGAATTGTTAGATAATTTGGACCATGTTTATCAATACTTTCTCAAAATTTTCACGCATAAGTTTTCTTGCCTGTTCAGCCATTGAAAGGTGGTTTTATGCTTGGACTTAACAGCTTCTAACTGCTGCACAGTCAAGTGTTTTATTTGTGCTGCTGATATATCACAAAAACTGCACGTATCCTTTTTAAGGACTTTCTTTTTAAGTTAAAGTTTGTTAAAAATATATTTTTGTATGTTATCTTAGAAACTGGGTTTTCTGGATTTTCTTGTACATAGAGATTATACAATACGTTGAGAGTTGTATCTGTGTTCAAATAGTTGGCTTCGGTTGTACTTCGTGAGTAATAAGACTTATTTATATCGTGAAAATTTTGAAATATGATCCATTACCATTTGAAGTTTTGCTTCAGGGGTCTTATTATGGACTCCATCTTTACCTCGTCCATCAGCAACAATTCTATCACTTCTCTTGTTTCTTAATGCCTTGTCAATAACACCACTTGATACTCTGAAGGTCTGAGTAAACATTGCCTTACAGACTAATTCAGCAGAGAGATAATATCTTCTGGATGCAGTGTTAACTTCAGTGTTTTACTCTTTTCCTCTTTATAGGAACTCCTTTCACAAGTCCCTGTATTATGTGAGATCTGGCCTCAAGACTTTCAGCTTTATAGAAATTTGTAAACACTGTTCTTCTCTTTTCAATTGTATTTCTTATACTGCATTTTAAACGGCAGTTGCAAACGTATTCTCTAAACCTTTTACAAACTTTCAGCTTACTAGCTGTAGTTATATAGTCTTGGTTGATGTTTACTCTCTTTTTTTTAATAACTCGAGTCTGGTCTAAAAATTTCCTTTTTCTTCGTTTTTTCGGTCTACCGCCGTTAATTTTTGCCTTTAATTTTTTTTTCACTTTCAGTTACTTGATTATCCATTGAAGAATTTGCCGTAGGTTTTGTATGACTATATTTGTCTCAAGATGATCAGCTATATTCTCTTTTTTTGAAACACATTCTTCACTGCCAATATTAAGATAGATGTCGCTGTATTCAATAGGCATACTTTCACCAGTATTATCTAGGTCCAACTGCATCTCACTACAGGGTTGCAAAGAAACATTTAAAGTAGTATCATCATGATTATTTGTTTGAACTTCTATTGTGTCAAACAAGTTAACGATACTCTGAGACTCTATTTAACTCTTTAATTCGGGTTATCAATTTCTATAACGACAAAGGATGCATCTTGAAGATTGTTGGCATTAAAATTATCAGATTTCTCTGCAAGTAAAGTAGGTCTGTTTGTATTTTGTATCTCTGCAGAAGATCCAGAAATAGGAGATGAACATGAGATGTTACTTATATTATTGTCGGCACTTTTGCTAGACTCCTCACACTGCAAGATCGTTATGGAGGTATGTGATCCTGTCATTTGATCCTCATCAGGGTGAGTTGTGACGAGCTTATTCTCATGACTTACTGTATCTATTTTATCTGTGAGGAGTTGTTTAGTATGCGTATCTTTCTTCACAACCTCTTCTTCCTGGAAAAGCAAGTTACTTTAGGCTAGGTACTGATCGTATGAAGTAAAAAATACAAGAATTAATATAAGTTTAGATTTATTTAGAGTGATCCGCTCTAAACTTCATAGGATGGTTAGTAACATAGAATAATTATTATTCTATGGTGGTAGTTCAAATTCAGAAAAGCCCCGGACGCAAAGGAATGAACAATAGCTTCTAAAGAAGACTTTGTAAATTGTGCAATTAAAATAGTTATATATGTTAGTTTTCTTTTGGATATTACTATTTGTGACAAACGCGAGTGAGGTACAATAAATTGCGGAATTGCATAAAAATAGAAGGTATAAATGACTGCATGAAACGGACGTTTGTAAATATCAAGGCCGGGCATCTCCGAATACTATAAAGTCCCAAACGTGACTGCGGAAACCTGTACATGTGTTTACCCTAGTTTTTTAATAACAGATGTAATGTTGTCAAACTTAAACTGAAATAAGAATTTCCTGATAGTAACAGGAAAATTAAAGATATAACATTGCTTACCTTCATTAAGTCGAGTGCTAGTGCACATAATTTTCTTCCTCTTAAATTATTCATATTTTTAAGTTAATCCTCAAGTTAATCTAATCAAATATCAAAAGAACTTCAGGCGATTAATTTTGGTTAATAACAATCTCTGAAAGGTAAACATGCACCATTGTCAGATGCAAACCCCACTACACAAGTAATGTATAATACTCAATCACGCCATGCAAAGTTGGCTACTTTTAATATTACATTTAGAGATTAAGTGACTATAATTCTGCATTCCTAGACCAAATACTATCGTTTTAGTCAGTTAGTCTGTTATAGCTATTTATGTGGAAAAATAGTCTACTAATGCATAATACAGAACTTAAAATAACAGAAGTGGCGGTTAGCATTTGTGCAAATAAAACATGGTAAACTGTAATGTTTATGTCTTAAATCAATCTTTTTGTGTATTCATTCGTCTGCCATCAGACATCAGGGACATCTTTTCCTCAATATATGTCGCTTAGTCTACCATTGCTTAACATGGTCCATTTAACCGTTAACTTGCAAGCCTTGAATGGTTTGGGAGTGAACATAGAAGCTTGGGATGTAATATTAATTCCGATAATTCAATCTAAACTTGATTTTTTTACAAAAAAGGAATATGAAGCAACTTTGAGTTCAGTATTACCTAAACTGCAAGAATTAAAAAACTTTTTAGAGAAAAGGTGCCAGTTTTTTGAAGGTGTAAACGCCTTGAATAAATCGGTTTCCACAAAAACTCAGGTTACAACGAAATCTCAAAATTCAAATAATAAGTCGCAAACGTCTGCCTACGTTGTTTCAAAGGTAAACAAAATAAATTGTCGTTGTAACGGTACACACAGCATTTATCATTGCTCTATGTTAAAATCAATGTCCGTGCAAGAACGAAAAGATAAAGTTAATAAACTAAAGCTTTGTCTTAACTGCATAAAGAGCAATCATGCGGAGTCTGAATGTAAGTCAACAACTACGTCAGGTATGCAACAAAAAACATCACACGCTATTACACATATCAGAACAAGTTACTCTTAAGGAAGTTATCAATTCCTATCATTGTGCTGCTTCTAATAAAACAGTCGTCTTAGCAACAGTCATTATCCTAGTTAAGGCGGACGCCTCAAGTTCTTTTCAACAATGCCGTGCAATACTTGACGTGGGTACACAGTCTAATTTTATTTCTGTTGCAGCTTGTGTCAGATTAGGCTTGAAACTTAACAAAACGAATTTTACGATCTGTGGAATAAACCAAAAGAATGCAGTTGTACAAGTACAACATGAGAAAAGGGTAACCATAGAATCTTGCTACAAACGTTTTAAAGCTCGCATAAATTGTTTAGTGGAGCCATGTATAACGGGAAATGTACTCTATAATACGATAGATGAGTCAACCTTGAAAATACCTGGAAAATTGCAGTTAGCAGACCCGAGTTTCAATAAATCTTTACCTGTAGACTTATTGTTAGGTGCTGAAATATTCTGGCAATTATTGTTTCCGGTAACACAAAATAAATTACAAATACCTGAACCGTATCTTCTCGAAACTAAATTAGGATCGGTGATAAGCGGTCCCATTGATATACCAACAACTGGTAGTTTAAAAATTTGTAATTTAAGTGTACATAAATATAAAACAATAGACAATTAATTATCTAAATTTTGGGAGCTAGACGAGTTAAACTATTCCAAAACATTATTGTCCGCTGAAGAAAAGGAATGCAAACGCATTTTCAAGAAACGTTCAAACGCGATACCGACGGCAAATTTATAGTTAAACTGCCTTTTAAAAATAATACTGTTCAATTAGGGTTGTCTAAGGAAATTGTACTTCGAAGATTTTACAGTTTAGAGCGTAAATTCAATAAACAACAAAATTTCAAGAACGAATACTCATCGTTTATAAAGGAATATATTGAATTAGGTCACATGCAGTTAACAAACGAACAAGGGCCAAATAGCGGAAAGGAATATTTTTTCCCGCATCATGCGGTTTTTAAAGAATCCACAACCACACGATTGAGAGTCGTATGGTATGGATCCGCGAAAACAAGTAACGGATTAAGTTTAAATGACAATATGTTAGTAGGTTCTATATTCCAACGCGAACTGTTTTCAATTTTGACATGCTTCAGAACCTATCAAAACGTTTTTAAGGTCGATCAGGAAAATGTTGCATATCAGAAAATATTCTGGCGAACTTGCAACGATCAACCGATCCAAATTTTCAAGCTTAATACCGTGACTTACGGTACCCGAGCTGCACCATTTTTAGCTGTTAGATGCTTTCAACAATTAGCGCATGAAAATAAGGAACTGTATCCTGAAGCGGCAATCGCAATTATTAATAATTTTTATATGGACGATCTGCTATGCGGCCACAACACTATTTCAGAAGCCTTAACATTAAAGAATCAAATCACTTCGAATTTATTACAAGGGTGGGTTTAAACTTTGAAAATGGGCATCAGTAGACCATTTTCAAGAAAACCAGCACCACATTTCCACCAGCATCCACATTTCCACACACATCTGGACCAAAAAGTTTTCTTCGACTAACCATTTTTCATCTTTCGAGATAAATATCTTAAATTTTTCATCTTTTGAGATAAATGAGCATCCTCATTTCCACACACGAGATAAACCTATTTTTAAGATTTTTTTTTACCGCTAACATTCTGGACCAAATAGTTTTCTTCGACTAGCCATTTTTTTATCTTTCGAGATAAACCTATCTTGTTTGGTATCGATTAATATTAGAATTTTCTCAGCTACCCGAATTTCTAGGAATTTTTTAGATAGCATCATCCCCCAGGGAGCTACCCTAATTTTAAGATTTCTTACCAAGACCGATTTCTAACCGTCCGCATAAATTTTTTTAGTCATGCGATACATCTTGTTAGCTTAGAATTTTATGCAGAATCCGAATCTGCAAACAGATTTGAAATCGGACCACGCCCTGCAAAGTTATACTTTAAAGTCTGGAACCTCTAAATTTTGCTCATTTATGATATATGCTTTAACCAACATAAATAAATTAAGAACACAAAAGTTTAATAATTTATTTATCCAATTTACAGTTTAATAAACTAATTACAATTTTTACAAAGTATAGCATTATTTTCCTCGTGTAGTTGAATCCATGCAGTTGAAAGTAGCCTGTAACAAAAAAGAAATTAATAGGTTGTTTAAATAGACCTGTAACAAAATGAGATTAATGTAAAAAAAAAGAGGAAACGTGTTTTCAGTCAATAAAACATATTGTTGTTAACAATATGTTTTACCGTCCAGCGACACCACGTGGAGGTAAACACATGCCGCCGGGAACAAAGGAAATTTTAAGGATGGGGATGGTAGGTATGTCTTATAACTAACTTACATACTATATATACACAATAAAATATATACAAATATAAACAACTTAACCTATATCCTTATGCCCCATGCATATGTTGATGTGCTTCCGGGGATGACGTAACGCTTGTCATCTGCGCCCGATAAACTGATTTTATTAATAAGCTGTGTATAAAGTTGGTGTTTCTTACTCCGGATTGATACCATCGTATTCATGAGGGCACCAGAATTATTATGTACAATGTCCTTAAAACTATCTACACTAATCCCCGCCACCACACTACGACTAACACCCTTAATCTTTTTAACAGTGTCTTTCTCACTTACTATGCAATACGATTTGGCCCTGGTGCCGACGAACTCCAAGACCAAATCGCCACAAAACTCGTCCTTAAACTTACCCAACACCTTTTTGTTTATAAGTGGTATATTGTATTTATTGTTTGGAGGGTAATCACTTGTATCAAAATGTATTATGTTTGCGCTAATGTCACTGTACAAGTCTGGTGTCTCAACACTATAAACCAAAGAGTCTGTATCAGTATAAAGCAGGGACAATCTGGGACCATACAGAGGAACCATAGTACTGTAGTGAAACTCATACATAAGAGTTTTGGAGAGATCTAAAATTGACAATCCTGCATAGATTGGTTTATTATAATTAATTTTAACACGATCCATCTGTATAATCGCCAGATTTTCCCCCAACACGGTACAACTGTTAAAGTTAGGTTTAGCTATTAGCCCACTCGCGCACAACTTTTTCCCGTCGTGTTCCCATCGCGTGACTATTTTGACATCGACCCTTTTGTCCACGTTTGGATACCACCAAAGGTTCGGGTACACATTGGGTGGGGTACCGAAAACGCGGAAATAGTGTGTATTACTACGATTCGTTTGGAGACTTGAGACCGCCGGAAGAAGTAAAGAGATATTTTCGAGGTTGTAAAATTTATTACAACAGTGTAACGGAGCAGACTTACAACACATACAATTGTGGACATTTAGTGTTAAAGTTTCTTAGTGACGATGGCTAAAACAGTGAGCGTGTTCGGGTATGGTAATGTCATATCGACAGGATCCATTTACCCACCAATTAAATTGAAACAGGACGGTGAATATGCTTTGGGTCTAGTGGGACTGTACACTTGTAACACTGTGCAAAACATACATTCAGGAAACAACATATTATACTTTAATGATCCAGAGCATCGCAGAATAACCATTGAACCCGGATCGTACGAATTAGAAGAAATAAATGCATATATACAGGATGTTTTCAAAAAATGGTTCAGTCAGAAGCCGGACATCAACGAGAACATTGAAAAATATTTTAAACTGAGTGCCAACAATAATACATTAAAGTGTTCTATACGAAGCAGTATACCGATTGATTTTGGGTCAAACCGTAAAAACCATATTGGAAGCATCTTGGGGTTTACCAACCGCAAATTGACTGCAGATACCGTACATATCGCTAATCAGCAAGTGAACATAATATCGGTCTCAAACATTTTTGTGGAAACCAATGTCACCAGCGGATCGTTCAGAAACAATTTTCTTACCCACAGCATATTCGAATTCAGTCTATCTGTACCACCCGGGTATAATCTGGAAAAGGAACCTAACCACGTCATATATTATCCGCTGAGCGTGACAGAAATTGATAATATTACAATCAGACTAGTCGATCATTTGGGTGAATTGGTAAACTTTTCACCGGAAACATACACCTGTGTGAGACTGGAAATAAAAAGTAGTTGAAAATGCCTATCGATTTTGTATATAAAGCATGCTACAACACCCCCAGACGATTAGAAGTGAATACGACGTCAAAGCGTCAAGTTGTCGAGAGACTTACAGCAGAAGAAATACGTTTCTTAAAATCTTTGGGGTTAGAAGTTATAAATGATGGGAGGCAGAAGTAAACGCAGCTTAGATCTCCACGGTGATGAAAACGTTAAACTTGGAAGGCTTAAAGATGAGGACGTGCCCAAATTGGATGTGTTTGGAGGTTATAAATTAGACGAAACCATAATAAAGGAAGATTATTATACATATCTTCCTTTACATTGAATGCAGAAAACAACGATCGAATTTCAATTGAAATCCAGAGCAGTGATAACATCACATACCCCCATGAAAGTTTTATATTTATAAAGGGTACCTATAAGCCTACGGAAACATTAAGGAAGCGTCAACAACTGGAGACCCGATTAGAGCAGCAGAACCAGACCCCAAAGCTTACGAATTTACTAGAAATGCACCATATTTTCTGTTTGAGGAAATTCAATACAAATTGGGTAATAATCAAATAATAGATGTCTGCCGAATCCCTGGAATTACAAGAACTATTAAAGGTTTAGTATCCATGGAAGAATCAGAAACAAAATCTATTACACATACCGGGTGGAAGCCCGATACCATATTCCAAGATGGACGGTTTAGTTGTGCTATACCGCTAAAAACCATTTTTGGGTTTTTTGAAGATTACAAGAAAACTATCGTCAACATGCCTCAAGAGCTGATTTTAATCAGATCCAAGTCGGACGTAAATTGCTACAAGTCGATTGGAAATACAGTAACGTTCAAAATACAACGTATTTCATGGGAGGTTCCGCATATAACATTAAGTGACTTTGCCAAGGCGTCGCTGCTTTCGGAAATGCAAAATCAATCATCTATAATGGTTGCATTCAGAAAATGGGAACTACACGAATTACCGTCTCTAACACAATCAAAGTCGCAAGTATGGAGAATTAAAGTATCGAACGAAACAGAGAAGGCTCGGTGGATATTACTGGCGCTGCAAAATGGGAAGTACGACAGGAAAGAAGAAAATGCTACAAGCTTTACGAATGCCAATATAACCAATGTCAAAGTGTTTTAAACTCTCAGATGTTCCCTCAAGGTCGATTAAATTTGGACTTCGAGCAGAATGACTACTTGCCAGCGTACCTGTCTTATGCATCTTTATGGAAAAATACTATCCGAACAAATCGTCAAATAAATGTTTAATGGACTACAGCAGGTTTAAGGACTCCCCCGTCTTTGTAATCGACTGTCGTCATCAATTTGAAAGCATCAAGGATGCAACTGTTGATGTAAGAATGGAATTAGAAGCTTCAAGAAATTTTGAACCGTCGATGAAGGCTTATGCTTTAATTATACATGACTCTATGTTTGAATATAATCCGTTTACGGAAATTGTTAATAGATTTATTCACAATTAAATATTTTGTATATATTTTTTAATAAAATTGTATAAAATCTATGTTGTTTTAATATTAATAAGATTTTTTTGGTGATCCAAGACAGTTTCTCACGTACTCCGGTGTACACCTAAGCACACCTGTGCCCATGCACACCCCTGCGCGTGCACACCCTGCCAATGCGCGCCCCTGCGCGTGCACACCCCTGCCCATGCTGGTATATAAGGGAATATTATTTTCAATTTGAATCAGTTTAAACTTATATTTGAAAGATGTACACCAAGGAATCTTTAGAGACAGCAGTTAGTGAAATACAAAAGGGTATAAGTGTTAACTCTGCAAGTAGGTTATATGGTATACCCAGAAGAACGTTAAGCAGGCATTTGGATCTCCGTAAACCTCAAAAGAAGAATGGTGCTCCTAGGTCGGAAAATGTGAGAGACACGGGTGATGCTATACAAGAAGTTAAAATACCTATACAGAATTATGATAACTTTGCTATTGCTAGTGCAAGAGAGGATGGTAAACATGGTTCATTGTTCCCGTCTAACATACGAGCTATCTTCGCGGGACCATCGAGTTGTGGGAAGACTAACGCTTTAATATCTCTGATCCTGCACGAGAATGGACTTAGATTTCAAAACGTTTATGTGTTTTCTAAAAGTTTATATCAACCGAAATACGAATTATTAAGAAACGTTTTACACCATTAAAAGAAGAAATTGGATACCATGAGTTTGAAAATTACGATGATTTGATCGAACCCAGAGATACCAAAGAAGATTCAATTATGGTTTTCGATGATATACCTGTAAACGAGCAAAGTAAAATCACTCAATTTTTCTCGTTCGGCCGACATAAAGCAATAGATTCGTTCTATCTATGTCAAACTTACGCTAGTGCCTTAAAACATAGACTCAGAGATAACGCCAATGTAATCGCATTATGGAAACAGGATGATACAAACCTTCGCCATATCTTTTCGGATCATATAAGTGGTGACATGGCATATCCGAAATTTAAAGAAATGTGTTTACAGTGTTGGGGTGACTCAAAACATAATTTTATAACTGTTGTGAAAGATTTTGATTTGGATAAGGGCGGTATCGGAGGAATTTCGACGAGTATATAAATATTTGACATTATTCAGAAACAGCTAGTTCTCATCCAAAGTTTCATGATGACGGACGTTAACAATTTTATTGCGAATAAACGCAGTCTTCATCTTATGCAGGATGCTGTACGAAAAAGTTTGTAGCGTACAAAAGGGAGACGCTACATCTCAGCAAAAATTCAAAGAGATGCACAAACAATTGATTGATCCCTTGAAATAACCGCTTCCCAGTTGCAATCGATCACCGAAAAATTCCACACCTACAACAAAGGTTAAAGTTGAAAACATGGACGTACCTATAAAGAAAATTAAACAACTCGTTCCAGAAGAACCGTTCCATCTTTACTATGCGGATGTGTTAGCTAGAGACGAGGACGAAAATATTGACAAATCAATTTATGGAGTAAAGTATAATGCGGAAACCGATACATGGAGTTTGTGGAAAAGTGTATTGGTAATTAACCCGGAAACTAGCGATATAACATTAAATAATGTGATATATCCAGGTACGAAGGGTTTATACAATCTGCTGGTTTACAAAGACATCAGCCCCGAAGATGACGATTTTAATTTGCATGAAGATTTGCCGAATTACTTGGAAATGATCAAATCTGCGTCGATTTTGAGAAGAAAGTTTAACCCATTTGCGGTGCACGATTTAAGCGGATTCCCAACAAATAACAAAAAGTTTAACAAATATGTGCAAAAATATCTCACCGAATTTCGGAGGAATCCCGAAAGAAAACAGCCAAAGAGAAGAAAACAGTCTAAGGGATCGGGTTTAGGCTTTTCTAATCGGTTTTACAAAAGTTTAAATTCAAAGCCGGTGCAATATGTCTACTGGAATAATGTACATGAACTTGTGGATCGACTGAGATTGTTGAACGCATCCAACCGAGCTGGAAATACAAGCGAGGAAAACATTAACGAGATGGTGTCCATAATAGAAGAGTTGAGAGAAGAAGGTATAATACAGTGAGCTCAGCAAATAATTACACAGTTTTAAAATGCCTATCGACCGCTTCGGACGTTCAGAGCGTAAAGATGCTGATATTCGGCGCGGTCCTCCAGGTCGAGGATTTGTGCTAACGTTGGATGGTGATGGGTACGATATGCAGCAAAGAAGGTTAGTGAATTCATCAGACCCGAAAGAAGATGGTGATTGTGTTAATCAGAGGAGTACTATAGTATTCAAGTCTGGAGAAGAAACAATTAGTTTTCGTAAAAGAAGGCTAGTGGATGTAATGGACCCTAAAGAAGATAGTGATTGTGTTAATAAGAAATCTGTAATCAAGCTCGTGAATCAAGCCTTTTCATACTGTCTAAAAAGTTCTGATGATATACAACGTAAAGATAAAGCCTTCAATGCAAGAAACCAGCGTATCGCAATGCTTGCTCAACCAGTTGAGCCATCTGATGCAGTTAATAAACAATATGTAAATGAAAAATTGGATAAGCTTGTATCCGACTTTAAAACGTTTATACAGTTTTTTATTAATTTGACTGCAACTTCCGAGACAAATGAGAAGGAGCTCGGTCTTGCAATAGCATCGATTTACGAGGCGTCACCAGCAGCTATAAAAAACAAATACTACAAACCAAAGCTTCAGTTTATGTCAAAGGTGCAATTGGATAAAGATAACCCTATTAGTTTAGCAACAGTGTTAAGCAAAATGAGTAAAGAAATCATCGTTAAGGAATTATTTAAACCTGCAAGAAAAAATTTTCAGCGTCGTCATACAAATCTGAAACATGTGAAACGTGATCTTATCCAATCGGACTTGTGCGAAATGCAGCCTTACTCGCGTGTGAACAATGGGTACAGATATATTATAATAGCAGTGGACTGTTTCACAAAATATGCTTTAGCTGAACCTTTAAAAATAAAACTGGATCAGAAGTTACAAATGCTATGAAAAAATATTGGACAAAATGCTGCAAGGAGAAAATAACTTAAAATCAATCTACAAACGGATTTTGGGAAAGAGTACTACAACCGCTGTTTTAAAATCTTATGCAAAAATATAAGATAAACCATTACTCTACGTATTCCGCAATCAAAGCTAGCATGGTCGAGCGGTTGATTAGAACAATCAAAACAAATTGTACAGAAGATTTTACTTGCAAGGCAGTCATAAATGGGTGAATATTTTGCCTAAGGTTATGGAAGAATACAATAATACACCGCATCGGGCTATTAACATGACACCTATGGAAGCAGAAGAACATCCGGAAAGAATAAAACTTTACACCGCTAACAGCGTTTCTAAAAGTTACAAGAAGTTGTATAAGGTTGGAGACATTGTGCGTATATCAAAATATAAAGCAGTATTCGATCGAGGATTTCACCCAAACTGGAGTACAGAACTATTCAAAATTGTTAAAGTACAAAAACGAGACCGACAACCTATCTGCTACAAGATTTGGAAGGTCGGCCAATTCTAGGTGCTTTTACGGCGATGAAATTCAGCTCACAGCAGCACCCGACACGTACTTAGTGGAAAAGTTTTACGGAAACGGAAGCACGGGCGCGAATTATTAGTGTCGTGGTTGGGGGATGGTAAAAGTTGGATTAAGAAAACAGACTTGCTTTAGTATCATCCAGATAATTACCTGGATGAAAAAAATCATAAAAGGAGGGAGTAAAGTCCCTTAACTGGATATATGGGAGAGATTTGCTTAGAACCCCATTCCCATCTGTGATTTGAAGCAGGAAGCATGTGTTTCATAATCGATTTACAAGGATATCAATACAAAACTAGTGATTTCTATTGCAAGGAGATTGCCATTTTGGATGTAGCGAATAATGTAATATGGCATGAGATACTGGACATGGCTGTGGAGTATAACACCCTAAGTGATGATTTCAAAAAGCAAGTTCAGTGGTTAAAGCAAAGAATCCATGGGCTTAGCTGGGATGGACAGTCCACAAGTGGATATACAAATGTAGGTGATTTGCTGAAAGAAGTCATACCACCCAATGCTACAATCTATGTTAAAGGCGAACAGAAAAGACAGTTACTGTCAAAATGTTTATCAAACAACATTTTAAACATGGAGAGTGTTTTCTCACTTCCAAGGCTCAAAGAATTAAGAAGATTCGGTAATAGGTACAATCACTGTTTAAACCATTGTTTGAATAATTTAAGCTGTTCTAAAGAAAACGTATTGTTATTGAGGTCTTTTTGTTAATGTATTAAATTTTTAATAAAATATTTTGTCAGAATTGTTTTTTATTCTAGCAAAAGCATACCTTTAAAATTTGGAAAAGTATATCTGTAAAACAGCGCATTACTTTGGAAAAATTAATGTTTTAAAATACAAATAAGAACCAATAACAGAATACATAATAATTGGTGTTTGCAAATAAATTCAGTTCTACTTTAATAAAAAAAAATGTAAACTTACCTTAAATCTTCCTTCAAAACTTTCCACAAAAAGAACTACGCGAAACGATGGTTTAAAATTTCGACGGGCTTTACACAAAAGCGTGCGAAACTAATAGAATTCTACTTACCAGGCTGCGTTATATACGTTTTGAATCCGTTAATTATACTACTAAATGAGGTTTGTATTTTCCGTAAATATGTGCTGGTTACCTTGTGTAAATCCTCGGCAATTATATTTCGATTTCAAATGCACAAACATAATTAATAGAAACTCCAAGAAAAGAAATTATAAACAGCTTTTCATGATCGTTAAGAACTTAAAATATTTGCTGGATTACAAATAAATACAAATGAATTAAGGCTACGTTGGAAGTTTCCGGAATTTGCGTTATAATGCTTCTACCGCGTCACGTAAGATGATTTAGGTAATAAAACCCATTTACTTTCACTCTAATTATTATTGAACAGTACTTAATCTGGTTTATTACATTTTTGTTAATTCTGGAATTTAGGTAGTTAATGATGTCATACACAAAATTAACATGACTGGTATCTAGCGAAAGTTGTAGAATCATTTTCAATTACGAATGCATTCTTCTTTCATTACAGGAGAAATTCCATAGATTTCATACCATTATTAACCACGCGATCCTTACACCAAAAGTCGACCTTGCCATTTCTACATTATTGTTAAGCATGCATTGGAATTTTTGGATGCGGTAATTTCTTGTTTAAAGTAACTTAGTTAAATAAAGTGTAATTTAAAATTCATAAATGATTGTATAGTCAGTTATTGCAATTGAAAACATATTCAGGGAATAATTTATTTGCTCTATATATTTTACAGTAGCGTTTCCGGACAAAACTTTCTGCTTTTAATTAATTAAAAGCATGCAAGTTTCTGGCATATATTCCTAAATAGAAAATAAGTAGTTGATGTACCGTTGAATGGAGTTCATCCTTGTTTACACAAATATCAGATCCTGCGAACTAGCGTCTTTGTTAATATTATTTAAAAAAATCAATACGTTAGATGGATAAGGTGTTCAGTGGTAGCTATTTTATCAATAAATTTTATTTAATATGTTTAGTTTTTTATTTTCAACACCAAAATTCTAAGGTTCACAAAACAATTTCTACAACCGGTTTTAAGACGTTGAAAAAGAGCGAACCGCGGAGATCTGAAAATTAGAAATAAAAAGATTCGGGTAGCTGAGAAAAATCTAATATTAATTGATACCAAACAAGATAGGTTTATCTCGAAAGATAAAAAAATGGCTAGTCGAAGAAAACTATTTGGTCCAGAATGTTAGCGGTAAAAAAAAATCTTAAAAATAGGTTTATCTCGTGTGTGGAAATGAGGATGCTCATTTATCTCAAAAGATGAAAAATTTAAGATATTTATCTCGAAAGATGAAAAATGGTTAGTCGAAGAAAACTTTTTGGTCCAGATGTGTGTGGAAATGTGGATGCTGGTGGAAATGTGGTGCTGGTTTTCTTGAAAATGGTCTACTGGCATCTAATCATAAAACTTTACTACCTAACGTAAGTCAGTCTTCAGATATTGTAATAGTTAATTTTGATAAGAATAACAATGCAAAAATTCTTGGGATGTGTTGAAATTGTAAGAATGATTTACTTAAATATGAAGGTATAAAGTTCGAAGTATCAAAAAGGTTAACTAAACGAATAATTTTATCTACGATAGGGCAAATTTTTGATCCGCTTGGATTAATTACTCCTGTCAAATTAAGAGCGAAAGCAATTCTCCAAAAAATTTGGAATTTGAAAATAGGCTGGGACGAATGCGTTCCTCAAAATCTTTTCCTATTATGGGAACAGTTTATAATTGAACCTTTAAATCTGAATTTAATAAATATTCCTGGAAAGGTTATTTCGACCTTACCCGTAAAATTAATTGAATTACATGGTTTTTTAGATACGTCCATGCAAGGATATGGGGCCGCTGTATATTTAAGAGTTAAAGACAATGATGGTAAATATTTAACACAAATTTTATGTGCCAAAAGTCGGATGGCTCCATTAAAAACCGTAACAATACCTAGGTTAGAGTTATGCGCAGCGCTGCTCCTAGCTTGTTTGGTAGAAAAACAATGCAAAATTTAAATTTAAATATATCACAAAGATATTTTTGGACCGACTCTAACATTGTGCTTGCTTGGCTAGCCGCAGAGCCAAATACATGGTAAGTGTTTGTTGCAAATCGTGTTGCAGAAATTCAATCACTTACAACTATTGATGAATGACGTCATATTTCAGGTATTGACAATCCCGCTGACATTATAACGCGTGGTGCTTCACCAAAACAATTAGCAGAATCAAATTTGTGGCTATTCGGACCGCAGTGGTTGACATTAAAGAATCTTCACTGAAACAATTCCAGTTCACACTTAGGTCAAATAGACGCGCCTGCAAAACGTAAAATTACACTGCTTACTACATCTATTAGGGTTGAAAGATTACCGGTTTTTACGCGATTCTCCACCTTCAATAAACTTCAGCGTGTAATGGCATACTGTTTAAGATTTACCTATAATTGTAGAAATAAGTTCAAATTATTAACGGGCGGTCTAACCTGTTCCGAATTATATAACGCTAACAATATAATCATAAAAGCTATTCAAACACAAGAATCTAATAACGAAGTAAAAAATTTGTCAGCAGGGAAACAAATTTCAAAGGGTAGCAAATTATTAACGCTAGATCCATTTTCAGATGAAAATAATTTACTGCGTGTAGGTGAACGTTTAAAAAATTCAAAGTTTGCTTTTGACAAATAACATCAATTACTTTTGCCTGTTAAACATGTCATTCGCAAAATTAATCATTACAAAATATCATGAATCACAGTTACATGCCGGAAACCAAGCTACACTCGCTGCCCTGCGCGAAAAAAACTGACTAATTTCCGCACGACAAACGATTCGAAAGGTACTCGATTCATGTATTAACTGTTATCGAGTTAATCCAAAGCCCATTACTCAAAAAATGGGCGATTATCCAAAAGAACAACTGGCACCTATACGGCTATTTGTTAAATCAGGGGTCGACTATGCAGGCCCAATTTGGTTGAAGATTGGGGGTACCAGAAGTAAAAAGAAAACCAAGGCGTATATTGTTTTATTTATGTTTTCAACAAAGGCAATTCATTTCGAATTAGCTATTGACCTAACCACAGAATGCTTTTTAAATGCTTTACGGCGCTTCATTGCACGCCGTGGTCATGTGACTGAATTTTTATCAGATAACGCCACCAATTTTGTTGGTGCTAAGCGAAAGTTAGATAAATTATCAAATTTTTTACTCTCAAAAACATTTAAAACTGAGGTAACAGATCTTATACCTTCTAAAAATATAACTTGGAATTTTATCCCTGCAAGGAGTCCACATATGGGCGGTTTATGGGAAGCAGGGATAAAATCCGCTAAAAATCATTTAAAAACGCTGTAGGTGATGCTTTACTCACATACGAAGAATTGTAAACGTTCCTAACTAGAATTGAAGCAATCCTTAATTCTTGGCCTTTAACTCCGATTACCAAGGATATAAACGACCTAAATACACTTACACCTGGCCATTTTCTGATTGGTGAACCATTAACCGCCACATTAGAAGCAGATGTTGCTGATATCTCAATTAATCGTTTAACTCGTTGGGAAAGAATCGAGCAACTTCGACAACATTTCTGGAGGTGCTGGTTCAGAGAATATATTACAATTACAAGGCCGTTGTAAATGGCAACAGTCTAACAACAAAATAATGAAGGAGGGGCAAATGGTCTTGTTTATTGAAAACAATTTACCGCCTTTTCGCTGGAAGCTAGGCCGAAATGTAAAAATCCATCCTGGAAACGACGGAATAATTCGAGTGGTGACTGTTCGTGCATCTAACGGCGAAACAAGGCGCGCAGTGGCCAAGGTCTGTGTGTTGCTTATTGAGCAAAATAGTGCGCAATGTGAGTAAGTTAACGACTAGTTGTGATTTAAACGCTTTTACATGTTGTTTGTTCTAATTAATTTTGTTTAGCATTAGTAGTTGTTCCTGTTTATTATGAAATTATGTAAATTTTTAAGCTAATTATTGTATATAATTTACTTATCATTGAAGCCCTTAAGAACTTCAAAGGAGGCGGTATGTATTGTATTGTGCATAGACCCTCCCACTGTGGGTTCTGTCACGTTTATCTACGTGTAAACTTTGGGTCAAAAGTAATTATGTAGCAACCTTAGCAGAGAAAAGTTCAACTTGTACACTTTCAATAAAACAGTATTTAGAAACAGTAGTAGAAACAGTATATAGAAACAAACAAATTAAAACACGGGTTATTAGAATGCCGTATCCGTAACGCACTTATCATTCATTTACTCGGTAGCTGGCACTAACTTGAAGTGATACAGAACTAGTTATACTAAAACTGTACTTAAGCAATCTTTCAGTACGCATTTCTTAAAATAAGGAATATTTTTATTTAAATTATTACAACATTTACGATTTTTAAGTTATTTATTTAACTTAAAAGGACCTAGGTTTTGGTTTTTAAGTTGTAATTTTTATTATAAGCGCACTATGAAATTTTTACACACTTACTAGAAGGTTTACGCGGCTTTTTAATCAATTTACACAATTTTCAATAAGTTTATTAAACACGCCTTTTAAATTATTTTGAAATTATTTTGAGGTGCTTGTTTATTAGTTTTTTGGTTTATTAGCCTGAAATGTAATTTAATTTGCTTTTAAACGTAAATTTTAGTTTAAAATTCAAAGAAAAACGCGATTTATTTATTATTTAATTGTTTAAATTAGTTTTTGATTTTATTTCACTGCCCTGCCTTTAAAAAATTAATGCCACACAACAATAAAATAAAATACAATAAAAAGCAAAGTTTCAAATATAAAAATACAATAAAAAACACTATATATAAACTTGCTTGTTGCTGTAGAAACGGGAGCTCCGTGAAACACGTCCGCATACTTCAACAGCTAACTAAAAAGTGAGAGTTTAACGCCGCGTTGTGTTTCTTGTTGGTTTTTTTCTTGTTGGTTGTTCGTTCTTGTAACTTTTGTAAAGGCATTGTGTTCTAAGTATTATGAGGGTTTATCTAGAATACGAGCAACTACCAATGAGAAAAAGGTGCCACAAGACGGAGTCCGCTATGTCAGAGACCGAGAGAGCTGTCGAAACGAGGTTGAAGGTCAAGTTGTAGGACGTGATATTGGAGACGGCGGTTGAGTTTGGGAGTCGGGACCACTTGTGGATGTTGGTGCCCCAGAATTGTCGTCAACATCAAGACGACAGCGGAAGACGTCAGCTATCAGTTACGGAAGCGTTGCTGGTAGGAACCTCGACAAACTAGATCTCTTGATATTAGGGCGAGAAAGTCATCTATAAGAAGATGTTGGCAACTCTCACCATAATGGTTGTTGACGACAGAAAGATCCGGAACACTTTACATGTAATTTTCCAATACTCCACCCGAAGGAACTACATTGGCCAGGAAGCGAATTGTTTGTTTTACCTGAAAAATTTGGAATTTTGTCGAACCCTTGCTGTTCCAAGAAAGAAAGGGATCTGTAACGTGCGTGACAACACTCACACACGGGACCTCTATTTTACCTCTCATCCGAAAGAGGGTGTATTTTTATAAAAAATGCTCGCTTAACATTTTTCAAGCGAACTGTGTCGGGATTCGAACCTAAGACCTTGGGCGTAGTAGTCACACACATACCACTACGCCACGGAGCCGTTAAGATCCGAAACACCACGGACGAGATCCGTAAGGTGACCAATTGATTGACTGGCAAGGTGAGAGCAAGGAGATTGTGCGTTGCATATGTTCGGGAGTCAGGAGTTGCATCAGGAAATACAAGAAAGGTAGCGATTGTTTTAAAAGAGCAAAGGTTGAGAGGTCAGGGGGGCCTTGGTGTTAGGCAAGGCCTCATACGCAGCAGCAGCAGCGGGGGCTACTTTGACGTTCGCGTTGCTGAGTTTGTGCTGCATTCTTCAATCCAAGTGGTACTACTAGAAATTTATACTGTCCTCTATCTATTACACTAAGGGCCAAATTCATAAACATTGTGTGAGGCGTCGCCTACTTTAGAAAAGTGCACCCTCAGCTTTTCCTTGTCTAAGGTAAGTGCGCACTTATACTTTTATTTGGCATTCAGAAACACTCCCTAACTTGAGGCATTGAATCTAGTGCTTTTAGTGGTAGTATTATTGAAAAGGTTTTAGTTTTACCTACTAATTAGTATTCTAGCCTAACATACTTATTTGAATTTGTTGTTTTTATAATATAGTTTCATTTGGATCTTCTGTGTAGTTATTCAGTATTGTTTGTAATTAGTTTTATTTGGATTTATTGCTTCACAATATTGTTTAATTTCTTGATTTTTTGTGTAGTTATTAGGTATTGTATTATTATATTAACTTAGTTGATAATTTAAACATGAGCACTACAACAAAACGTAGTATATTCAGTGCCAATGAAAAATTAATTCTCAAAGAACTTCTTGGAAAATTTCAACACATAGTTGAAAATAAAAAAGCGACTGTATAACTAACTCTTGCAGAAAAAAAGAAGGCCTAGATCAAGTTGACTGCAGAGTTTAATTCTATAGCCGAAAACAGCAGTGTAAGTATATAGTCACATAATATGTTGCTTTATTCTTGAAAAATTACTTTATTGCGAACCACTGAACAACTCCGCAAATGTTGAGAAAACATGAAGAGTCGCAGAAAGAAGGAGTTGTCAGAGGAAAAGCGACAGCAAATGTGCACAGGAGGTGGAAGCTATAAGCCAGATGTGGCAGATATCTATATTGACGATGTCCTTGATTGTGTCAATATTGAGTTAAAGGACACAATTGACAGCGACAGTTTAATAGTATCCCAACAAAACCACAATTATCAAACTGAGGACCCAATGTTGGTGGTTGATGATATTCCTACGACCAGTTATGCTATTCCTTTGGAAAAGAATTATGAAGACACTGGTTGGTGTAGTGCACAAATTAGTAAAATCTTAATTTCATTTATCTTTAGATACTCTACACATTCTTCTAACTGACCATCAATACAGTCACCCTCCGGCAAACTTAAATCAAATTGGTTAGTTAATTCAATATATTATTGCACTAGTCAGTAATAATTTTTATTTTAGATGAAATACCTGCAACTTCAACACCAGCCAGGTTGCCAAAAAAAAAGAAGTCGCAACTTCTTCACATTTCGAGGCACTGCAATTGAGCGTGAGTTGGAGGTTCGATTCCAGCGCAACGAATTACCTGCAGAACAGGAGACAGCACTGCACAATTTGAGGGTGAAAGAACTTGAACGAAAACTAGAAGAGCAGGAAAGAGAATTTCTGGTTAATAATGAAAGAAGGAATTTAATGCTGAAGCAAGAAATGCTGAAAGTGGAACTCTTAGAAGAGCAACTTAGAAAATTAAAAGAAAAAATTAATTAACGTTATAGTTTTGTATACAATATTCCAGCAATAATTTAATTTTATACAAGTTATATTAATGGCTTAAAATATTATTTTAATCTAATTTTTATATACATACTTAAATTACAATAAACATTTTTATATTTAAAAAAACACTAACAACTAATTCTCAAAATGTCTTACAATAAAAGCAGCCTTTATTATATTACCCCGCACATTATGAGGCACAGGAGGTACTGGCACAATTCTATCGCCAAACAGAGGATCCGGAATAAATTTTTCTTTAACCATCATAGCAATATTATGTAATACTGCAGTAGCAGCTATTATACGAACAGTGGTTCGTAAGCTATAATTGATACTTTTATTTAGACAGCGAAATCGTTGTTTCCACTGCCCAAATGTTCGCTCAATAACATTACAAGTTGTTATCTGAGATGTATTGTATCTCTGTTCAGCACTTGTCTGTGGAGTGTGTATTGGAGTAAAAAGAAATCGCAACTGTGGATATGCACTGTCACCTAATAGCAACCCTGCAATTTGACGCTGTTCAAAACGTAGTTTCAAAAATCTGTTATTAATTATTCGGCTATCATGTACAGAACCAAACCAGGCCATCTAATAACCATGTCATAAAATTCTCCGTGTTCTCTTGCTACCACTTGAATATTTAATGACATCCAACTTTTACGGTTTCTATATACTTCAGCTGTAGGTCCTCTAGGGCTCTTTATCTCAATATGTGTGCAGTCAATACAACCGACTACTCCCGGAAATCGGCCTATGGCATAAAATTGTTGTGTAATAGTTCTTAACACATCTGGAGTTAGAAACTTCACATATCTGCCTAAATTCCTGCCAAAATTTCAGAAATTTCTTTTACTATTCGACATGCACTTGACTGACTAATTCCATTAAATCACCACATACCCGCTAAAATAATAATATGTTATACGTTATGTAAGTTTCCGACTGATTTGCACATACTTGATAAATACCAGTAGCATAATATCGTAGAGCTATGCACACTTTTATAAGAGGTGGTGCTGGTAAACCTCTTAAATTAGTTGGTTTTTGACCTTCAGGAAATACCAATGGTAATAATACATCTATCATGGTCTGCCTTGAAAACCGAAAGCGTTGAACTTATTCCGAGTTACAATATTTTTCAAGGGGGTTCTGGAAATAGACCTGCGTCATTACCATTTGTGACGTCAAATTGTAGCGACGTTGCCACTACCAAAGTCCTATTGCTACATGACTATAATAGCGCCATCGTTAGAATACAGAGATTAAATATATTTAATAGCAGATGACGAATGTGATTTGTTACTTTTTAAAAAAGTATTTTTAGGATAAATTTCTATCGACAATATTGCAGATTAAAGTCATTAATTAACAATATTCTTTATTTATTTCTATATTTTTAGCACTGAGCATATATTAAATATAGTTGCATATTTCTAATGCACCTGATTTTATGGTCATTAGTATATTATACCAGACACGGAATAATAACCACAGTTATTCAAGAGGTTATGTTATTGGAATTATAATTTAAACGTTTTGATTGCACAAATCGAAAAAGAAAAAGAACAAAATTACAATTCCATTTGTAAGTAAAATTCTCATTAACTTTGAATAATTAAGATATATTACTTTAAAATAATCTTTTAGATTTCCCTGAAACCATCTACAAAGACTAAAGTTATGTTATGTACAATGCAAACGAAAAATTTAACACTTTCAAATCACCCTAAAATTTGTGGTGATCATTTTACTTCTGATTATTAGTATGCAACTGGATTGAATATGTAATGTTTTCAAAGAATTTCCAACAACTAAAACTATGTATAAGGATAAAGGCTTTAAATGAACCAACTTTGAATTCTGTTGTTGAAGTATGCCGTTATTCAAGAAAAGAATAACTGTTAGAGAATTGTTAATGTTCCCAGTAAAAATCCACAATTGTAAGTTATCTCCACAGTCAGTGTCATAAGCTAAAAATGAAAACCTTATAACCAAAAGGTTCAGCGACTAATCATTTCGATGGAATTCTTAAAGATGTAAACAGCAGTTTGTTAATTATACAAAAGCATGAAGGCACAAAAATCTTCCAAAAAATAGGCATTTGCTTTATTACTCTTCAAGGCCATATAATTGTTGCAGGTAACGGAATAGTTTGAAACATAGTTCAATATACAATTTACCATTTTTTGTAGATTGGTGTAATATAAAAACTTTGACTTTACCTGTATTTAGCACCTCCAAAGTTTAAGCTAGTGTAGTATTGACCAGTTCGTCACCAGTGTGTTTATTACATCCATTGAAATTGAAAGCTGTTACACTCAGAAAAATAATATGTTGCCACAAAAAAAAATTGTTACCACAACAAAAACATATTAGTAGCTATAGCCTCAACAGAACTTTTAGTTGCAACAACAAATAGGTATATGTTGTATGGTTTTTGTTTGCATGAACTAAATAATTAGTTGGTAGGACACATGGGCGTTTTGTTCAATTAACAAATTTTTTAGTTAGAATGTAAATATTTTGGTTATGGTAAGCAGTATTATTACTTAAGCAGACATATTCATTTTGTTACACCAGCAATCAGTTTACTTGTTCTTACAGCACCATATGTTAGATGTACAAACTATATTTGCATTCCAAGCAACACTTTTTTACTCAAATTCAGCTTTTTTTATTGTCACATTGAGAACCAAAATTTGTTGAGACAGCATAAAGATTATGTTCTCTCGGATACAAACTTTTTCACATTAAATGATATCATTTGTTGCAATGTGATTTATACTTGTTCCACCAACAATTGCTTTTGCTGCTGTTACTGTCACATTTGCTAGATATACTCAAATTGTTTGTTGGATAGTGTGCTATCATTAATTACAATAACAATTTAGTTGTTGTCAGAACTCACATGTTAGTTAGCAATGGTAAAGCCATGGTTGTGGTGAGTATTACAATTTGTTGCATAAGCAAGTAATTTTTGTTCAGTCAACTACCAGTTTTCTTATTATAGCAACTCTATTAGTTATATGAACTAAAAGTTCTCACCAAAGAAAGAAATATACTACCTCGCCTAAGCAAATAGTATTATAAAAAAAATAAAGCCTACTTCAGTAATTTCTCAATATCCTATTACCAAATGGCTTCTACAGGCAGGCAAGTTTCAGAATGCATTCTTCAAGAATGGTTTTCCAACTTGCCTGTAGAAGCCATTTGGTATAGGGTGTGGAGGAGTCGCTAAAATAGATTGTATTTTTTAATAATACCACTTGCTTAGGTAAGGTTGTATATTTCTTTCTTCGGGGAGTACTTTTAATGCATATAACGAATTAGTTACAACACGTTTAGCAATTTATGTAATTCAATTTTACTTTCATTAGATTGATGAATTCACTGTATATGAAATCTTACACAATTTGCCAAAATAAACACCACTATATAAGAAAACTTATTTATTTTTGTGTAAGGTAACATCATAAAAACAAATTAGATATTTTTTACACAATAAGCGATTGCAATACAAAAATTAAAATAATCGTATACCAAGTAAACCAACATATAATGTTATATAGAATCCTTACAATACTACTTACGATAAAGAAATGTTTTATGTCACATTTACATTAATTTTATGTAACAATAATATTGAAGGTTGCATAACCTGTGATATAAAAAATGTTTATTACATAATTTATTATAGAACATTTATGTAAAAGTCACTCCCCTGTAACGTTTGCACTGTGAGTTTAGGTTATTAAAGTTATGGCACAGATTAATTATATAACTAAAGGTAATTCATATAAAACGTGATATAAATTTACTGCTAATTACTTGAACATGATTTTGTAAATTGTAAATTGAGCTTTACAATTCACTTCTATTTAAAAACATTGAAATATGACTCTATTGCTCTATTACTGGTAAATTCTGAAGTATCATAAAACAAAAATAGAAATAAATAGAAGATTACAATCATTAATTTTCAGTACACTGCTGCTTTAGAATTTACAAATAACTTTCCATCGGCCATCCTGTGTATTGTAGCATCGTGTTTTTCATATAATTCATTAAAACTAACAAAACTGAAGAGTTTTTCATGATATGCCATATCTAGCACTGCATAGGCATGGATGTGGTCATCAAAGTGTGACACTTTAACTACATGACAGAGAAATCCAATTTCTCGATGCTGATTTACCAATATCAATTCTATTTTTCCAAATACTGGAAGAGAATTTTCTACCATATTCAATAGAATTAAAGTTTGAGTTTTATATTTGATGTTACAAAATGAAATATACTTATTAATAAAACTACCTAAAAATAGTGGTGGAATATACTTTGAGTAATCTGTAATATAATTTATGGAATCCCTAGACATTTCTGGTCCAATATTAAGCCTAGTGCTAAATCCTAGCTTGTTAAAAAAGCGATAACATAACTGAAGCTGGTTTTTAATAGCTATAGTCTTAGTGATATTTACTCTTGAACAACTAACATTTGCAGTCATTTTCGCTTGCCTATGTTTAGATTCATATCTCACACAAGACAAGTACTTTATGGGTCCTATATGAGACATGATACGGGCATAATGTAATAGATGGTGATGTTTCGGTTTCAAGGTATCTTTAAATAACCTTTGATAAAGATCGTTATGTCTAATTATGTAATATTGTAATTTAATCAAAAGTGTATCATCAACATATTCAGAGTGAACAAGGTCAAAAAGTTGCCTTAATATTTTATAAAACTCCCAAACGACATCATCTCTTGGAACAAGATCTCCAATCAGTAGGCCAAAATCTCTTACAAAACAGAGCATTTCAGAAGCAGACATTGAAATTTTAGTTTTCACAAAAACATCTGCACGTAGTTTAGGGGGTCTATTTAAATCCCGGGATGAATAATTAAAACACTGAATTCTTTCATTCAAAGTATTCAATGATAGATATTTGGCATTGTGCAAAATGTGTCTTAAAATATGTAGCATATCGTAATGACATACTCCCTCATATAGGTCATGCATAATGTCAACGTAATAATTTTGAACTGTGTGGAAGTGATTCAACGTGTTAAATAAACAATTTTCTTTAATTCCTGTTAAAGATACATTGTGTTGAGCAAGATCCTGTGTATAATTTGCAATAGTTCGAATTAATAATAAATCTTCTTTGTTTTGAATCTTTGATGCCTGTTTATCAATTCTACAAAAACGACAATTGAACTGACAGTTAAAACTTTCACTAAATCCTAGAACTGAATGCAATCCTAAATTATCACCCAGTATAAGAGTTAAAACAAAACGAATTTCAATAAAGCCGTATTGTTTTAACACAAAGTTAATTCCTGATTTCTCCAACGCCTTAAATTCATCTACCAAAATTCTAAAAACTGCATTATTTCCAAATTCTTTTCTATCATTACTATGAAACAATAAAGCTAAAAAAATATGTTCCTGAAGTGACGAATACTGTGGTGGGATTGTTGGAAGACTAACATACACTGCCCCTAATTTTTGTTTCCCAGAATGAGAACCCAATGGATTGCCACACTCAAATTCATCATAATACATTAATAGTGGTAGAACTAATTTGCTACTGGTAACTTCGAAATTTTGTATAATGCTCCGAAAATGAGGACACTGATATACATTGCACATTAAATCTTCATTTTTCAGTTTATTAATGTGCACTAACATATCACTGTACATACCATCAATTTTAAATAGTTCAGTGAAAACTAAAGTAAGAGGAATAAATTGACCTCTAACCTTTTCACACTTAAGCATTAGTGTTTCACCATCTAGGTCAATCGATTGTTTTTTTCGTTCACCTATAATAAATTCTACAGGCTTGACATATAATTTATCATTTTCAAATTTTTTCGTTCGGAAATACTCTGTTTTATATTCATTAAAAGAATTTATCAAATTATTAAACAGACAATCAACATCAGAAATATATTTTCTTCAACTCTATGCTTTATAAAATGTCTAATACGAATTGTTTAAGAATATCTATAAAACCACCATTTAGAAATTCGGAAACAAAATCTACTAGATCCTGAATATATTTTCGCGGAACGAAAGACGAATGGTAAAGTTTAGATAAAAAGGACATGCATTCACGATTTAACATGTCATTAAAGGTTTCGACAATTGATGAAGTTAATGGCATATTCCACGCTTCTACTGCTTCAACTGATATCAAAGGAGTATCAATAATTTTTTGAGGATGTAACTTAGTCATCACATTTGATTTAGTATAATTTTTGTTTATAAGATTGTGAGTTTGATCTAATATATGCTTATATTTTAAATAGTGTTTAAATGATTTAAGGGTAGAAAAATCTCTAACACAGTTACTTTGAAAACAACGGTAAGTACCATTATTATCACATCGATGTTGAATTTTTAAATGTAACACCAAAGATGTTATAGATGGAAAATTATTTTTACATTTAAAACAATAGAGTGCCATAGTATTTAATATTTTCTAATGGTATTTATAATAGTTTCTACTGCTAAATACTTAGAATCATACTTAGTTTCCAAGCCGTAAAGAGATCTTTGAATAAGTAGCCATACTTGTTCTGCTTCTTTTGGATACTCAGCATTTAAGGCATGCAAAAGGCCAAATGTCACATCGACTGCTTTTAGAGGTGTTGGGACTTCATACAGCACGTCGTCAATTGAAACGTAAAATGCCTTAATAGTTTCTAAAGAAGGTCCAACAAAAACTGGCGTAGGTTGTTGCGTCAGACCATAGCTGGCTAATTTATTTCTTTTTCGTTCTAATGCAGGTTTTATTTCAGCAACAATCTAAAAAAAATAAACACTAATTTTATAAAATGACAGTTGAAAAATGTACTTTAACATGCAGAATAAATCCTTCACTTATTTCCATCGTTGAAGGTTTCCAAAACTTATTTTCCTTTGTATCTTTGTTTTTGTTTTATAACTACTACTGATTTCATTAGCATTGGCAAAAGAAACAGTACATGACAGGAATACGAATCTACAATAATGAGCATACACATACATACTGTAAAACATATCGTGTTGTTTAGCTTTACCTTCGTCCAAGTGAGATTCAAATGTTTTCAAATAATCATGAACAGCACTATTATTTAATGATTTTGCATATTTTAATATGTTTTTAGAAAATTCAGTAAAATTCGAAAATAATTTTGTTTCTAACTGTGGAAACTTAATATGGAAATCTTTCTGGAGCTAAAAACAATACAGATGCCAAATGAGATTGTTAACCAAGTTTTTAAATATTACCAAAGTATATCCCAAATTTAATTTTAATGCTGGAAGTGCATTAAAATATTCATTGATGGGTTTACTTCTCCACAGACTCCTAGGTAGATAAGTTTTTTCCCATCTATCTATAACTGACGTCCATGGTTCAATGGAGTTTCTTAGCCAGTTTACGTTTTCTTTATCTAATTCGCTTTCTGAACAGTTTACATGAGAATCAGGATTTGATTGGTTTACTGCATGTTTTATCGGAGCCAACAAACCGCTGTCCCGCATTTTTTGCCGTATGTTATAATATTTTCTGAATAATTTGCAACATCCTACTTTATTAAAAGACCCAGAAATTTTTTTCTTGTAAGCTACTGAAAAGTATAGTTCCTAAAAACTCAATTGAATTTAAGATCAAGCAAATTAAAAGGTTACCTTGACCTCAGAAGGAAATATTGAAACAACTGCATTTGCTAATAAATGAAACCTTTCACCAGAAATCCTAAAAGAAAAAACTTAAATACTTTTATGTTTATTGTGGTACTACGGACCTTCTATCAACATCATCTGCAATTTCATTTTCTATAATAATTTCTGTCAATTTATCACGCATATCGTCTGTAAGAGTTTTATTTTTTTCATAAAAGCACAGGACTGCTTTTCCTTTCTGGAACTTTGATAAATCATTTTTTAAATTGGTTTCTTTTTCTGGTTTATCAATAGCTTCCTTTCTAGTCCGTCCAGCAGGTGAATTTTATACCTCTTCTATATTTAATCCTAAAATAGCATCAGACCAAGGGTTGCCTAAACAAGACTACTAAAGTATTCCATTTGAGAAAAAGTTACTTACAAGAAGATGACAAGTCTTCAATATCAGAATTTGCAGGTGATAATAAGGAATCACAATTTGATGAAGCAAGAGAACCTGCATCTGTAGATGTATCTTCTTCAAGTGGTCTTAGCTTGGCCCATTTATGTTCTCGATATTTTTTTAAAAATAACATCCGCGGTCCAATTTTTTGAATTAGTTCTTTTATTGCGTCATCTGTTAATTTATTAAAAGCCTCCATATCTATATCATTTTCTATAATAAAATTTGTTTATTTTTATATTTAATAATAAACCTGTAATAAGTAAGTATTTAAGGAAATTGTTGTTTTTAGTTTATTCCGCAAAATATCAAAATCAAAAGAAATTTTCAAAACAAACATTTTACGAATGTTACGACTTAAGTGCACAGATAAGTTTTTACAAAGTGTACCTATTTTGTTTTTATCTCGTAGAATTGCAGAAAGTTGTATTCGTCTAACGTCAAAACCTGCCGCATTTAAAATTCAGATTTTCATAATTTCGAAAGTCAAATATGTACCAAGTTGGACTGGGTCACGAATTTTTTGGGCCCAGTGACTCAGTTTGTCACTGACCCAGTATGGCCCGGTCAGATCCAAAATGATCCAAAATGTCATCCTTATCACTTAATTTATTACAATAGATAAATAATGATTGCAGGTATGGTACTCGTACTTTAGATCTCAAGTTTCAAGGGATTCTTACTGTATAATTGCTTATTTTTAAACCTTTAAAAATAATTTTAATGCAAACAAGTGGTATTGCGATGAAAAATGTAACAGTCCAATTTTTGAAACCATTTATAAATAAATAACAAACATACAGGGATGTCAAGATGAGAAATAAATACATTTTACATCAAATATAATTTAAACATACCATTTTAATTAGAATGCATTTAACATGTACACATACTTGTGTTAGGTTTCGCTCATTACTATAAGTTGATAAGTATTTTACACTGGTTATTTCAAATCATAATTATCTAAAACAAACCAGCAAGGCAGTGCACTGGGGCATACCGGATTACTGGGCCAACAAGGGTAGGGTGCGTCGTTGGACCAGTCTGGGTCCCTGGGTCAGTCTGAGGTACTGGGTTAGCCTGGGTTATGGAGTCATTGGTTAATTATATAAGTTTCCGAATGGCCCAGTGACCCATTTGACCCATTAGTAGTTAAGGTTTCAAGATTTAGGCATCCACAATCTTGAAATAGTTGCAATTTCAAAGTTTTAGTTTAAAACTTTATTGACAGAAGATTTTGCAAGTTACATAACTGATAATTTAAACATTACGTATTAGCATATGCAGGAATGAAAAATTTAGAAATTGAAAATAATTTGTCAAATGATTTTGAATCGCAAAAATTTAGATCGTAATTATAAAATAATATTGTGAAATTTAAAGGAAAACTTCCCTTTTTTAATAACTTTAAATAGAAAGTTCGATAATATACGAACTGTTAATCATCTAATCTGAACAATTAGAACTAATTTAGGAAATTCTGGTTATTATACCTACTAATATTATTTGTAGCATGTAGTCAAAATTTGGATTACAATTACACAAAACTGTCAATATTACATTAAAATTTTAATACTGTTTCAGAATCAAAATTTTTAGATGGGTATGTTTTTTGATATTTTTACCCTTTTAATGAATTGTTTTATTAGCAAAAAAAGAACAAATATAAAGATTTTTGTTATTTATCAATTTTTATTGGTTAAAAGTAAAAAGTGTAGGTATTTAGCCATGTATCTTAAAAGTTTAAACAATATGAGTACAAACTAGGAACTGAAATCTTCTCAATTAATTTAAATAGAATTGCCATTTATGTTTAGTACTGAAGTAAGCACTTTAATGATTTTTTTCACTTAGATAGCATTGATCATTCAGCAATTCTTATAATAGCTTTAATCAAATATTCATATCATTGTTAGATCTGCAAAAATTGCATTACCATCAATAGAGTTGTTTTTATAGCTGTTGTTAGTGCCCTATTTGATTATTTCTTCTTAGTGGTAATTTGATTTCATTTATATCCACCCAATAAAAATAAACTTTTGGAAATGGTGAACACATATATAAAACAGCAAAATGTGTCATCTTACAACTATCAAAAGAGTTTTTCAAAGTGTTGAAAGCAGACATCTTGAAAATTTTTTGTTAACTGTTCCTAAGCAGACATATTTAAACATATTTTTGACATTTCCCCCTACCCTATTTTGTGGGTGGAGTGATCTTTGGATTTTTAAATGGAATGATGGATTTTCTTTAAAATTTGCATAAAAAGGTTTTAATCTAGGTAAAAACTAAGTGTGTGTGCAAAAAAAAAGTACTAATTGGCTCTTTCAGTTACAGAATTATAATTTGTTAAGTTCAAATACAAAAAATTATTAATCAATAAAGAACGTAATCATTTGAATGGGATACTTGAAAACTATTAAAAACAGAGCAAATCAATATTTGTTGTACACATACTTAGTTTTTACCTAGATTCGAATTTTATAAAAACATTTTCCTTCATTACATTTAAAAATCCAAAGATATTACCGGCCGCTCAAATTAGCGTAAGGGAGAAATGTCAAATGTGTCCCCCTGTCTCACAATTATAAGTACTTCAGGACAATTTAACAAAAAAATTATATCGTTTAAGAATATCCTCTTGTAGCACTCAGTATAATTTCTACATGCATTACATGCAATATAGTGCATTCAATGTCAAGAATTATTTTAATCTTGGACACAAATTATAAACTTAAATAAGCTTTAGTATATCAATAATTTATCATTCAAACGAGTTGAAGCAGCTGTTTAAATTATGTTTCATTGTAACACCATTGGAATCACAAAAATCTTAAATAAAATTTTTTTCATATATAATATTAAAGTTTTTAGATACACTGTTTTATTTATTATAACTATCACACTAATTGGTTGGTGATGATACTTGAAACTGAAGTTTAAACAACACTTTTTCCAAATATCTGTTCAATATACTTTCAGAATAAGACAATAAATATGTTAAATTTTGGATGCACAATTTCTCACACGTAAGACATTTAAATAAAGGTATGCAAATCATCTTAGAACTTATTCAGTTGGCGTCTCAAAAATAAATTAACAAAATTATTAGAAATTCTTTTCAGACTAAAATATGACATGCTTTTAAAGATCTGACATTCGACAAAACAACCAACAAATGCTTGAAACGGTGAAAAATTTATTGTAAGATTTGTATCTCTAATTTCAAGATTGCATAGAATAGGAACAGCTTATTGTTTTACTAAAAAATAAATCAACAATTTATTTAAGTTATGTTAATTTTAATGGTGGTGGTTATGTATAAAATTAATACATATATATATATATATATATATATATATATATATATATATATCTCGGTAAAAACGATTTACTTGAGGTTACCAAATATATTTTGTCGATAATATTTTGTTATGCTGAGACAAATATATTTTAATTAAACATTTTCATAATTGAATCCAATATTAGAACTTTTTCCAGTAAGTAAAAGATGTATTTGAAATCTTTTTTGAATTAACAAAAACATTTTCTACTTAACCCATAAACCATTTTTATTTAAAGAAATGTTAACTATCCAAATAACAGTCCTGAACTTAAAACAAGACCAAATGTCAACTCAACGAAGGATTTTTTCGAGTTAAAAAAATTAAGTGCATTATTTCTATTTAGGTGCTATCTTAAAATGAAGTATGTAAATACTTCAATTAATAAAAATGTTTGATTATTTTAAAAATTAAATTCATTAAATTCAACAAAACTGTTTTGTCGATTTCACAAATACTTAAATTGGCTAAAATAAACAAGTATGTTGAAATAAGAAACAACATAATCAAAACAACAAAATGTGTTTTTCCTTTTAACAAAGCGAAATTTCTACCTAACAAATTAATTTGTTGAACCAGCAAAATTAAGTCTAGTAATTCAAAATAACAGCTATGTTATAATGAATTGTGCAAAGTGTTAAATGGAAAGAATTGAGTGTGTTGTAAAAAAATTACAAGATGCTTAACGAACAATATATTTTGTTGAGTGAAATCTTAATTATTTGTTTTAAATAAATTTATGTATATCTTTAACAAAAATATTTATTTGTGGGAAAAATAATATTTCCTTGTGGCTATGTGACACTTTAATTTATTTGGCCAAATCAAATTTTGTTGAATTAAGCATTTTTTTCTCTGTATAAAAAATGGAAGTTGCAATATCATAAAACCCCTTTAAAAATAGCAAGTTTAAAATTTTATTTTGTAGGATAAGGGGATAAAACTAATAAAAAGCTTTTATATCATTTATACACCTCTACCATTATCCGTTAAACAAAAATGTAAGCAATTATAGTGCAGTTTTGATTTATTTGGATGTTATTATTGATAGTTTTAAAACAATATATTAGAATTTAACAGCACACATTAATTATTTATGTTTCAAGAAAAGCACAATTCATAATTAATATGAAAGAAAGTATAATATTTATTGACTATTCCCGCGTTTAATATAGACGTTCTTGATTGCATCATATATAATAAAAACAATTACTTACCTTGAAAAGCCATTATTAATTGCGGCATGTTCCAAGAATCCAAAATTTCACTATAGTATCCATTGATTAATCATTCACAGACACAGGAAACAGTATACTCAGAGTTTTGACGCTATTGCATAATGGCTGCTTTAGAATAATATGTGGTAGCCGGTAGGTCAACTGCATCACGAAATTTATGTTCTGTGCACATGCGCTGATATTTCTATTAGTACGATACGTGATACGATAAGCTCTGCTGTACGCGTTTTAAGACCTTTGCGCATGACGTCAGTGCGGATAAAAATCATTGTAAATGCATAGCCGAGAAAACTGTTTCTATATAAATTGGGTTTTTTTAGTAAATATTAGAATCCAAAGGATTGAAATAAATTAAATTGATGTTTTCAGTCATGTTTTCGTATAATTAATATAAAACAGGCATGCATATGCGTTTTTGTATTGTTCATACACAAAGATAGGTGCCAGAAAGGGAAACGTAATTGTTTCCTCATAATAATTAATTAGGTACACTCCCTTGATAAATTCTTTTACATCAATGTCTCTACAACTATGGACAGGTTTCAATATTAACACGCAGTTTTAGAAAAATCCAAAAGAACAAAAACAATTCAGGTACAATAAGAAATATGTTAAAATAATGGAATAACCTGTTTGCTTTACATGCCAATCATATTCATTTGTTATGCTATTGGTCTGTTTATGTCGATGTAGCAAAGAACTTACTTACGTCAACAGATAATAACCAGCATCACAACAAAATGACTTGCCTAACATAACAAATTCACATGTGTACTGGGTACAAATCTGTAATAGTTAATATTACAAACCATTTTAAAAAAATTTGTTAACTCAACAATTTCTTTGTCACCATAAATAATTTTTCTGCAACAAAAGGATTTTTGTTGCAATAGCAAATTCATTTTTCTGAGTGTAGGATATCTAAAATTCATTATCCTGAAAATGAATTTGCAATCCATGTTTTAAAGACGAGTCACTCAAGAATTTAACAAGTATTAACAGCTTGTAATTTAACAATAAAATATATATGGTCGTACTTGTTTGTTATATATAAAGTTTAAGATAGTTGTAATTAAATTAAAAGTACATCGTGTAAAAAGTTTTTTTAATTCTAAGTAGCCATGCGTTTGGTTGACTAGTTCAATTTGATTGAAAATCTGAATCACTGTCATCACTATCACCAATGTTAATAATTAGAGGTGCATTATATTCTTGATCAAACTTGATCTCACGTTTTCACCAATCTTTGATAATTTTTTCTGCATGTTCTATCAAATGTGCCCAAATCTCTGGTATTATTTTTTCTAATGTTTCTTTCCACATTTGTAAAGTTTTCAACAGACCTCCCATCTCTTCCAGCGTGTCGGTTGTAGTAGGTGTTACTACCACCCCATACATTTTCAATTGCATTGAATATGCAGTGATACGGAGGCAATCTTAACACCTTATGTTCATATTGTTCGGCCAGCAAATCGGCTTTAAAATCTTTGGCGGTTTATACCAAAAATTTTTAATTAATACTGATATGTTATAAAGCACATCATTTTGACTTACATCGTCACAAGTTAAATAAGCTTTGCTTAAAATCATTAGTTCCATAAGAATTTGCTTATTTAGTGTCGCTCTGCAATGTTACTTTTTTCTAGAAACTGTTAGATGTTTTATTTAACAAGTATAATAATACGACATGTTGTCTAAAATTATTGCAAATAATTTTTCCAAGTTCTTTAATAATTAATTTTCAAATTTTGCTCATTCACTTCTCTGTAGTAATTTAGGTTTTTTTGTGGAAGACGAGAAACATCAATTTCAGCTACATTTAGTAATTCATTTACATTTCAGGCATATAATGTACCTAAAAAACTAATTACATTATACTGTATTAAGGATAAGTAGATACGGCACCAACCTTTTTCGATCTTTTTGTGTGCTTTAACTGTTCTTATTGCACGCTTTACTAGGTACGGCTTACGACACCATTCTGAAAAAGCCATGTTTTGTCTAAAAACAAAAATGCTACAGATTCTCTTCTTTTATTTTCATATATGTTCCGGAATCGAATTCCATTTATTCATAATATTTAACAGTTTCATTAAACCTATTCTTGGATTATTTTTCAGCCATTTAAATCCAAGACTGTATTTAGGGATCGTTCACTAACTTTAAAAAACTCAACATGTTTCAAATTCAACCATCAAGTATCAACAGAAACGTGATAAATCGAAAATAATTACATGTTGCACTATAAATGTAACTGGAAAACAAATTCTAGCGATTTTCACGCAGCCTATAAAGGTGATCAAACTAGCAACAAGTAGCTTAGTTCTGGGTCTAAATGAATTTCGTTCATCGTCTTTGGTTATTAGAGTTCAGTTTAATACTAATATGAGTTGTGAATAGCACTGTTTGAAGCAAAAACCAGCCAACTATCAATATATAAAAACGGAAAAATTTAAGAGGTCGTTGACACCAACCAAACAAGGAATGGCATATAACCTAAAATTTAAACTTCAAAACTTAATATTTGGCTTTAAAATTATTGGCAACGTCGTAAATTGCTATTATTCAACCAACACTATAGCAATAATATTGTACGGTATTAAGTTGATAAACATCTACATAAATAGTTAGTACTTGTGTGACGTCGCGGATGACGAGGTCTATTTAGAAATTGCAAACACTATAGTATCTAAAATTTTACCAATGTATATTTCAGTACAAATAATTTATATAATTTGAGGTTATGTCATTGCGTGCATATTTTACACTACTTCCAATGAAATAATTTATGACTATTACCTTGGAATGGGCAAATAATTGTGTTCGTCATAAACATACTGAACAAATTCCCAAAAAATCATTTTCTATTTTACAATAAATACAAGTAAGGGTCACTCAAGGGTAGTACTAAACTACACTTCACTTTACCTAAGTTTAACTTCAAGTGCCGCCTCCAATTATACAGAAGCCATAGTTAGGTTAGGTTTCTGAATACCAAAAGATGAAGTGAAGCAATACTTGAGTGTAAGTGTGGCTTAAGTGTAGTCTAAGAATTTGGCCTTAAAAGCGGTTTTTTTCTTGAAAATCTTTAATAAGGAAAATTTGCCAAGAAATATAATTTGCGCCACGCAGCATATTTAATATTCGATTTGCATTCTGAAGGGAATAATTGTCATGTTTAGTTAAATCATTTAACATTCTGCCATCAAAGCAAAATCGATATTCATCAATAACTTTTTTCTTAACAATGAGAATTGATGAAGTATTTCACGGACTGTGACAAGTTTCTATGACACCAAGTTTTAACATGTCGTGTAATTCTTTATTTGGGATTTACTAATTACGGGGACATTACATAAGGTTGTTTTCGTACAGGAGCTGCATTACCAGTTGAAAAGATATGGTGGAATGGAATGTATAGTGTACTGTAGGGAAATATTGAGGTTTTGGTTAAACAGTTGACCTTTGTACGACCGCGGAAGCCGGTATAATTTAAATGAAAGTTAATAAAAGTATCAGGTAAAGTGACAGCAACTTCTGGCAACACTTACATGAATTGGCTTCTTTAGCATTGCTTGTTCAGCGGCGATTCTCTTGTAGATGCGTGGCCACGCGTGTGGAATTTACAACAAGGTTGATGCAAATTTAAGGCACCTTTGTGAAGATCTTGCCGTGACACACTTTTTAAAACATCACAACTCTTCGGCGTTTAGTTGTAGTCCCTCTGTCCGCGCACTCGCAATCACTAACGTACGGTTCAATTCGATTACCGAGGGGCACACAAATAATACGTCTGTTAAACCTTTAAGCAACTTGGGTTGCCTAACAGCGGGGACGATCAATACTGCCCACCGAAATAGCATCCGGGTGCTATTTTTAAATAAAACTCAATCCCAAGGATTACAAACAAAGGATGCATGTTGCAACTAACTAGTATAATTAATCAAAATTACCTAAATTGTACCAAGGATAAATTCAAACAAGTACAATACAGCACAGACTCACCCTAAATTGGTTAAACATTAAGTTATTGTGAGAGCAAAGCGCACAATTTTAACACGGGGCGCTTTAAAAACCATGCATCAGTTTTAAGAGTGGCTACCCGTGGAACACCACCAGTTCTGGGATGCAGATTGTTAATGCGAGCGAGTCGCCAGTAGAGAGGAGTTGCATCCTCCCTTATTACAAGAGAGCCTACATCGATTGGCTCTAGGAGTTTGGATTTGAACTAGCAACTACGTTGATATAGCTGGTGCAAATACTCATGGTGCCACTTTCACTAGTATCAAGTTCAAGTATTTTTCATATCCACGTTACCATCACGACCTTCAATGGAATGCGCTTGATAGTATTTCTTTGTATATGTAATAATTATTGTTGTAAATAAGTTGTGGTATTTAATATGGTTGTTATGGTTAGTTATTGATAGGGAATAAAAACGCTACCGGGTTTAAAGTGGAGCATGAAACTTTTTCTGTTTAAAATATATTGTTGTATGCGGAAACGTTTTTGTGTAGTTTGTACAACCCAGAAAAACATCTAAAAATACTGTTTGATTCAACTTGAAAATTATTTAGCACTTAGAACACCAATACTCGCAGAAAAGCTTGTTAATAAATGCCGTGTACTTAAAACTGCGTTGGTACATAAGTTAAACCACATAACCCGGACGCGCCCAAAATAGTCTCCCAAAACAATTTAAGAAAGATTAACATTCACAACAAAAGCCCTCCAAAACACACCTTTATCTATATCGCACGTGTATCAAAAGATCCAGAACACAGTTGTATAGAGTTCAGTAATTACGTACGAAAGTCATTTTTTACGTGGTAAAATTCAAAAAAATTTTGAAATCGTTTTTTACGTTTGTGCTTTTTAATGCCCTTGTTACTTGTTCGTAGTTTGCACTTTATCACTAAACTTATTTTAAGAAACTTAAATAATAAAATTAACTAAACGACCGACTACATCGTTTGCACGTCTGTTGACGGCGACTGTATGTCCCTTTATCCGGTACAGATTATTTTTTATTTTATTTATTTTATTTATTTGTTCCAACGTAGTAGTCTGCTACCTGAAATTTAAGCAGATCTGGCTTCCCCACCGAAAGTAACCATCATGTGTTATGTGTGTATGTGTGAGGGATGGTTGTGTGTATGTGTGTTGTGTGTGATGTTGGTTCGTGTTACGTTTCCCCTCTAGGACCAGGACCATCGGCAGCCGGATATCCCAGTCGTCAAGAAAGAACGCACAACGGACATTGCCTTGTCAGTCCGGACCATCGGCAGCCGGAAATCCACATGTTGAAAGGCAATGGAAGTGTGTGTTTAGGTGTGTGTGTGTGTGTTTGTGTGGGTGTGTGTGCGTGTGTGTGTGTGTGTGAGAGAGAGAGAGTTGTGTGTTGTGTGTGATGTTGGTATCCGTGTTACGTTCCCCCTTTAGGACCAGGACCATCGGAAACCGGATATCCCAATCTTCAAAGAGGAACGCTCGACGGATGTTGCCTTATCAGTCTGGACCACCGGCAACCGGAAATCCAGATGTTGAAAGGCAATGTAAGTGTGTGAAAAGTGTTTTATGTTTGTACAGTACATAAGAGATGTTTTGTGTGTGTGTGTGTGTGTGTGTGTGTGTGTGTGTGTGTGTGTGTGTGTGTGTGTGTGAAGTGTGTTTGAAATGTTAATTTGTGTTTATGTTTGCCCAGGATACTAAAAGGTTGGATTGAATTAGTATAATTTTGTACATGTTTGAACTTATACTATTACATTAATAAAAAATTAGGTTCTTTCAGAGGAAAGGATTTGTTTACTGTATTGTTTGCCTCGAGTATGTGAAAGTTCTTAAAATGTAGCGTTTGTTAAAAAGAAAAGAAATTCCCTATTCTACTACTTAAAATTAACTTATACTATCACTTAAAATTAACTTATACTGCTACTGTGGGTTATTATTTGTGAGAGACAGGGTTGTTAATATCTAGAAGCATGCAAATTCTACATATTAGGGGGTTTGATCGTTTCTAAGTCGGGTTAATGGTTTTATCTTGTTGCTTCTGGTCGTCAAGAGCAGAGCTCTTGGAATTCCAGGAGATCGGTCTCCGGTCTCCGGGGCAGAGCCTCGGTCCAAGGAGAGGTGGTACTTTTATGTCTCTGTCCGGGTAGTTTTGTTTGTGTCTTTTATCCGTCAAGATAACGTTGGTGGATGAGTGCCGTGGTTTTTTGTGTGAGTGCATTTAGGTGTGGAAAGAGGTTTTCATTCCAAATCATCTGGTGTAGGGTCTTGTTTAATAATGTTTGTCTATGTGTGTAGAGGTACGGTTGTAAGTCATTACACTCGAATACTATATGTTCCGGTGTTCCTATTTCTCCGCACGTACATATGTTGTTGTCAACTAAGTTCATGCGTTCTCTGTATGTTGGATAGAGTCCGTGGCCAGTAAGGTAATGAATAAATCCCCGACTGGGCACCAGGTATTTGGCTTTTAGGCGGTCTTTAATATTTGGGATCATTGTGTATACCCTTCTACCGGTTCTGCTTTGATCCCATCTTGTCTGCCATTCTGCAAGTATGTAGTTTTTTATTTCCGTCTTTGTCGTGGGCAGTTGGTTTGTGTTTAAGATGCGTTGTAGTTGTTGGTTGTCATTGTGTGTAAGATTGTATATTGCAGCTCGCAGTTTCACTACTAGGTCCAAGGGCATAGTTCTCACCAGTACATGAAGTGCAACATGTGCGGTAGTCCCATAAGCCCCCGTCAGTCGCAGTAAAACACTTCGTTGTGTACTGTTAATTTTTTGTATAGGTTTGATTGTGTTAAGGCGATGTCCCCACGTGCTCGCGGCGTATGATACCATAGCACCGAGCACATTGTTGAGATATAGCCTTACGCAATTAAGTGGTATCTTATAAGTCCTTTGGGCTAGCGTTGCAATGTTCTGCATTGCAGAAGTTGCACTTGCACAGACGGTGTTTATATGTGCCGAGTAATTCTGTTTTTCGTCTAATGTTAAGCCCAGATATTTTGTGTTTTGTGTTCTACTTATATTTACACCATCTAGTTTGATGGTGGGGTCTTTTGCCAGGGTTCCCTTCATCACAAGATATGTAGCTTTTTGTGGTGTTATGGTCATTTTGTTGGTTTTGCACCAACTTTGTGTATGGGTAAGGGCGATGTTAGCTTTACGTTCGATTTCCCTTCTGGAATTGCCTTCAACCACCAGCAAGATGTCGTCGGCGTATGCAATCGTTGACAACACTTCGTCAACGAAGTCCAGCTTTTCCAGGAGTTCATCCATTACAATATTCCAAAATAGGGGCCCGCATATGGACCCCTGCCGGCAACCTTTATTTATATGTTTGGTAATGCTCTCCGTGCCTTGTAGGGTTACATACCTGTCCCTGCAGTAGCTCCTGAAAGAGTGGTATAGTTGTGATGGACAGTTTATGGTCGTAAGTCTTGTAAAGAGTGAAGGCCACCAAAGGTTATTAAATGCGCCTTCTATGTCCACTAATATTAATAGGACGTATTTTTTGTGTGATTGCTTGATGGTTTGTATTGCTTGGTTTATGGCGTCCTCGGTTGATTTGTTTTCTGTAAAGCCGTATTGTCTTGGATGTACTCCTGTGATTTGTCTGTGGTCCTGCATTCGTTTACATAATAGTTTTTCATACGTGTTCAAAAGGCATATGGGTCGGTAAGAGCCCGGTTGTTTGAGGTCTTTACCTTTCCCTTTAGGGATAATCACGACATTCGCCTGTTTCCAGATGTTCGGAAAAACAGCTTGTCGTATGCATTCATTATACAGTGCTGTTAGCGTCGGTGTTAACTTATCTTGTAGCGCTATGCCGATCTCCGTAAGAATTCCGTCCGGTCCGGGTGCTTTCCTGCTCTTCGATTGGCATAGTGCGTATCTCACTTCGTCTTCTGTAAAAGGATCTAAGTTGTCGTCTTGTCTGTTCCATGGTCGGTTACCTATGTGGTTTTTGTCGATTACTCCTTGTCGTCTGAGTCGTTGTTCGTTAGTGTCGTCTTGAACGTTGTCATCGGGCAAAAGTGTTTGTAATAGCAGTGTCACAGTTTCACCCCAATCTTGTGTGTATGTACCGTCTTGTTTTATTAAAGTTGAATAAGTCATCGGTGGTTTGATTTTACCCTGAGTGATTTTATAGGGTATTCCCCAGGCGTCAGTTTGTAAGTGTCTTTCCACAAATAATTCCCATGATTTCCTTTTCATGTCAGTCAGTTCTTTTTGGTATATGTCTTTTAATTGTCGATAATTTGTTAGGTGGTATGCTCTCTCGGCAGGTGTTAGGGAGTTTTGGTAACTTTTTCTCGCTCGCTGTGTTTCCTTTTTTAGGTTTTGTAAGCGTCTTGTCCATTGGCTTGTCTTTGTGTGTCGTGTTTTCCGTTGTTTCGGGAGCACTTGCTTCATTGTGCGTCTAATTGTGTTGGTGAGTAGTTTTGTATACTCGTGAACGTTTTCATCTGATGTTATATCTTGTGGGGGTACAAATGTGTCCCTCAGTTTGTTCTAATTTGCATTTTGTATCTTGTATCGTTGTACATTGGTGAAGTTTTGTGGTCTGTCAAATAGCCTGGTTGTCATGTCAATGTTGAACGTGATTAGGTTGTGGTCACTAACCGTTTGGTGTTCTAATACCTGCCAGTCTTGTATGTAGTTGTACGTCAGCCCATTTGTCAGTGTAACGTCTATGTTTGTTCCTGTTCCTGCATGGGTGTTGTATATGGATGGGTTATTAGGAAGGTTGATTACTTCGAGTTGTAGTTCGTTAATCAAGCTTTCGACTTGTTCTCCGCGTTCGTCCGTGACGGAACTGTGCCACATCGGAGATTTTCCATTTACGTCTGCCATAATAACTATTGGTTTGTTATTGTAAGTGTGTAATATGTTGCGTATGTTGTTTATGTACGGCTTGGAATCCAGTCTGTATTGGAAGTAGCTTGTTACCAAGATCCACTTTCTAATCCGACCGTTTGAGACCTCCAGACATGTGCAGTGTTCTCCGCTGTATCGTTGGATTGTCGTGATTGTCAATGTGGGATCAAAAATGACCACTGCCGTTTGTGGGTTTCTACCTGTATGTATTTGTCTTGCCCTGACTGGCATGCTTGGAATCTTCCCATGCACCAGATAAGGTTCCTGTATAAAAAGTGCATGTAATCGTAAGGTTTCGGCTAGTTGTCTAAGCTCTTTCATTACAGTTGCACAGTGCATGGCATTTATTTGACCAATTCTGATCTTTCCGTAGTCCATTAGGGTAATAGGTGTTTATGTTGCATTCTGGTTGTTGCGTGTGTTTGTGTGAAAATGTTGTGTGTGAGTGCAGGTTCGTATTCCGTTTGTGGGTGGGTCACTATTTTGTCTGTGTGCATGTTCTCTTGTATTGTTTGTTGAAGATGTTGTCGATACGTGATTGCCCTTGCTTTGTACCTTTGAATTTGTGAGGGTTGTTTGTGTTTAGTTTGGTTAGGTTTACTGTCCATAGTCGGTTTTTTGTATGAGTCTGTCCATTAACATTTTGTGGGTTGGGCAATCTTTAGGGTTAGAAGCGCACTTTTTGTTATGTTTTAAGCGTGGTATGCAAACTGGGTGTTGTCCGTGCTTGGGGCAGTCTGCCCTTTTGTGCTTGGAATCTTCTTCCCCACAGTGTCCACATGTATCGGTGGTGCGTGTGCAATATTTCGTGACGTGTCCTAGATCGAGACATAGTAGGCATTTGGGTACCACTAAAAAGTCTTTCACTGTAACACTGCGATATTCGATATAGAGTTACCCTAGATTTATTAATATATTCCTCACTTTGCCACTTACTGTCGCTACATGATGTTGAGTCGGTTTGTTTTTCGGTCCTGTTTTGAAACTAAGTTGAAAGTCTCTATTAAAATCCTCTCTGTTAATTAGGTGTTCAAGGTTTTGAGTATAAATTAAATCTGTCACGTCTTGATCTTTCAGGTACGTTGGTATGTCATATATAATAACTAAGGGTTTTTTCTTGCGTGGTTTTTCGCAATTTAGGGTTTGTTTTAGGGTTGCATGGTTTAAAATTTTGTTTGCCTCGGTTTGGTTATCAGTATCTATAATTACTGCTTTGTTGGTTGTTCGGATGTTCTTAATTTTAATTTTATCTTTCAGTGGATTTAATGTTTTTGAAAAAATTTCTTGAATTTGTCTAGGTGTTTCACCACGTTTTGACGTTATGAACACCGTTGTATTTTGGTTTGAGATCGCTTTTGAAATTGCGTCTTGTTTTGGAGCTTTCGGTTTTTGTGCTACAGCACTGGCGTATGTCTGTGTTGGTATTGCCGTCACGTTTGCGTACGTGTTTGAAGTCATGGTTGGATTAAGCATTGATTGTTGTTTCAGATGGCTGTTTTCTACTTTAGTTTCGATGATGTTGTCCTGTAGTGTGTTGTTTTGGTGTTTTATGAATTTATGTTCGCCAGTTAATTCGGCTTGTAGATATATTAATTTTATTATTTTATCTCTGAGGGTTTTATGCACCCCTACCCTTAGGCGGTTACTTGGGTCTAGTTCATGGTCAATAAAGTTAAGAAGGTCCGTCCCTAGGTTCTCTAGGTGCTCTAAGATAGACTGTTTTATATCTTCCGGGTTGTTGTGGCTGGGGCTTCCTATCAATCTTTGGTTCCGTGGTATTTCGGTCGTTGGTGGGTGGACAGAGGGTGTTAGTACGACGTTTATTTGACTCGAGGTGGTATGTAGTGAAGGATGTGAGTTTAAGTCAAGATCTGGTGTTGTTTTACCCCCAAGTGAAACTTTGGGGGAATGTTGTGTTGTAGGCATTTTGTACTCTAGCTGTCTAATGTGATTTTACCTATCATTAAGTTATCTAAATTTAATTAAAAAACAAATGAAATGACAAAAGTGAATAAACAGTAATTAATTAGTAATAATAAAACAGAATGTTCAGTGTGACGACCTTGATCTCTACGCAATTACTAAGAAATAAAACTGTGTCACTTACACTAGACTAAGTTCAAGTTTAAATGTTATTCATATTACATCACGACATTCAATGGAATGCGCTTGGTGTTAGTTCGTTGTAAACAACTATTGTTATAAATAATTATGAGTGTGGCAGCTAATACGAAGGTTATTAATCGTTTAAAGTGGAACGTAAACTTTTCCTGTTTAGAATTTATTGTAGTATGCGGAAACATACTTGTGTAATTTGGACAACTATGGTACCCAGAAAATCACCTAAAATTCTGTTTGATTTAACTGGAAAATTAATTTAGCACTTAACACCGGTGAAAAGCTTACTAATAAATGCACAGTAACTAAAATTGCATTGGTTCGTAGTTGAATCATTTAAACCGGGCTCACTACACAAAATAGCCTCCCAAAATAGTTTAAGACAGTTTAAAATTCACAACAAAAGCTCCCCCCAAAACATACCTTTATTTATAGTGCACGTTGAATATTCAGTAATTACTTACAAAAGTCCTTCTTCGCGTGGTAAAATTCAGAAAAATTTCGAAAATTGTTTTTCCTATGTTATTGTTTTTTGATGCTCTTTGTTACTTGTTTGTGATTTGCACTTCATAACTAAACTTATTTTAAGAAACTTAAATAATAGAATTAGTTAAATTACGGACTACATCGTTTGCACGTCTGTTCACGGCGACGTTCACGTTATATTCAGATCATGCTGGACCTATGCTAATTAAAACTAAAAGTGGTCGTCCAGGTATAACTACCAAGAGCTACATTTGTAGCTATATTTGGTTTGTTGCCAAAGCTGTACACCTTGAGCTTGTTAGTGACTTATCTACTCAAGTGTTCATAATGTGTCTGAGAAGATTTATTGCTCGCCGTGGCAAGCCCTATAGAATACATCCAGATAACGTCATCAATTTTGTCGGTACAAACTCTAGTCTAAAGCAATTACATAATTTCGTTAAAATTAATAAAAATGCATTGATTAATGTTACTTCGGAGAAGGGTATTGAGTGACACTTTATACCTCTTCAATCACATCACTTTAAGTGGCCTTTGAGAGGCCGGTGTTAAGAGCATGACACATCGTTTAAAGCATTCTATTAGCAATTCTCTACTTAAGTTTGACACGCTGTATACTCTTTTGGTATAAATCGAGTCTGTTCTTAAATTTAGATCACTTTGCCCTCTGTCCTCTGACTCTTAAGACCTAAACCTTTTTTTAATCGGGCGGCATATGAGTACGATACCTCATCCAGACGTTACCAATACTGCTTTAAATCGACTCAAGAACTTTGCTCAAATACAATAATTACAGCAGTTATTTTGGCAAAGATGGAGACTACAATATATTGCTGAACTACAGCGTCGCTCCAAATGGTAATTTAGTCATAACATGCCTAAATTGAGTCAATTGGTTGTCCTTAAGGCTGACAATACTGCAGTTGCATCTTGGCGACTCGCGCATACTATAGACGTTCATGCTGGAATGGATCGGGTCAACCACGTACGTCGCTACACTAAAGACCTCAAATGAGCTTATGCGGCGCTCGTTTGCGAAGCTTTGTCCACTGCGTGACAGCGTTTATTGAATGTGCTTATTTGACAATTTTATTATTTTGCGCTAGTGCGTTAAAGTGTTTTTTTTTGTTTATTTAAACGCGTGAGTTTGTCTACTTAATACTACATACAAAAAACCACCTCTGGCTTACCTTTTTTTGGGGGGCCTTTATGTTCAATACTTTACTTTTAATTTGTATTTACGTTATGTGTTACTTTTGTAAAACTGTACCACATCTGCCCTCTGGTTTGTAAAGCAGGTCTGTTTAACCATCATTCGTTTGTTCGCGAGCATCACTATTACTCAGACACTCCTCCCGTGTTTGCTTCTAATTTGTAAATATGCTCAAGCTCTTATAAAATAAATAGATATACAGTCTTGCGCGCATTTTGTGTGCCATATTCACTTGCCAGCAGTTACTTTTCAAATCCAAAGCTGAGAAACATCACGGCCCTGAAATTGAATCTAGTCTGCCAACAATTTTCGGAAGCGGGTATCTCGCGTTTTTGGTCTCGTCATTCACTCGCTTGTAGTCTACACAAAATCTTATTAACCAGTCCTTCTAAACAAGCGCAACAGACGATATCTAAGAGCTATCTGAGTGCTTATTCATTTCTTGGCCTTCATATCTCTAATTTCTTGGCTTTCTCGCATTTGGCCATTGGTAGCCTTCTCGGCTGCAGTCTTATTTGCCAGGCATCTCCGGTATCGATTCTATGCTTGATTGTTGTTGTCTTCCTTAATCGACCGCCGTCGGCAGCGAACACGTCCGAGTACCGTCGTATCAAGTTCATAAGTCCGGTCAGTTGCTGTTGTTCAATATGCTGGCACGGTTTTGTCAACTTGTCTTATCGTAAAGTACTTCTTGGTGGATGGTTCTTTATCAACACCGGCACACACCGCCACGTGAACCATCGAAGAACACCACCCAACCGTTGTATTCTTTTTCAACCTTCCACTCAAGCACGTCCTATCCGAAGGATTCGTCACTAATCTGTTTAATAGCGTGCACAAAGCTTTCCAGGGGAGCATCATCCAAGTATCCCATCACCACATTTTCTGTCCTTCTAGGTAGGACAACGCCGTCCGTTAAACAAACTCGCACAGACACCTCGTCTGTTCACCAAAACGGTAATTCCTCGTTTCCTACTCTCAAGACATCCTCTTTATATCTACATATACTCTATACCTCCTATAGATATCAATTCCTAAGGTAACTTCTATAGTGATGTTCACTATGACTAACTAATGGTCAAATATCTTGCACCCAACTCCGATTTGCACATCTAGCATTCCGTGCGATTGATTTTCTTTACCAGCCACAGTTTGAAAACTCATTGTTGTGGGTGACACTTTACCACTGCCGCGCTCTACATCCGGATTAGCAATTGTTTTAGTGGTTCCGGTATCAACCAAGGACTTCAAATTTTCCGTTACACTTTCCATATGTGTAAATGCTGTTTGCATGCTTAGATCGTGCGGTGAGGACGATAGTCTCATCGGCAGAATCCGTGCAAGTCAACTATCGTTCCCTTCTGTCGACCACCATTAGTTTTCCGGATTTTCTTCTTCCTCTTTTACATTTGAATTGTATATGCCCAAACTTCCTACAATTCCATTGTAGTACCCTCTATTAGAATTGTTAAGATAGGAAGATTGTAAACTCAGTTATAAAGATAGTAAGTAATGTTAAATGTATTATAAATTCATTCAGGTCTTCAACCTGTGTGCTAGTTTTTAATAGAGGAAACAGTTGGTTACAACATAAGGCCAGCAAAATAGTTTAAAATTTCGAAATAGTCAAGTACATATCAGCGGCAGTTCCACTCCAGACTTCAACTGAAGTCTCTTTAGAAAAAATATGTAATAAAAGTAAGTCAATTGAAAGTAATGAAAGTAGTGATAGTGAGTTATAGTAATTTCGGGTAAGCGATGTAAAATTGTACTAACCATAAACCTATGAATATGGGAGCTGGGCCCGCTGGTTAGCTGTGGTTATAATTTATACCAAAAGAAATTGTATTAATATTCAATATATCCATTAATCTTGTAATTGTCTTAATTAAACAAGTACGTCAGCTAGCATATCTCTCTTTCCACTCCGGAGGTACGGACAGTCTCGACTCTCTAAATTATGACCACTCGTCAATCAAACTCACAAACAAAATAGGTAACCGCTCGATCAACCAACCAGGCAAGTAGAAGCGGGATTGATACGATTTGGGGTTCCACCGATAGCATGCTAGTACTAGAATCCCTGATCGCTACACCATCATCTCGGTTCCCTGCTCTTTGATTGATGTTTACGAAGTACCCGTCGTCTCATCTCCTCTATGCCTTCGTGACCTTGTTTCTATATGGAACATCTTACTTTGCTACTACCACGATGCGAAACATGCTTTGTCGCATCAATTTCCAAAGTATAAACTAGCGCATCATCTAGGGTTCTTGGTCAAGCCAGCCGTGATGCTTGCAGAATCCATCGCGTATCCCGCCAACAAAGGTCTGTACTACCAGCTATTTTAGGAAACTATCCGGTGCTGTTGGGTAGGCTAGTCTAACCAAGCAGCAAAATCTGCTTCAAACTCTTGCAAATTCTTGTTGTCTTTTTAGTAGCGGTTCTTCACTTGATCGTAGTACACTTGGTACACTTATTTCCCGCCTTGATGTTAAGGCCCCGTAGTTTCTTTTGTTGTGGTCTGGTATGGTCTGAGGAATATTGTAACGTGATAATTAACGCGGTTGCCCTTTCTTCATCGTTCTAAACGTTAGCTTCCATGCAGCCTAGAATTGCTTGAAATACGTCTGCCAATGTTGATTTCCGCCAAATGAGAGTGGCTTTACTGTGAACCTTGACATCCATTCGCATTCCCTGACATTCTTAAATTCTGAGACGTGCTGGTGTATCACTATAACTGAGAGCTCTGATGCTTGCATTGCTAAGGAATAAATCCGCTTCTGCATCTCTAACACCGTTTGTTTCCTTTTTCGCGAATTTTTTAACAGTTTTGTCAAAACTCCGCTTTGAGTTTTTGTAAATTTCCGAAAAACTTGGCGTTCAGGTCCTACGCGGATTTTGTAATTTTCTGTGTAAACTTCTCTCTCAGTTGGCTGTAATTTTGAATTCATTTTTGTTGAACCGTTCGTGCATTTTGGTAGCACTGTAAAATTTTTAGGCAAAGTGCAATTGTCTGAAAACCATAAAACAGTCTCCCGTATTAAAGGTATGCAAGAAAGGAATATATATATTACTCATATTTAGACCAGGGTAGAAAATTAATGAATTACATCAAATAATTTTAATCACCGTGTATAAGGAATTTTATTAGATAATACGCTTTATTAAAAAACCGTGGAGAATAAAAATTCATTCGTTTCATTAAAAAAATAAGAGATTTAAATCATGTACAAGACGCTTTATATCAAAAGAAGCAGTATCAAAAAGCTCTGCGTGTAATTTAATTATTCATAGTAAAGAAACAAATAGAAATTACATGAAAAATTTATATTAATTAACTCTATTTTAAGTAACCGGTATTAAACAAAATGTACAGATAATAATTAATATTTGATTAGGAGTCACTAAAAAATTAAAGGGTATTATATTTAATTGAAGTTAATTGATATAATATCTATAAAAACTTGTAAAAACCCAATAAAATGCAAATTGTAGAAGGGTATTTAAAATGTTACGTTTGAACACACCTGCGTATTTTTAAAAGGCAATTTCAGTTTAATTTGTTTAGATAAACATGTCGATTCTACGGATATTGAAAACGGTCGGATGCTTTAGCACGAAATACAGAACACCTGCGTATTTTTAAAAAAGCTTCTTTCGCGTAAATTTTGCAGATAATTAATGGTTACAAAGAATCTTGGAGAAACCGTGGCTTAATATTCACGGGAAGGCGCGATACGGGGTTATTTAACCCAGATAGTCCACATGGACTGAAATAATCGATAATAAGGAATATCAATTTGCACTAATAAGAACAGGGTAGATAGAGACAGATAATATGCGCAAGATCGAGGCACATATAGTAAAAGGCGTGAGTAGAGCAATGTCATAGGGTTGCGATTGGTTGAAAGTAAAAAGGCAAAATTTGAGAGGTAAAAATAACATTTCTGTATAAAATTCAATTAGTTATTTCCAGACGTTGCGTGCCGTGTTGAAATTTCTGAGATTTAACTGGGGCGAGTGCAAAATTCGTAAAAATCGCATGCCGGGCTGCGGAATGGGAACATAGCAGGCGAAATTCTTTAGAATTGTCCGTTTTGGAGACTCGACCGACAGACAGGCTAACCTCTATATATACCCAGGGGAATATGAACAAGCTCTCTTAGATCTTTGACTTGATTCAATGCGTTAAACAGTGCTTTTTAGTTTTCCGGTTTTGATTAAATAATTTAAACAGTTTGCTCGTATATTTTGGTGATTTAAAAAACAGTTTGTTCTTTACGTGCTACAATGAATGTACTTTAGTGCACTTAGAAAAGAAGATACAAGGTAATAAAGTTAGTATCACTGTACTAATTAGTCAAAATTTGCAACGACGAATGAATACATAAAAGTAGGCAGTTTTGGCGTATATTGGTGAAAGAAGCATGAATTTCTTTGCTATTTTTCGGGGGTGTTAATAATTAAATGGTTCATAAACATGACTGGATCCACAAAACAAGGTTCAGATATACACAGATGAGTTCCGGAAAAGCCCTGAAACAACTTTAGATGAATGGTGATGGAGAAAATTTTAAAAGCGTTGAGAATCAGAAGCCGTAAATATAACCCAGTTGGAATGGTGTGACTAACAAAAGGGACGATGTACATTGAAGCTACGAGTGCAGTAACCTTCAGGTAAATTATACTATTTTGTTTGAACTTTGATATTTTGGTGTGTGTTGAATAACTTTATAATTGATTTACTCAAAATGGACAGTAGTGAAATTGTACTAACAATAAAATTTTAATTTTAAGGTGAAATTTGCTTGTTTAAGTAGAAAGGGGTATTTAGTATTGATGTTCTGGATTATGATGAAAATTTGGGTATGTCTTTGAGCTCAATTAGACGAACCTGGTTAATTAACGTAAAGGGGTGGTAGATGCTCCCTTTGTACTCAGACTCAGGTCTGCATATATTGTTATAGTAATTAGTAGGCATCCTACAAGGACTTTAATTCTGGATGCACATTAAAATGATAACAGATTTAATCTTGAAATTTTCTGATACTGAAATTTATGCTGAATTTTAATTTTGAAATTTTAATGTATTGTTAATATTGATGTAAATAGAGTTAAGGTTGATGTTTGTGGTAGGAATGTGTTTGTTTTTTTTATGATTGAGGATGTAAGTTATCTTGAGGAGCAGCCGAGGCGATTAACAGAAGAAAGTCAATTGACCAACACAGTTAAGGTAATGAATTGCTTTTTGTAGGATTCACAGCATTCTTGACGCCCAATCTGTGGGGCTCGATTCGAAAAGCGTAGTTCCCGGATTTTGGTGGAAAACACAGCAATATATATATATATATATATATATATATTGCTATGATAATCGGGTTATTTAGGGGTATATAGGGTCGCAAGGTTGGTATACTTCATGTCAACAACACTAAAATCAAAGAAACTAAACATTTGAATCATAAAAAGTACACAATTTGTCAATGATGCAAAAGGCCAATATCAATCACACTGTATAAAATCCACATCTAACTTTAATCAGTGAATGGAACCTCATTCTTTAGTAATTTAACCAAATTTAGTAAAATAAATAACTCTAGACGCAATCCAATTCATTTTAGAAACAGTAATACGTTCAGAAACTTTAAATAAATACAAACTAGGAGTATCTAAAGTAAAACAAACATGAAACGAATCTTATTTAAACCCAACCCATTAGTGTAAGAACATAATCATCCGTGCTTACACTAAACAGGCCTTTCAAAAACAAGCGTGCCTCATGACGCAAGAAGTCAATAAACGCATTTAATTTACGTCACATGTTAAAGAATTGCATAATAGAATTATGTCTGCGTGATATTTTAAATACAAAGTCACCCAAAATCCAGCATATGAGAAAAATAAGATGCGGAACATAAGTTTGGCCATGTGCCACTTTAAGAATAATAGTTATTAAATTCCTATACAAAATACGAATACATGATATTGAAAGGTGCAAAGTACCATGGCCACCAAATTCCATAACGTAAAGCTTCGGTGTCTACGTAATTTTGGGAGCATTTCAACAAGGTATAGAATAGGTAACTTTGTGTAAAACCCGAATGCTTGCAAGATAGCGCAGGGCAACGCCTCGACCATGGTCGAATAAAAATGATAAAGCGCGGTAAACTAATAAGAGCAGGTGGATTGGCTTGCCTTTATATATTACACCAAGCTGATAACGGTCAGTCTTTCCATAATTGAAGCACGAATTGCACTGGTCTGAACAAATATATTACGCAAAGCTCAAATGTGAAATTAAAATTCGAATTATAAGTGAAAGCCAGTAATTAAAGATTTCAAGTACAAGTGCACGTTCAAATATACAAGTGTAATAGAAATACGATGTTGACATAAAACGTAAGTTTAAATTTTAATTAAGGTAAACATGATCTTTAACATTTATTAACTTAGGGCTCTGAGAAATCAACTAAGAGATCCATTAAGAAATCTACTAAGAAATATACTAAGCAATTTACTGAGAGATTTACTAAGTAAATTCAATAAGAAATCTAACGTAAAAATCCAATACTACAAGCGCCAGACATAAAATAAAGGAGAAAACTATTAATCAGTACGTTAAGCTGAAAACAACCCAAGATTACTGATTAACAAAACGTAGCGGCAGTCCAAAAGATTGGGGTATACGCAGAGCATTAGAACCAGGAATCAACCGGGAAAAATACCAAATTAGAGATCATAGTAAATTAATAGCATAAAACTTATTTCTTTTTTGAACATTTAAAGCTTACACACGCACAGATATTTATGTAAAGGGTCATGAAAAATTTTTTGATACGAAGAAATTATGTTAAGATAAAGAAAGGTCATGAATGTTCAACGAGACTGCCAAAATAATACAGAGTTATTTTTGCTGGCTTTAGCTGCTTTAATAGGATTATAATTTGGTGATAAAGAAATTTATATTATTAACTTTAATCCAAGGATTTTAAATAGCAAATAATATTGCAAAGATTGTAGAGTTGCCAATTGTACACATTTTTTGGTTTATTATAAAAATTTTGGTTATCTAGTTTATCTGATTCGGATACGAAGTGTTAGAGAAAAAGCGGGGTAAAAATTTTTTTTGTTATCGTATCGTGAACTCTATGTGAGGTTGAACTGAGCTAATTAAAGATCCTAATAAAAAAGTTCATTAAGTGCAAGAGTTAATTTGCATCATTTTTAGCGTATGTTAATATTCTTAGTGTATATTTTATCATAGTTTTAGTGAAAGGATTTAGCATTTATGTAACTTTCAAATGCATAATAATAGCGAAGAAGTTGTAATTTATAACGTATAGTGTTAAAAACATGTTCCTGATATTAGTTTACGAGTTGAAAAGTTGTTTGTCAAGGATTTTCGGGTAGAGTTGTGTTAATTGGTAAACAAGTTCAACCGTCGCTCTAGCATATAACGTGTACAAAATAACATTTTGATTCTGCGAAGTAAGAGGGACTTATAGTAATTTGCAGTGCAAAATTTAGTATGAGGATTTACAAGTTTTACTATGAGCTCATATTAAAACCAGGGGTAACGTAACTTGTATGGTTAAGCATTGTTACTTTAAATTGTTTATTAAAGGATGAAATGTTATTTTGAAAATAATTTGAAATAAATGGTAGTATTTCAAAACGTGGTTGTAAGTAATTTTACTGATGTGTGAAATAACAATTGATAATGATTCTTGGTGTTGATTTTTTTCTGCTTGAATAAATCGAGGTGAGTTGCCGTATCCGAGCTTTCTTTGGTAGGATAGTAGGGTAGTATTTTTGTTTCAGATAAATGCAGAGCAGCCGTGTTAAACTTTACTGATGAAGATGAGTTTTTAATGGTAGCAAAAAGCAGGCAGTATTTTGGCATCCATGAAGGTGGGTCATCTTCAGCCCAAGTGTAGAGTTGCAGCAGCAAAATTTGTAGAAAATGGATTCTTAGTGCCCTTTTGACATTCTACCGACTGCGCCAGTTAAGGTTCGGGCCTTTGGAACGATGTTTTTAAAAAACGTTTCCAAAACTTAACAAATTTATTTATTAATATTAGGGCGAGTTGTCTGGGTAAACAACAATGCAAAAGCTGTAATACTCAATTTAACTCAATTGAGTAGCTTAAACAACGAAGTATGGAGTTCGAAGACTGACTGCCGGGCTTTGAGCTCCCGGGCTTTTTATAATAACCTGCCCCCTCACATGGCTGTGGGAACTTGCAGATTTCATGTCTGCTTTACTCTTAATTCTACACTTTATTACATTGTAACAATCTTATTTCTAGGTAATTGCGGTATGTTAACCGTCTGTGACCTGCCACCTGCAGTATCACTGTCGTCTCGGATACAAAGTTGCATATCCGTTCTCATGAACTGTTAATAACTTGTCTTGTTTCTCTTTGTATTACATTGTTGCAATTGACTTATAATTTATTTAACAATTTCTAGTAATTCCTATTAAATTCTATTATTCAAAATATATAGGTAAATTGGAAGATACATAACTCGTGTAGTGTTGAAAACATGTTCCTGATGTTAGTTTACGAGTTGGAAGGTTGTTTATCAAGGATTTCTTGGTAGTGGTATGTTAATTGGTAAACAAGTTCAACTCTCGCTTTTGCGTTTAACGTACACAAGATAACATTTCAATTCTACAAAAGATATTTGACGGTTAAACAGGCAAGGAATGACATAAAATAAGGAATGATTGTTTACAGCATGTATTAGAATGGGATAAAGATATCATGCGTTAAATGTTCGTTTGACTGTTAAATAAAACTGTGAGACAAAGAAAGATTGATAGATGGTGTATTTATAGGAGTAGGATGAACGTATTTTGTATTTTATTTAGAGTGGTTGATTTCATCAAGGACAGATAAAACTTGCATATGAAAAACAGAGAAGGATTATTGGATTACATATATAGAAGGGAGACATGCGATAGTTTTAAGATTGTTTAGAAAGGGTAAATATTATGTTGCGTATAACCGAACTTGCACACACGGTGTAAAGAGGATAGAGGATGTAGAATATATAGGAGATTGGGATAGAAATAACTCGTGATAGGAATATGAAATATAGAGCGGGTACAAGGTAAGAAAGAGAAAATTTTAGTTTGTAGATACGAAGATACGAAGTGTTAGAGAAAAAGCGGGGTAAATTTTTTTTTCTGTTATCGTATCGTCGTGCACTCTATGTGGGGTTGAACTGAGCTAATTAAAGATCCTAATAAAAAAATTCATTAAGTGCAAGAGTTAATTTGCATCATTTTTAGCGTGTATTAATATTCCTAGTGTATATTTTATCATAGTTTTAGTAAAAGGATTTAGCATTTATGTAACCTTCAAAATCATAATAATAGCAAAGAAGCTGTAATTTATAACGTAAGTTATGTGATCCCCCATTTGTTATACCTATGAAACTAATAAAGTTATTAGTAAAAATTAGAAAATATTAGGAAAATGCAACAATGTAATTAAAAGACAATTTGTTACAATATATTTCAGTTATAAACGTTCTCATGTGAACGGAAGCGCTAAAAGTAGCACAAGGATAAGTGACACTGCAGATGTCAGGTCACAGACGGTCGTAGGAAGTCACGTACCGAGATTACGCAGAATAAGCCTGCAACATTGTAATTATGAATAGCTTTTAAGATAGCAACTATGTATTGTGAATAGAGTCAAGTGTAAGCAGACATTAGGTCTGCAAGTTCCCACAGAATTGTAAAGAGGTAGGGAGATTTTAAAAGGACCGGAAGCTCCGCTCGCGGTCAGTTCATCAACGTTCAGCTTTCACATTGCAGTCCGTCGGTAACTCACTTGTACAATTAATTACTAACTATTTCGACTTAGAATAAATTAATTCAAGATTGTAAAATTCCATGTTCAAATCTGTTTAAATAAAATAAATGTGTTAAGCACCAAAGAAGTCTTTTTAAAAAGGACCGCTTGAAGCCACGAACCTTAACTGGCGCAGTCGTAACGGATGTCAAAAGGGCACTAGCGAATCCAACTTCGAGGAACTGGTGGTCCGGGAATTTCAATTCCGAGTTTTGCAAAACAAAACCAAAGTTGGAGGAGAAACACGCACCGTTCAAGTCCAGCAGTTGAAGGAAAAACAAGCATAGTTTGAATTCAACAAAAGAAAAATTAGAGGCGATACAAGCATAGATCAAATCCAAGAAGCCAAAAGAAAAACAGAAACAAAGAAAGAAATCAATGAAAGCAACAAAGCAACTAGTGTAAGTTCATTTTCCTAAACCAATTGAAATTTATTTTATTATTAACAAAGACATTTGATATTTGCTAGTTTATAATTTATATGTATATATTAACTATTGTTACAACTATTTTATGCCATTTTTTTTAATAATTGACTTAGCAATTGCTAGAGATTATCTTCAAGCCGTTATTGAAATTTTATTATTATTTTACTTGTATATGAGAAATATTTATAAAAACTTGAGACAAAAAAAAATTCTGAGACAAAGAACTGAGAAAAACTATTCTGAGAAAAAAAAACTAGAGACAACTATTGAAAAGTCGTAAAGCGCAAAAGAGACTAGATCACGTTTTAACTAACGTAAGAAAAATTTTTAGAAACAAAACCAAACCTCTAATTCAACAATCTTAACTGGCGCAAGAAATTTTTAGAATTTCTGATTCAACCTTAACTAACGCAAGAAAATTTTAGAATTTTTAATTCTACAACTTTAACTAACGCAAAAAAACAAAATTCTAATCCCACAAAAAAAGAATTAACTGACGCATAAAAATAATTTAAATACACCGAGAATAAAAAGCGAAAGCTAAAACCACTAGCAATTAAAACCGAAATCCTAATAACAGCGCAACTATTCAAACTCGAATACCATTCATAAATAGACAACTTGCATTCTATTATTAATACAAGAAATAACGAAGCGCGATTTCAAATTGAACGCAAAACCAACACTCATCGTATCATCTTTAAAAGTGAATGAAAACTAACCTTGAATAAATACGCATAAAATCTAATAATAAATCACATCAAAAGCTATTTAAATACATTGCGAAATCTTTCAGAATTCAAGCATTATAAACAGCATAAAATTACGACCAGCAACTTTTATAAATTACACAAATAATTACGGTACTGAGAACGCATTCAAACGTGAAAATTTTAATTAAATATTTCAGTAAATTAAAGACGCACAAATTGTACTGTATAAAATCACTGCGAGTACTGAATAACACCCACAGTATAACTAAAAATAAACTATAATAGAGACGCTAACGTAACTAATTAATTGACAACATTGTAAGCATTGCAGACACCTTACAATCGCATAAACCAAAAAGATAATTATTACGCACCTAACTAAAATTGACATAAATTAAAAATAGAGAAGTATTCACTGACGTAACTAACGCAAAACATTCAAACCCGATAAATTACCACAAAAATCACTCAGCTTATTGAAACTTTGGAAATTAAAATTAAAAATCGGCAAATCAAGAGTAAACTCAACCAAACTAATACCAAGCGTAAAATCCATTAAATAACACCGAAAAACCACAAAATAAATCAAAAATGTTTAAAAAAAAAAAATAATTTTTTTTTTAACTTTTTTAAAATTACCCAAAAATTACCCAAGCCCAGATAACTAATGAAATGAAACATACCTCGAAATGATTCTCAGCTTTAACTGGAATAACCAATGTTTACTCAGCAATTACATTTCAGCCAGCAAAATATTTCTAAAAACCTTTTACAAGCCAGGAGATAACAAAAGGAACACATTGCTGATCCGTCCTATTATCAGTAAACTTACCGGAAGGGCACTAACATTAATTGCAAGTCGCGAGGACGTAGACCAATGGGAAGAGTACAAACGCATAATAATTGCATATTTCGGCGATCAACGGAACTTAAAATGTTTAGTAAGAGATTTAACCAACCTAAGGATGGAGCACAACCAGTCATCCTATCAATTTGGAATGAAATGCCAAGATGTAAGAAGCTTAATCTTTACGAAACTTAAAATCGAAGAAACCGACCTAAACGTAAGACTTTTAAAAACAAAAATGTATGACGAGATGGCATTAGATACCTATCTAAATGCACTACCCGAAAGACTTTCAGATAAAATTAGATTTCAACATCCCCAAAACTTAAAAGAAGCAATGAACATGATAATCGAGGTAGAAAACGTAATGTACTATAGAAACCGACTATATAACCCCAACGCAAATAAAAGCTACACGCCAACGAAAACTATACAACCCGCAAGACAAATAAATTCACAACAAAAATTTAACCCGTTCGATGCACAAACAAACCAAATGCGAACAAATAATCCACATTTTAATAACTCAAACTTTAACAACCAATACAAACAATTCTTAAAACCAACGTTTTACTTGAACTTTTCAAAACCCACATATCAACCAACATTTAACTCGAACTTTTCAAAACCCGCGTTTTAACCGAGATTCAAGCAAAATATAAATCAGCAAAGACCAACATTCAACGCGAATCCTAACAGAAACTCACCGATGATAAACAATAATAATCCCAATAACTATTACAAACCTACACCAATGGATACCTCATCTGGTAACACCAGACCTCACAACAAAATAACACACATTAGACCAAACCCCAATTAAAAACGCACTTTCACTTCAGAAGAGCTATTTCACCAAGAAGTAGAAGAGTATGAAGATGACCAGAATAATAACAATCGACCGTGTACGAATAATGAACAGAATTAATCAAACCATTATGAACGCGAAGAACCATATAAAAATTACGAGGAGGACGACGAAGAAAACACATGTTCAAATTTTCAAATGGACCATTTTATAAACGACCTAACGTAATAAATCTAAATAATATGAATCACCTTGTATTACCTTATATCGAAATACCCCACGCTGAATTTAAATTATTAATCGATACCGGATCTTCAAAAACATTAATAAACCCTCGAAAAGTAAATAAACATTATCTAAACTATGTAGAAAGAGAACCTTTCAAAATTAAAACCGCCTATCAATCAACCCTACACCAATTCGTAGCAAACATACCTTTACCAAAAACCTTTAACGTAAAGATGAAACACAAATTCTGCATATTTGAATTTAACGACAAATATGATGGACTAATAGGAATGGACCTTCTAAGAAAATTAGGAGCCTACATAGATATTAAAAACCGATTATTAAGAACCAAATATGGACGAATCCCCATCAAATTTCAAAACACCCAAATTGACGAAAAATATACATTAGAACCCCGAACGGAAAAAAAATAAGAATCCCCGTAAATTCAAATAATAACTTAGGAATAATAAACCACATAACTTTTCAACAAGGAGTAGAAACTCCAACCGCATTACTAAAAATCAAAGATAATTACGCCACAACAACAATATTAAACTCAAATGACTACCCCGTAGAACTATCTTTAACAAACCCGATTAACGTAGAAGAATTAAATTTTAATGAAATGGAAATAGATGAAAATCCAAACGAAAACTATAACCCCGTAGAAAAAGACGAAATGTTAAGACAAAATTTAAATAATATCCGATTTAACCGCGACATAAATCACGAAGAGCAGAAGGCAATACAAAAATTATGTTACGAGTACCGCGACATATTCCATTGCGAAGGAATACCCCTAACTTTTACAAATACAGTTAAGCACAACATTGAGCTAACAGACAACAAACCGATATTCACCAAAGCATACAGATTACCCTAGGCAAGTCAGGAAGAAGCTGACAGACAAGTATCCGATCTATTAAATCAAGATATAATACAACACTCCAATTCACCATGGAGCAGCCCCGTACTAATAGTACCGAAGAAACTAGATGCATCAGGAAAACGGAAATACAGAATGGTAATAGATTACCGTAAGTTAAACGAAAAAACGGTAGACGATAAATACCCGTTACCGAATATAACAGAAATATTAGATAAGTTAGGCAAGTGCCAATATTTTTCGACGCTAGACTTAGCATCAGGTTACCATCAAGTGGAAATGGAAGAAGGAGATACACAGAAAACAGCCTTTAGCACACCTAGAGGACATTATGAATATAAACGGATGCCATTTGGACTGAAGAACGCACCCGCAACTTTTCAACGAGTAATGGACAACATACTACGAGGGATACACAACGAAAAATGTCTTGTGTACCTAGATGATATAATAGTGTGTTCAACATCATTAGTGGAGCATATTGAAAGATTACGAGAAGTGTTCGAAAGATTAAGAACCGCACAATTTAAAGTACAACTAGATAAAAGGGAATTTCTACAGAAAGAAGTAGCATTTTTAGGACACATAATAACACCGCAAGGAGTGATGCCGAACCCCGACAAAACAAACGCTGTATTAAATTACCTCATACCCAAAACGAATAAAGAGATTAAAGGATTTTTAGGCCTTAGCAGATATTACCGAAAATTCATAAAAGGTTATGCTCAAATAACAAAGCCCCTAACCAATTGTTTAAAAAAGGGAAACAAAATTGTACATACCCCAGAATTTATAAAAGCAGTAGATAAAATCAAAAGCATTTTAACAAATCACCCCGTATTAGAATACCCAGACTTTTCGAAACCATTCATATTAACAACGGACGCATCAAATGTAGCCTTAGGCGCAGTAGTAAGTCAAGGAACAGTAGGTAACGATAAACCCATTAGTTACGCATCCAGAACCCTCAACGAAACAGAGCAACGATACAGTACGATAGAGAAAGAATTGTTAGCCATAATTTGGGCAACAAAGTATTTTAGACCGTACCTATACGGACGGAAATTTTATATATACACCGATCATAGACCATTAGTATGGCTATGCAAACTCAAAGAACCTAACTCGAAACTACAAAGATGGAGAATCAGACTAGACGAATATGACTATGAGATCATATACAAAAGGAATTTACAACAATAACGCAGACGCTTTAAGTAGAATACAACTTAATACACTAGAAACCGAATCAGTGATAGGAAACGCAGACGAAACCGAAATTAGAGAAGACCCAGAAGAAATGGAAACCATACATTCGACACAAAATGACAAACCGGAAACCGCAATAAAAATTTTAAACGAAGCTATAGACATGAAGCCTAATCAATTTATAATCACAGAAGTTTTAAACAACCCCAACCCTGCAAAATATACGAAGGTAGATAATAAGAAAATTTACCAAGTTCAAATAACCAAAGACGACAATGAGTCAAAAAAAATTAAAATTCTAAAGGAATACACCCCCGAGAAAAAACGATTTTATTTTTATTTTAACACGGAAAACTTGTACAAACGATTTTCAGAAATATATGTTAAACTATTCAACAATTCTGGCCCCGAACTTATAAGATGCACAAGAAAATTAGTAATAAGACGACCCTGACAAAATAAACGATGTAATAAGAAACCAACACGAATTAAAGACCAACCATCGAGGAATAAACGAGACCCTAAAACAAATCATGAGACGTTACTATTTCAAGGACATGAAAGAATTAACTACAGACTTTATCAATCAGTGCGAATTATGTGATAAAGCCAAATATGACAGAAAACCCCCAAAGATACCCTTAATGTTAACTAAAACACCAGACAAACCTTTCCAGAAATTACATGCAGATACTCTAGTAGTTGAAGCACAAAGTTACCTAACAATCGTGAACGCATTTACGAAAATAGGACAAGCAATACCAATCACTTCTAAAAATAGTATAGACGTAACTCAAGGATTTCTACGCTATTTTACATTTTACGGAACACCCGAAGCAATAACGTTAGACAACGGAAGCGAATTTAAAAACGAGACAATTCAAAACACTTTAGAATTACACAAAACAAAAATTCACTTTATAACGGAAAACCACCCTGAATCCAACGGACTAATCGAAAGACTACATTCAACCCTATTAGAACAGATTAGATTATTAGGAATAAATTACAAGAAAGAACACATAACTAACTTAATGTCATACGCATTAATCGCGTATAATAACGCAATTCATTCAACAACAAATTTTACACCCTTAGAACAAACCCTAGGACACTCAGATTCACGCAACCCGTACGATATACATTATAACTAAGAAATCTACCAGCAATACGCTAAAGATCACAAGGAGAAACTAAAAATAACTTATGACAAAGTAATGGACAAACTAGATAACGATAAAGAACGCATTACCGCGATCCGTAATAAAAACTCAGACATAAACAAATTTTTCATAGGACAAGCCGTATTCGAGAAAAATTACAAAAGTAAAAGACACAAAACGGCACCGAGAAATTTAGGCCCCTTTAAAATCAAACGAATATCCGACAAAAACGTATCCGCGATAGACGACGGCAAGATAACAAAATATGTTCACCTCAAAAATTTAAGACACCCTGTACTTTCAGATGGACAATCGTCACCCTTACCGTCAACCTCCACCCAGGTAGAACGGACACAGAAATTATAATTGAAGACATAAAGAACAACCCCGGTATACTACCAATAAAATTAGGCAGTATGCAGAACACTATAGATTATTGGACCTTTGCACAAAAATACGATTTAACCGAGCTAAAACAAGAATTTCAAATAATCAGAAATAATTATTATCGACTAAAACAGTCAATGGACACAACAAAATTCGGAAAAGAATACGCAATAGAAATGATGAACTACGACAGTATAACAGAAAGTATTTTGAAAAATATAGAAGACAAGTTTAATCGACTAATACCAACAGAACAAATGACGAGAAGAAAAAGAGGACTAATCAACGGATTAGGAAACGTAATCAAAGCAATTACCGGAAATCTAGATAACCAAGACGCAGAACGCTATGACAACGCGATACAACAATTAATAGAAAACCAAAATGACATCAAAACCATAATTAGTAATCAAATATTGATAACTCAATCAACGATCATCAAATTTAATGAAACTCTAAGAAAATTAGTTAGAAATCAAGATAGTATAGCCAATCGAATAGAAACCTTAGAAAATAACATGCGAACTACCATGTTAGGCATGCGAGATTTAATCAGATTCAATACGATATTTAACCAAATAATATCAACCCTAACTTTAATTCAACAAATCCTAGCAACATTAGAAAACGCAGTAACCTTTGCAAAATTAAATACCCTACATTCAAGTATAATAGAACCATAAATTTTTTATAAGAATTATTGAGAATAAAATCTTTTATAACTAATAGTAAATTACCTTTCGATGCAATAGAATCAAACATCTTAATATTCGAAAAAATAGCCATAGTTAAAGGCTATGTAAAAAACAACGATATAACATTTTTAATAGAAATACCAATAGTAGAGATTAACAATTACAATTATTATCACTTATTTGCTTTTCCAATGAAAATGACTAGCACATACCAAGTTATTATTCCAAAAACCAAATTCCTATCCTTAAATGAACAAAGATATGGTTATACGAACGAAAAATGTAATGAAGTCACACCCAATCAATATTTATGCCAACAACAATTCAAGAAGACAGCCCTTGCAAAGTACAACTACTAAAATTTACCAATCATTATGAAAATTGTTAAGCCAAACCTGTACAAATCACAAATATGAAAATTCAGAAAGTAACGGAAAATAAATGGATTGCCGTTTTTTCCACCGAAGTAATCGCAACAATGTATTGCAATCAAGATAAAAGTAATTTAGCATTAACCGGAAGTAAATTAATCACTCTTAAGGAAAATTGTCATATGAAATTAAAAAATGAAATAATTAAAGTTTACCAAGATCCCATACAAAGCAAGAAATTAGCAAATCTACCCGATTTACAAATCAAGATCACTCAAGACGAAAACGAAGAAATAATTCATAAACCAATGCAATTGGAACACCTGGAATTAGACAACCTAAACCACGCCATGAAACTCATGGAAGATTATAAAGAACACCTGAACGAGATCAAGACGCCCAAAGTGCACTACGATAATATTAGTGTATGGACAATTATATTGATTATATTGACTATTTTATTGATCACTTATGTAACGTACAAAATATGTATTAGATATAAGAATAATAAAGGAAACAGTTCTAGATTTTAGAAACCCAAAGAAACAAATGTACCCCTAGAAAATATGAATTTTAAATGAGATTAAACGAATTTAATTAAAAATCAAGAAAAGGTAAAAACCCTTAATTTTTAATGTACGTTGGGAGGAGTTATGGTATCCCCTATTTGTTATACCTATGAAACTAATAAAGTTATTAGGAAATATTAGGAAAATGCAACAATGTAATTAAAAGACAATTTGTTACAATATATTTCAGTTATAAACGTTCTCATGTGAACGGAAGCGCTACAAAGTAGCACAAGGATAAGTGACACTGCAGATATCAGGTCACAGCCGGTCGTAGGAAGTCACGTACCGAGATTACGCAGAATAAGCCTGCAACATTGTAATTATGAATAGCTTTTAAGATAGTAACTATGTATTTTGAATAGAGTCAAGTGTAAGCAGACATTAGGTCTGCAAGTTCCCACAGAATTGTAAAGAAGTAGGGAGATTATAAAAGGACCGGGAGCTCTACTCGCGGTAAGTTCATCAACGTTCAGCTTTCACATTGCAGTCCGTCGGTAACTCACTTGTACAATTAAGTATAAACTATTTCGACTTAGAATAAATTAATTCAATATTGTAAAATTCCATGTTCAAATCTGTTTAAATAAAATAAATGTGTTAAGGACCAAAGAAGTCTTTTTAAAAAGGACCGCTCGAAGCCACGAACCTTAACTCGTATAGTGTTGGAAACATGTTCCTGATATTATTTTACGAGTTGAAAGTTGTTTGTCAAGGATTTTTGGGTAGCGTTGTGTTAATTGGTAAACAAGCTCGACCGTCGCTCTAGCATATAACGTGCACAAAATAACATTTTAATTCTACAAAAAGTATTTGACGGTTAAACAGGCAAAGAACGACATAGAATAAGGATTGATTGTTTACAGCATGTATTAGAATGGGATAAAGATATCATGTGTTGAGTGTTCGTTTGAGTTTGAAAGAAAAGTGTGAGACAAAGAAAGATTAATAGATTGTGTATTTATAGGAGTAGGATAAACGTATTTTGTATATCATTTAGAGTGTTGATTTCATCAAGGACAGGTGAAATTATTGGATTTTATATATAGAAGGGACACAGGCTATAGCTTTAACATTGTTTAGAAAGGGTAAATGTTATGTTGGGTATAACCAAACGTGCAAACATGGTATAGAAAGGATAGAAGATGTAGAATACATAGTAGATTGGGATAATTTCTGGTAGGAATATGAAATATGGAGTGGATACAAAGAAAGAAAGAGAAAATTTTAGTATGTAGGTTAGAGTGAGACGACATTAATACGTGTAGCATGATGGGCGTGCAGTAACCAAGGAACTTATTTTGTTAAGGGCTAGGATTCGGTGAAATAAGGATCCGTTGCAAAGCTAAAGTGTATTTTCGTGGTAAATTGTTGCTTGTGTTGTTCAAAATTCTAGGACGTCCAAGACGGTTAGTGCGCGGATACGAAATTTACAGAAAACTGCTAAAAGTTAGCTCGTGTATTGTTGGAATTTAGTGGTAGTTGAAAATTTTGTTTGTGAAAAGGTCTTAACCGTTTAGAAAACTACCAAGAAGGCTAGTTTGTTTGTAGTAATGTATTTACCAGAAATTTCAAGTTAAGGGGGTAGATTTGGCTATATAACCATGAGGAAATGGTGTTTAATCTTTTTTTGCTGGTCATCGACGTGCCAACTAATATTTGTGAAGAAATTACTGTTAATTTTTTTTTTCAAGTAAATTTTAATATTTGAATTAAAGTTGATAATATCATACACAAGTTGGTGTAATGTTTTACTAGCAGTCCAAAAATTTGATAAAATGCATTTTGACAAATGCGAAGCATGTTTGAGTACTGTAAATTAAGATGGCATTATATTTTCGTGGTTGGGGCAAGTGTGCACACTAATGGAGTTAGAGAGTATTGAGGGATCGATTTGGTGTTTTGCCTATGGTAAATGGACCGGTAGTGGAATTAGCGGAGTGGGAAGTACCGTCATTTGGTAGTCGAGAGATTTGAGCAGCTGACTGCCATCAGGGATGATATTATACAATTTGGTGAGGTTAGAGTGCGTGCAGTCTTTGGTGAGAGCATCAGGTGTTGATGGTATGGTTGCAGTTCCATGTGCAATAGTGCGTTCCAGGTAACAGACTTTTGAGAAACATTGTTTATTTTTGTGGTTATTTGGTGTGTTATGTCAACTTTGTGCTTTATGGGTATATTTTATAAACTATATGGACTAAAGAGTTACTTGTTAAACGTTTATAATTTATTATTTAACTATTTTTTGTAGGAATTTATATTCATAAAATAATTTTTATAATATATGATTGTATGCAAAGTAAGAGGGACTTATGGTACTTTGCAGTGCAAACTTTAGCACGAGTAATTAAAAGTCTTACTATGAGCTCATATTAAAACCAGGGGCAACGTAACATGGTTGGTTAAGCCCTGTTACTTTAAATTGTTTATTAAAGCATGTAATATTATTTTGAAAATAATTTGAAATAAAAGGTAGTATTTCAAAACGAGGTTGTAAGCAATTTTACTGATGTGTGAAATAACAATTGATAATGATTCTCGGCGTAAATTTTTTTTGTTTGAATAAATCGAGGTGAGTTGCTTTAGGCGAGCTTTCTCTGGTGGGATAGTAGGGTAGTATTTTTTTCCAGATAAATGCAAAGCAGCCGTGTTAAACTTCCTGATGAAGATGAGTTTTTAATGGTAGCAAAAAGAAGGCAGTAGTTTGGCGTCCATGAAGGTAGGTCATCTTTAGCCCAAGTGTAGAGTTTCAGCAGCAAAATTCGTAGAAAATGGCTTCTCAAAGGTGTAGCTAGGCTAATTCAGAGAAAATGACGACCCAATCTTGGGGCCTTAGTACAAAGGTAGACTTAAAAAGAAATTACGATCCAATCGTGGGGCCTTAGTACAAAGGAATAGAATTCAGAGAAATATATATACATATATATATATATATATATATATATATATATATATATATATATCAAAAGACAAGTTATTTGCAGTCCGCAAAAAGAAATAGTATATAAAGTAAGATGTATCTGTAAACAAACTCTTATGAGCTATATAACTACTAACCCGATTTGTATTTGTCAATAGCTCTTATTATTTTCATAAAAGTTTGTTTACAGATACATTTTACTTTACATATATATATATATATATATATATATATATATATATAATTGTCTATATACATGTATGTGTATTTATGTAATTATGATTCTTGGTTTTATTATTATAATATAATATTTTGTTTTGACTGGATGAGTTAAGGAACTCAGCATTATAGTTCATATAGTCGATACCACTAATACAAATGTTTTTCTAAGTATGTGTAACATAAACATTGGAGGAGTATCCGCAATAGCTAAATCTGGTCCTTAATTGACACTTCCAATTTTACCCATGACGTCTATTGTTGAAGTTATGATTAGCTACATAAAAGTGGTAAAAGTAACCGCACAGTTGCAATATTGTGATAGAAAACAGCATTCATATATTTAAAAAGTTCAAGGCCTTCTTTAGATGTTTAACTTGTAGTAGCATTAAGAAATAATATTTTTCAGTATATCATTTTTAGCAAATGAAACAAACAAAAAGTGGTTAAAATGCCACTTTAAAGTATGTTCTAAGGTAAGTACTATTTAATGGATACTTTATTTTTCTTTACAAATAGTTTGTTGTTCAAAAACATCTTAATTTGTGTTGTTTTCTATATTTTAGCTCTTGCAATAACTAACCAATGTTTTATAAACCTTGTTCCTTTTACCATGTAGTTTGCTTGAGGAATAATATTAAATTATTTTTGAAGTTGCGACACTAGTACAGTTTTAGCTAACAATCGAGCTATACGCAACATGCCACAAAAATCAAGCTCTATTTTATGTAAAGGTTTTATGTTTTTATTTATTTTGTAATCGGCACTATTTACTATCTGTATAAATTATAATTTTCACCTACAAAACTTTATTTCGATATGAACTAGGTAAGACAATGGGTATCGGTACATCTAAACAGTACTCTGTTATTTTAACTTTAAAAAAAGTTAATTACAGGTTGTCAACTACTATTATCATTTGTAACGCTATTCCTTAATGAGTTTTTTACGCGATAACTACTTTTTATTTAATATTTGTTTATTATCCCTCTCCTAACCCACCAATCCACGTCAACTATCAAAATGATTTAAAAAAAGTTTGTAGTTTGTATAACCATAACAGTATACTGAAATATTAACTGTTCTAAATATCTTTTAACTGCGGTGTTGAAAAGACATTATTGACTTACCAATAATTATCTGTTAATAAGTAGTTCTTAGGAATAAGCAATTAATATGTTGCCGGTAATAAATAGTCAATGGTAATTATAAGGTCGTATATAGTTATCGGCCGATTTTTAATTTACAGGATCTTGCTTGTCCGTATTTAACAGGTGTGGGTTAATTCCTACATGATCTTTACAAAACCAATTTAAGTGTGCAAAGTTGTTACATTTATTCTCTCATTTTTAAATATTTCCCTCCATTTGTATGTTTCAGTTCACTTCCCAACAATATAGTTTAAAAGTAATTTATTACCAACATTTGACGTATTAAACAACCAGTGTAACTTGCAAGTTTGAGTTTGACACAATATCAACTTTGATAATTGTACTAGAGCCTGTTGTAATTCCCTGTTTATTTCATCCGTTCATGTACAGTGTGTCCCAAATTGGATGTATTAAATGGGTAACTTAGTTGTTATTAAAGATACAATAAAACTGTGTGCGCAGTCATGTGCCAACTTTTTGAGATCAATTCAATGGTGAAATCACAAATGAGCGATCTTCTTTTGTTTTCGAGTTATAGCCAAAAATTGATATTTTTAACAATTCTATTAATTCGTATAACTCGTTTGGTTGCAAAATATCCAAAAATACTGTAATAGTTTTTATATGGTTTTTACGTAGAATACAGTGGCGTACGCGAATATTTAATATTTATAATACTTTTGAGGTTATAATATAAACTTGCATTTTTTAAATGGAAACCACAATTGGTTGTCACTTTATTTAAAAGCTCTTTTGACAGCTTTTCAAAATATATAGTTTAATATAATTATCTTTTCAAATGGCCGAATTATTTCATGTTTTGGTATAATAAAATAATTTATTATATTGGTAATTTATAGTTGGTCATGAAACAAAAGGTAAACACAAAATAAGAGTTTATTATTGTACCACACCACTCTAAACAACAAAGTTTGAAAGCTAGAAGAATACAATATCATAACTACATATATTACTAAAATTAATATAACTACATCTTAAATTGAAAATTATACTTTCCTATCCACATTTAAACAGTCTATAATCCATGTATGGATACACAATACACACATACTCACACACCTCATACCCTCACAACCACACACACACAAGCACGCGCCCATGCATGCACGCACGCATGCGCACACAACCACACACACCCTCACCTACACACACCCTCACACATAATATATATAAAACACTAGAACACAGATGGGAATACTACAATAGTTTTATTTACTGATAATTCAGAGTTATTATTCAAACTGGCCTCCATTCTCTCTTAAACAAAGTTCGCATCGTTTTATTAAAGACTTAATAGAATTTAATAAATAAACCGCCTTAACTTTACGAAATACTGCTTCAATTGAATTCCGCAACTCTTCAATACTATGGTTCTGGGCTTTATAGATTTCCTCTTTAAAAAAATTCCACAAGAAATAGTCCAATATCGACAAGTCAGGAGATCTAGGCGGCCACTGAACAGGTCCAAACGTACCCATCCATTTATTAAGATATTCTCTATTTAAATAATCACAAGTAATTATAGCGTTGTGCGGGGGTGCACCATCTCGTTGGAACCACACTTTTGTCCTCCAGTAATTCGTGCAAGTTGGTATACAAAATTTCAATATAGCGACAAGCTGAATGATTGTTTTCAAAAATATGGTATTGAAATTTGCCACCAACAATGTAGCAACAAATATTCAAACCATAACGGCTTTGTTGACGCCTCGTATGTTTGATAGGTATTTTCATTCGACCAGCAAGTGCTTCATCAGACCATATAATGTTATTTCCAAAATTGTTAGTAGCAGAACATTTACGGGGATACCATTGACAAAATCGCCTTCTTTTTTGAAAATCGTCGGGAAACAAACTATGTATAATTTTATTTTTATAGGGTCGATATTTATTACGCTTCAATATTCTTGAAGCTGCTGATTTAGAAACACCCATTTCCCTTTCAATTTTCCTGCATGATGTTCTTGGGTTTGTTTCCACACATGCTATGGTTGAAACAGTAGTTTGCTCTTAATTAAAAACTGCATACTGTTTCGTTCTAGGTTTTTCAAAGCAGCCAAACTGTTGTAAATTACTATCTATCCTTTTAAACATGTTAATATTAGGTTGTTGTCTTTCAGGGTATCTGTATTATTTACATTGCTATTAGTTACACAATTACCTAATAAAATATAAAGTTTTTGCTGATAGAGGAATTTTCGCAGACTCAATAAATGCAACTAGCATATCGTATTTTTCGTAATTTTCAAATTTTGCCATTTAGTAACAGACTGATGCTTCACTTACAAACTAACAATACAATTTATTGCATGTGCAATAGATATGATTGAAGCTCGCTGACGTCTGTTATACAAACAATTGTCGTTTTTTGTTTACCTTTTGTTTCGCGGCCAACTATTTATTACCAATATAATAAATTACTTTATTATACCAAAAACATGGAATAATTCGGCCATTTGAAAAGATAATTATATTAAACTATATATTTTGAAAAGCTGTCAAAAGAGCTTTTAAATAAAGTGACAACCAATTGTGGTTTCCATTTAAAAAATGAAAGTTTATATTATAACCTCAAAAGTATTATAAATATTAAATATTTGCGTACGCCACTGTATTCTACGTAAAAACCGTATAAAAACTATTACAGTATTTTGGATATTTTGTAACCAAACGAGTTATACGAATTAATAGAATTGTTAAAATATCAATTTTGGCTATAACTCGAAAACAAAAGAAGATCGTTCATTTGTGATTTCACCATTGAATTGATCTCAAAAAGTTGGCACATGACTGCGCACACAGTTTTATTGTATCTTTAATAACAACTAAGTTACCCATTTAATACATCCAATTTGGGACACACTGTACATTATAAAGGTTAAAACAGAAATTCCTAATAAGGTGTAATGAAGGTTCCAGTTCCATTAGAGCTAATTGATCATTTTTATAAATGCATGCACTGCACATAATATATACTTATCAATTACTGTAACTGTAAAATTGTATAGGTTTGCATAATTTTTTACACCTTCAACAAGCGTCCCGCATTAGTTCATTAGCAATTTCGACGCCTATATGAGAAAAGATAAAAAATAAAGAGGATTCGGTGCGTTCTTTCATACATTTCAGGCATTTTAATTTCAAATATCGAAATGTAATAGAATTGTTTTTGACATTTATTTACTTACGATTTAGGAAATCCAGTTGGTGAAAAGTTTTCCCCTCTTTGAGTAAAATATCTATAACTTATAAATTCACTACACGCTAATGCAAGATGAACTAGAAAATTCGAGACCGAGATCAAACCGAAAGTTTCGAGGCTAGACAGAGACCGAGACCGCGACTTGTCTCGGGGCTCGTCCATTACAAAGCAAAATATTTAAACATTTTTTAGACATGGTGTTAAAGGTGGAACCTTGCTTCTAATTTACTGTGGTATCAGACATGTAAGTAAGCTAGGGTTTAGTATGCCAGGCAAATAAAATTTGTTTTAGTGAAGTAATTAAGCGCGTTACAAAACTGGACTTAGATGTGTTTTCTGGCATTTGTAAAAAGAAAACAATCAATGATTTGTATTACTGCTTTTACAGCTCGTCAGATTGGTTTATTTTTCAATTTAGGAAAAGTCAACAAAACCGTAAAATAAATATATAAAATGGGATTAAATTACGCAGGACGAACTGAAAAATTTCCAAATCGTCATACAGTTAGATTAAACAACGAATGTCGTAATGACTCTTCAATTAAAGTTCTTTAGAACTGCCGTGTTGAAGGTTTTGTCTTGAGATTATATATCTAAAGTAAATTCTGTCTTAATTATGTTTGGTGGCATTTGTAAAAACAAAAAAAGATAATGACCGATATTGCAGTTTTTGCAGCTCATTAGTTTGTTCTGCTGTTCTACTCCACAAAATGATAAAGAAACCCAGAAATATATTAATAATTGCGAACCAATCTAATACGATAACAGACGTCACCTAAAAGCCCTAATTAAACTAAAACAATTATATATTCACAGTTACTAATAGTAGATTTCTTGATAGCGTATATCTACCCATAACATTTTACTCAGAGTCCAATTCTAGTATATATATTTAGGGAAAGCATTTCTTGACAATTTTACACCCCTGAGGCCGTGATACACAACTGTATTTTCAATTGACCATTCAAGTTATAATAATTATACTGCATTGTGTCTATTTGTTCGAGGTTATCGGATAGTTTCTAAGTAATTAACGTTTTGAATTGTTACAGATTCAACCCACGTCAACGGCTTTAACGTACCTTCCCAACACTATTGTTCTACTGCTCAGAATTTACCAAACCATTTACTACAACAGGCAATATGTTGTTAATTAAATACTCAGACAACAATGCCTATTCAAATATTTGATCTTCTATATGCAAAAACGCTCGTTATCTTAAGAAAGTCATCATGCAATTATAAGCTTTTATCACACAACGTTCAGTTTTGCAATATTAAGGATGCGCAGGACTTTCTCTAACAATCGTTATCAATAACTCCTAGATATTTATTAACATTCTGTTAATGCTTAACTGTAATCTAGAGTTGCGAAAAAATTAACCGAAAGCTGGTTAATCAATGCTGTCAAATCTTATGGTTACCTAGCTGACAGTTAGTGACAGTCTGCTTAACTTAACAGAAAGTGTTACATTGTTTATCGTCTTTTCAAAGTCTTTGCTAGATAACATGTAGTTAAGTGAAAGTTGGCCGTCATGAAGTTTTGCAAGTTCATTGTCTTTGTCTAATGTAACATTCCTATCCTTTTGGCACTTACTAATGTAAATAGAGTTTTGTTTTGGTTTTCTTAAGATTTTTAGAAAGACTTTTATTCAAAATTTCTTCCTAAATATGCTATGGAGGTAAGAATACGAGATCTACGAATTGTAGTGTCACAGGAAGGACATTTTTAGTAAAGATTGCTGACACTTAGAGAAACATTTTAGAAAATAAAGAACAAATCGTACAACTTGTGGATAAATAGCATGAAACTTGGTTACAAACAAAGCATAATGCTAGTGCCTTTGGACAAGTAAATAATTAAGTTGTATAAATTATAAACATTAATTGAATAAAATATCCTTATACAGCCTCTTAAAACAAAACAACTAAAATGTAATTATGACGTAATTAAAAAAAAAATTCGCAAAAACACAGTATGTACAAGGTTCACGCCCCGGGTACAAAGTATGGATCTTTTACACTTTCTCCAACGCCAGCCACTAACTAAGAGAAAATGTTAACAGGACCTTTAAGCGTTCAATTGTAAAAAATGGACTTGATAGTGATTATGCTTTAGATATGTAATCTTATTGTTTACAATCCTTGCAATCATATTTTTTATTAATCTATTGAGGCTTGTTCATAAATATTTCCTTAAATTCCTTTGTTTCACTTCAATTTAGTAAAATCTACAACATAATTATCTCTGTGTTAGTAAGAGAAGAAGGGCTAAAATAAGGTATGAATCTATATCGTATCTTGTGATCGTGTGTGTGTATGTGTGTGTGTGTGTGTCTGTGAGTGCGCGCGCATGTGTGTGCGTGTGTGTGTGGGTGTTTGTGCGCGTGTGGATGCGCGTGTGGGTGCGTAGGTGCTTGGGTGCGTGGGCGCGTGGAGAAGGCAGGTGCGAGGGTGTGCGGTAACAAGCGTGTTAACGTGCGCGCGCACTCGCGCGAACGTGCGTGCACACGGCCGTGCGTGCGAGCGGGTGCGTGGGTACGAGGGTGTGTGGTTATATGAATGCGTGCGCTCGTAGGCGCCCGAGCATGCGTGACACGGCGGTGCGTGCGCGCGTGCACGCGTCCGTGTGTGGGTACGGGCGTGCGTGCGTCCGTGCGTTTGTGCGCGCGTGCCTGCGTGCATGCGACGGTGCGTGCGTACATACGCGCGTATGTGCGTACACGCGAAAGTGCGTGCGTGCGTGCAAGCGTCCGCGCGTGCGTACTAGCGTTCGTGTGTGTGCGTGCATGCGTGCACGCGTGCATGCGTGCGTGCCTGCGACCAACCGTGTGTGTTTGTGTACGTGCATACGTGCGTGCGTACATGCGACGGTGCGTGCGTGCGTGTACGTGCGCGTGCGCGTGCGTGCGTGTGTCTGTACGTGCATGTATGCGGTGTTCATGCGTGCGTGCGGGTGACCAAGCATGTATGCGTGCGTACGTGCGCGCGTGCGTGCGTGCATGTGACCGTGCGTGCGTGCGTGCGACCAAGTTGTGTGCGTGCGCGCGTGTATGAAACGGTGCGTGCGTGCGTGTGAGCACGTGAATGCCCGTCTGTGCGTGCGTACCTGCGGTGTTCATGCGTACGTACGTGCGAACGAGCGTGTGTGCGGGCGTACATACGCGCGTACGTGCGTTCATGCAAGGGTGCGTGCGCGCGCGCTCGTGTCCGCGCGTCAGTGCGCGCGTGCGTGCTTGCGTTTGTGTGTATATGAGTGTGCATGTATGCGTGCGTGCGTGCAACCGAGCGTGTGTGCGTGCGTAAGTGCGCGCGTGCGTGCGTGCATGCGACAGTGCGTGCGCATGTGTGTGCGTGTGCGAGCATGCGTGCGGTGTTCATGCGTGTGTGCCTGCGACTAAACGTGTGTGTGTGCGTACGTACGCGCCTACGTGCGTGCATGCGACAGTGCGTGTGTGCGTGCGTTGCTGCGCGCGTACGTGCGTACATGAGAAAGTGCGAGCGTGCGGGCGTGCGTCGGTACTTCCGTGTGTCCATGCGTGCGTGCTTGTGTTCGCTTGTTCTTGTGTGCGTGCATGCATGCATACGTGCATGCGTGCATGTGTGCATGTGTGCATGTGTGCGTGCGCGCGACCGAGCGTGCGTTTATACGTACGTCCCGCACACTTGTGTACATCTGAGGGAGCGTGGGTGTGTGCATCCGTGCGTTCGTGCGGTCGTGCGTCCGTGCGTCCGTGCGTCCGTGCGTCCGTGCGTCCGTGCGTCCGTGCGTTCGTGTCTCCGTGTCCGCCCGTCCGTGCGTGCGAACTTGCGTTTGTGTGTGTGCATGCGTGCATGCGTACATGCGTGCATACGTGTAGGCGTGCATGCGTGCATGCGTGCGCGCGCATGCATGCGTACGTGCGTGCGCCCAAGCGTGCGCGCGTGCGTACGTGCGTTTGTTCTTGCGTTCGTGTGTGTGCGCATGCGTGTATGCACGCATGCGCGCATGCGTGCATGAGTGCTTGCGTGCTTGCGTGCTTGCGTGCTTGCGTGCGTGCGTGTGCGTGCGTGCGTGCGTGTGTGTGTTCATGCATGCGTGCGTGTGTCTATATGCGTTTGACGATGCGTATGTGCGTGTGTACGTACGTGCGTACAACTGTTTGCGTGTATGTGCGTGCGTGCGTGCGTGCGCGTATGTGCGTATGTGCATGTGTGTACACGTATGCGTATGTGCGTGCGTACGTGCGTGCGTGCGACGGTGCGTGCATGCGTGTGTGTTTGTACGCGTGCGTGAGTGTGTGTGTGCGGGCGTGCGTGCAGTGTTTACGCGTGCGTGCGTGCAGCCAAGCGTGTCTGCGTGCGTACGTGCACGCCTGCGTGCGTGCATGCGACAGTGCGTGCGTAGCTGCGCGCGTACGTAGGAACGCGCAAAAGTGCGTGGGTCTGTGCATCCGTGCGTCCGTGTTTTCGTGCGTCCGTGCGTGCGTGTTTGCGTTGGATCGTTCCTGTGTGTGTGCCGTGAACGAACAGACGTGCAAACGATGTAGTTTGTAATTTAATTAATTTTATTATCTAAGTTTTGTAACGGGCATTTTTTATAGCTTAACATTTTACGCTTTTTCCCAATTAGTAAATACATTGTTTTTGGATCGCTGTTTGTATAAAGTAAATACTTTCGAATAGTTTTCAGATTTGTATGCAATTTAACTCGCGTGTATTAATTTTAAAAGTAGTTTAATTGAAGATTGATTTTCATTAATAAATAAATTGCAAGGAACGAGTTTTAAATAGGATTATTCGTAAATTACTCTCCAACTTATCGAAAATAATAAACAGCTTGTAATTAGTTATTAGATATGATGGTGCATTCACTTATTGGATGTTCCTTATGTTATTAACGAAGTCGATAAGAGGTTATGGTAACAACTATTTGATATAAACAGATTAGAGTGCAGAGTGTAGTTCTGATTACATTTGAAGAAAGTATGCTTTATATGTAACGTTTTTGATTGACGACAAGTGCGGTTGTAAGAACATTTGACGGACGGTTTTATTGCTTACGCGTGCCTTACTAATTGTTTTCTTTTATTGTTGCTTTTCTGTTGGAAATAAAAGTGGTAGAACTTGTTGTATTCGACCTGCACGTGCGTTTTACGGAACATTGACTTAGTGATACGCGTTGCTTTATTGATTGTGTTTTTTTTGTTGATTTGTCTTTTTATATTTGAACTGTGTGTGCGATCTAGTTTTCGTGGCCCTTTTTTTATCAGAGTAGTGCATACCTTGGATTATCCAAATACCGTTTTAAGCTTGAGTGTTTCTAACAAAACAATGATGATACAGTTGTGATACTGTAGTTTCTGAATTTTCTAACCCCAAAGAATCTAAAATAGATCATTGTTTGCGCAAATTTCGTTATTCAAAAGCATTAGATTTTTCTTTGTTACTATAGGTAGCAAATAGAACACCTCACGTTACTGTTAGTTTAATGCATTACATCGTGCCTTGAAGGCCCGTGATTCTAAATTTTTATTACCATTTTCTTTTGATTTGTGTTACAAAATATTTCGAAATTATTGTCTCAGGAAATAGAATTAACAAGAAATTTATCAATGCTACATAGTTCCATCAGCATGATAATGTCTGCTGCTAACACTAGTGAAATACGTAGGTGTGATTAGTGTAAAGTGTAAGAAATTCCATCAACACCCTCACAGTCAAGGGGGAAGTGCTTCGTTAGTGCAGGACATCGTGAGTCCCACACTTCAATTGCAAGGAAGCGTTACTGAAGGACTTTTTGTAAGTTGAACTATTTCCTACTTGTTATTACTGTAAATATCTTGTAACAGTCATTCTATGACCGCTACAAAATTAATACAATTTCTGTATATAATTCTGTACATAAATTTGTAAACGTCTAGTAATAAAGAAATTTATTTAATTGATTGGTGTAACGTTGAGGAACGCACTGTATTGTCAAAAGGAAGAAAGTTATTTTAAGGAAATTTAATCTTTGTTTAAACTATATCTTAATGTTTGAAGGCGTAGTATCGCATGAATGTGTTGTAGTCGGGATATCAGCACTTGTTTAACATGATAGCAGACTGCGCGGACATAATTATTGATTTTACGAACAGAAGAACGTTAGGTCGCATTTAAAACACGCTGGGTGGCTTACTAAATTAAAAGGGTTTTCAGAGTTGAAACTACCCGAACTTACGTTGTAAGGATTTGTAGAAAATGAATAGTAAGCACGCCTAAATTTACTGAACGGATATTTCTAGTTGTTGGTACAAATTAAAATTCCACATCTGTTCGGACCGCTTATCGGAAAGATAGTTTGGCGTGGACGTCCATCTTTTGTAAGTAATAAACATTGTCCTTATGGTACTAATATTAAATGCTTTAGATATTAGCACTTCTGTCTATATTTTAACAGAGCAAGAATTTATTGGTATTGTATAAGAACCCTTTTTAACGAAGGTAAAGAGGGGTTATAATTAACAGGTGGTTAATTGTATTATTGCAGGGTTTTAGGTTGTCCCGAATTATTAGTTGTTAGTGCATTCGTGAGTTTGTGAATGTCTTTCTGTGTTTGGTTCTGGAATTGGTAGCAGAGTTGAAGAAGAGGCTTAATCGCTAGTTGGTACTGCTGACGTTGGATATTGGATCGGCTGTTTCTGAATCCAATTCATCGGTACAGGTTCATGTCCAAGGGGTGGTCGTGAGTAGCCCTAGAAAATAGTTTACTTGTGGTGCGGAGTAGTAAAGTTATTTATTTCTAACTAGAATAAAATATTGGTTGGTCTTAAATTTTTCATAACTGAAATTAATTATTTAAGGGTGAAGGGATTTATATGTGACAATTAACTATCGATAAAAATGTAAAGATTATAAAAGCATATTGCTATTTTAAGCCTAATTGTGAACACAATTTGCGCACATTGTGGGATATAAATATTTGGTAACTTATATTCACAACACTCAATTTTAAATTTTAATACGAGCCTAGAGGCTTTTGTCTCAGTGTCGTGATTACATTGCCACTGGTTCACATTTTTCTATATTGCTTAGAATCTGTCTGGTTACTTTATTTATAATTATTAAAGAGATTGTGCAAGTGTGTACGACACAAAGTTTTATTAATTGGAAATCAGGAGCTGTTAAGATAATTACTGCGGGGAATTCTAACCTGGATTACATAGTCTTCCTAATCGGGTTGGGTGTGGTTGACTTTTTGCTTGAGTTGTTTCCTGGGCGGAACCTAGCCCTGGCGCCCATATTTACTTATCTCTTATGTAGCACTCCTACGACCCTTGTGTGCTTTTTGACTAGCCGTGGAACAGGAAGCAACAAATTAATCTCTCCGAGTTCGAGCCACTTTCATCGGTTCGAGCACAGCGTTGCTACAATTTACTCCTAGTACGCCTTCAGCGGGGTCTTATACTTTACCCCTCGCATTTAGGTGTGACAGGAATTTGACGTCCAACGTCTGGGGCTTGATTTTCGGTAAAGTAAATTCAGATTTTAAAGTGCTAGCTTCGATTGTCAAATATTTTTAGGGTTAATATGATATAGTTAGTTGGTCTTTACCCACATTAAATAATATCGTATAATTATTTAATGGTATGAAGATAGTATTAAATTTTTTTATAGATAGGAGACACCGTAGTTACATATTTTATTTATTTTCCATTTATAGTAAAGTGTAAGAATAAAAGTATTCGTAAATAGAAGGATAAATTTAAAATGGATCCTTATAGACTAACTAAAGACGAGCTAGAATACGAAATTTTAGTACGTGGCTGTAAACTTTCTACCACCGAGACGGTTAGAGAACTTAGGAAAAAATTGAAAGAGGAATTGTCTAAAGAGTTATTTGGTGAATTGAGAACGGCAAAGAATTTTAGTCCAGAAATTAAAGATGAGCTCATAATTTGTGAAAAGGAAACTTCAGAACTGGAATTAGAATTTAAAATCTTACAGTCAGGAGGAACATCTTTAGTTTTAAAACTTGAGACAAAATTAAAACATTTACTAGGTCGGTTAACAAGATTACGGCTAGATGAAGGGGACAAGGAATTTTTTAGTGCAATAGATGCGCTATTGGAACGTTTAGGAACACTTGATCAAACCCTCGATGAACTCGACATCGAGATGGAAACGAAAAACGTTGAGACTGCTTCAGTACCGGCAGGTGTAGGAAATGAGGCAGCAGGAGTTACAATAAATCCGGTTGTTGTATCAAAAAGGATACCTGTAGTTAAGTGGGGGATAAAATTTTCCGGGGATTCTCAAGATATTAGTGTTAATGCTTTCCTTGAAAGAATTGAAGAATATCGTATTGCTCGAAATATTACTGAGGTTGAGTTGAATAATTCTATTATAGACTTACTTCAAGGTAAGGCGCTTATATGGTACAGGTCGGTTCGTTCTTCGATCACTTCATGGACGCATTTTGTCGACGGTTTACGCAAGGAATATTTGCCCTTTGATTATGAACGCGAGTTATTATATGAGATTAGAAGTCGGAAACAATTACCACAAGAAAAGGTGGGAGACTATTTTTCTTGTATGATCAATCTTTTTGCGAGACTTTTTGTGGCGTTACCCGAAGATGAAAAACTAGCAATTTTGCGTAGAAATATTTTGCCATATTATATTCACGGGTTAGGTTTACACGATTTTTCGACGGTAGAAGAATTACGTCTTTTGTGCAAGAAGTTGGAAATAAATAAACAGCTAGCTACTGAGTTTCGTCAATCGACGGTTAATCTAATTTCTCCCTTAGAGCCCGAGTTATCAGGTATATCACCATGCAAAAATAAAAGTAGACAGATTTCATCGGCTGTTGTAGGGAAACCCATTAACCTTGACATACAGTGTTGGAATTGTCGAAGGGTTGGGCATTCTTTTAAACGTTGTTCTCGCCCTAGGGATAGGACGTTTTGTTTTGGTTGCGGACAAGAAGGTGTAACAAAATATGCATGTAGTAGGTGTTCGGGAAACGAGTATTCAGGTCGTCGAGAGGCCGGTCGTCGATCTCAAACACAAATTCGACAACAAAATTAGATAGTTTTTGGAAATCATGGTTAGACTTAGTCCGGGTGGAATTTCAAAAAGCGAAGCTTAATGAGATGTTTGTAAGAGTAGGCGGAGATCATCGTCCATTCGTATCTGTGGGTGTATATGATATTAAAATGGTAGGATTGGTTGATACTGGAGCTAGTCAAACTGTATTAGGGAAATCGGGGTGGAGTAAACTAAAAGAAATTGGTGGTAGTTTAAAACAAGACGATTCGTTAGTTCGAGTGGCAGATGGAAGGACATGTAATGTTTTAGGAAGTGTTCAATTACCGATCAATTTGGGGGGTAATGTTAAAGTGATAAAGACTTTGGTTATCTGCGATGTTGTCGAAGACATTATTTTGGGGATTGATTTTCTATATCAAATGGATATCGTACCGTTTGTGAAGGACAACAAGTGGGAATTTCGAAAGGATATCAAACTGAATGGAATTTCTGTGAGAGACTCATTAAACGATTCGCAGAAAACAGAGCTGGATGAGCTTGTAACATTTTTCTTTAAGAAAATAGGTCAATCTTTAGGCTGTGCTAAAAATGTGCACCACGTTATAGATACAGGGGATCATTTGCCAATCAAACAGCGGTACTATCCAGTATCACCGTATGTACAAAATATTATTAATGAAGAAGTTGATAAAATGTTAACGTTAGGTATAATCGAAAGATCCAGATCACCTTGGAGCTCTCCTATTGTGATGGTCAAAAAACCCAATAATGAGTACCGTTTCTGTATAGACTTTCGGAAAGTAAATCAAGTAACTAAGAGAGACGCTTACCCCATTCCATATATTTCTAGTATCTTGGATCGTCTGAGGGATGCAAAATATTTATCGACCATTGATCTTAAATCAGCGTACCATCAGATTCCACTGGAAACGAGTAGTAAAGAGAAGACGGTTTTTGTCGTGCCAGGCAAAGGGTTATATCAGTTTACGAGATTACCTTATGACTTACATAACGCACCTGCAACTTTCCAGCGGTTGGTAGACAATATCTTAGGGCCAGAGTTGGAAAAATATGTTTCAATTTATTTGGATGACATTCTTATCGCTACTCCTGATTATTCTACACATTTGAGAGTTTTAAGAGAGGTGTTTCAAAGATTAGCGGCAGCAGGACTTACGGTGAATGCCGAAAAATGCGAGTTTGTTAAGAGTAGTCTTAAATATTTGGGCTTTGTCGTGGACGCAGATGGGTTAAGACCAGACCCTGCGAAAATCAAATCAATGGTGGATTACCCAAAACCTAAATGTGCTAAGGACGTACGTCGGTTTCTAGGTCTTATTTCATGGTATAGAAGATTTGTTAAGGATTTTTCATGCCGGGTGGCCCCGTTAAATCGCTTAACCAGGAAAGCTGCTAAATTTGTTTGGGATGAAGAGGTTAATAAAGCATTCTTAGATATTAAACAATGTCTTATATCATCGCCAATATTATCCTGTCCAGATTTTTCAAAGAAATTTTGTATACAGGCGGATGCTTCTCAAATTGGTCTAGGGAGTGTATTAACACAGGATTTCGAAGATGGTGAACATATTATCGCGTTTGCCAGTAGAAGCTTAACAGCACAAGAAAGAAAATATTCATCAACGGAGCTCGAGTGTTTAGCCGTAGTTTGGGCGAACGAAAAATTTAGACCCTACATTGAAGGAGTTCATTTTACAGTAGAGACCGACCATTTTTCATTATTATGGCTGCACAAGCTTCAGAATCTTTCAGGTCGCTTAGCCAGGTGGGCATTACGGTTGCAAGGATACGATTTCAATATAGTTCACAGAAAAGGGACTTCTCACCAAATGCCCGATGCATTGTCAAGAGCTATTTCACTCATTTGTGTAACAAACCAGAATTTAGACGAGTGTTATTTAAACTTAAGAACTAGTATTTTAAAGAATCCAGGTAAATATCCGAGGTGGCGGGTGCACAAGGACCAAATTTTTAAATTGGTTGATAATACTGGAATTTCTTTAAATGATGACGATGCTTGGAAGATTGTTGTGCCGAAAAAATTAAGATCTGAGGTATTGTTAGAAAATCATGATGCCCCTACAGCTGGTCACATAGGTTACTTTAAAACACGGAAGCGGATTTCCCAAAATTATTATTGGCCAGGTATGAATTACGACATTGCCAAATATGTTAGGAAATGTGAAGTGTGTCAGGCACAAAAAGTAGAACAGAAATCTCCACATGGAGTTATGTACAAACGAACGATTTCTCGACCGTGGGAAGTGGTTGTTACAGATCTAGTTTGCCCCCTTCCTTTGTCGAAAAAAAGGAACAGATTTATTCTAGTTGTCGCAGACTGTTTTACTAAATATGTTTCGTTCTTCCCATTAAAATCGGCAACCAGCTCGGCTGTAGTAAAACATATCGAGGAAGACGTTTTCTTGGTCTATGGAGCTCCAGAACGAATTTTATGTGATAACGGTAATCAATATGTAAGTTCAAAGTTTAAGGATATGGCTAAGGGGTATAAAACTAAAATCATTTTTATGGCGAGGTACCATCCGCAGGCTAACCCTACGGAACGGGTGAACCGAACTCTAAAGACTATGATCCGCTTGTATGTGGACAAGGACCAGAGAAATTGGGATACGAGGCTTCCAGCTTTAGGTTTTGCGATTCGCACAGCTGTACACGAGGTAACGGGTTTTAGTCCCTGTTATCTGAATTTTGGTCGTGAAGTCCAATTATCAGGAGATATATTTCGCGCAGGGGGAACGGATAAAGAGGGTGCTATAGATTTTAGTACAAGAGAATACCTAACCGATCATTTGAAATCTATCAAGGAATTGATGCCAAGGGTTAAAAAGAAACTGGAGATAGCTTACGGAAAAAATAGCAATCGCTATAATTTGAGACATAGGCCATTATCTTTGGAAATCGGCTAGATAGTTTGGAAACGGAATTACACACTGTCCAAAAAAGCAGACTTTGTTGCTGCCAAACTCAATCCAAAATTTGTAAAGTGTCGCGTGAAAGGGAAGGTTTCGCCAAATGTTTATCAGTTAGCAGACTTTTCCTCGGGGCGTGATCTAGGCCATTGGCACCTTAAAGATATAAAGTTAGATGGGAGCCAAAATGAATGAATTTTTTGTGACAGGCTATAGAAGCAAATGTTTGAGTTTTCGGAGGAGGCTTAAGGTAAGGTAAGGGGGAGTTGTAACAGTCATTCTATGACCGCTACAAAATTAATACAATTTCTGTATATAATTCTGTACATAAATTTGTAAACGTCTAGTAATAAAGAAATTTATTTAATTGATTGGTGTAACGTTGAGGAACGCACTGTATTGTCAAAAGGAAGAAAGTTATTTTAAGGAAATTTAATCTTTGTTTAAACTATATCTTAATGTTTGAAGGCGTAGTATCGCATCAATGTGTTGTAGTCGAGATATCAGCACTTGTTTAACATGATAGCAGACTGCGCGGACATAATTATTGATTTTACGAACAGAAGAACGTTAGGTCGCATTTAAAACACGCTGGGTGGCTTACTAAATTAAAAGGGTTTTCAGAGTTGAAACTACCCGAACTTACGTTGTAAGGATTTGTAGAAAATGAATAGTAAGCACGCCTAAATTTACTGAACGGATATTTCTAGTTGTTGGTACAAATTAAAATTCCACATCTGTTCGGACCGCTTATCGGAAAGATAGTTTGGCGTGGACGTCCATCTTTTGTAAGTAATAAACATTGTCCTTATGGTACTAATATTAAATGCTTTAGATATTAGCACTTCTGTCTATATTTCAACAGAGCAAGAATTTATTGGTATTGTATAAGAACCCTTTTTAACGAAGGTAAAGAGGGCTTATAATTAACAGGTGGTTAATTGTATTATTGCAGGGTTTTAGGTTGTCCCGAATTATTAGTTGTTAGTGCATTCGTGAGTTTGTGAATGTCTTTCTGTGTTTGGTTTTGGAATTGTTAGCAGAGTTGAAGAAGAGGCTTAATCGCTAGTTGGTACTGCTGACGTTGGATATTGGATCGGCTGTTCCTGAATCCAATTCATCGGTACAGGTTCATGTCCAAGGGGTGGTCGTGAGTAGCCCTAGAAAATAGTTTACTTGTGGTGCGGAGTAGTAAAGTTATTTATTTCTAACTAGAATAAAATATTGGTTGGTCTTAAATTTTTCATAACTGAAATTAATTATTTAAGGGTGAAGGGATTTATATGTGACAATTAACTATCGATAAAAATGTAAAGATTATAAAAGCACATTGCTATTTTAAGCCTAATTATGAACACAATTTGCGCACATTGTGGGATATAAATATTTGGTAACTTATATTCACAACACTCAATTTTAAATTTTAATACGAGCCTAGAGGCTTTTGTCTTGAGTTACTCAGTGTCATGATTACATTGCCACTGGTTCACATTTTTTTATATTGCTTAGAATCTGTCTGGTTACTTAATTTATAATTATTAAAGAGATTGTGCAAGTGTGTACGACACAAAGTTTTTATTAATTGGAAATCAGGAGCTGTTAAGATAATTACCGCGGGGAATTCTAACCTGGATTACATAGTCTTCCTAATCGGGTTGGGTGTGGTTGACTTTTTGCTTGAGTTGTTTCCTGGGCGGAACCTAGCACTGGCGCCCATATTTACTTATCTCTTATGTAGCACTCCTACGACCCTTGTGTGCTCTTTGACTAGCCGTGGAACAGGAAGCAACAAATTAATCTCTCCGAGTTCGAGCCACTTTCATCGGTTCGAGCACAGCGTTGCTACAATTTACCCTAGTACGCCTTCAGCGGGGCCTTATACTTTACCCCTCGCATTTAGGTGTGACAGGAATTTGACGTCCAACGTCTGGGGCTTGATTTTCGGTAAAGTAAATTCAGATTTTAAAGTGCTAGCTTAGATTGTCAAATATTTTTAGGGTTAATATGATATAGTTAGTTGGTCTTTACCCACATTAAATAATATCGTATAATTATTTAATGGTATGAAGATAGTATTAAATTTTTTTTATAGATAGGAGACACCGTGGTTACATATTTTATTTATTTTCCATTTATAGTAAAGTGTAAGAATAAAAGTATTCGTAAGTAGAAGGATAAATTTAAAATGGATACTTATAGATTAACTAAAGACGAGCTAGAATACGAAATTTTAGTACGTGGCTGTAAACTTTCTACCACCGAGACGTTTAAAGAACTTAGGAAAAAATTGAAAGAGGAATTGTCTAAAGAGTTATTTGGTGAATTGAGAACGGCAAAGAATTTTAGTCCAGAAATTAAAGATGAGCTCATAATTTGTGAAAAGAAAACTTCAGAACTGGAATTAGAATTTAAAATCTTACAGTCAGGAGGAACATCTTTAGTTTTAAAACTTGAGACAAAATTAAAACATTTACTAGGTCGGTTAACAAGATTACGGCTAGATGAAGGGGACAAGGAATTTTTTAGTGCAATAGATGCGCTATTGGAACGTTCAGGAACACTTGATCAAACCCTCGATGAACTCGACATCGAGATGGAAACGAAAAACGTTGAGACTGCTTCAGTACCGGCAGGTGTAGGAAATGAGGCAGCAGGAGTTACAATAAATCCGGTTGTTGTATCGAAAGGGATACCTGTAGTTAAGTGGGGGATAAAATTTTCCGGGGATTCTCAAGATATTAGTGTTAATGCTTTCCTTGAAAGAATTGAAGAATATCGTATTGCTCGAAATATTACTGAGGTTGAGTTGAATAATTCTATTATAGACTTACTTCAAGGTAAGGCGCTTATATGGTACAGGTCGGTTCGTTCTTCGATCACTTCATGGACGCATTTTGTCGACGGTTTACGCAAGGAATATTTGCCCTTTGATTATGAACGCGAGTTATTATATGAGATTAGAAGTCGGAAACAATTACCACAAGAAAAGGTGGGAGACTATTTTTCTTGTATGATCAATCTTTTTGCGAGACTTTCTGTGGCGTTACCCGAAGATGAAAAACTAGCAATTTTGCGTAGAAATATTTTGCCATATTATATTCACGGGTTAGGTTTACACGATTTTTCGACGGTAGAAGAATTACGTCTTTTGTGCAAGAAGTTGGAAATAAATAAACAGCTAGCTACTGAGTTTCGTCAATCGACGGTTAATCTAACTTCTCCCTTAGAGCCCGAGTTATCAGGTATATCACCATGCAAAAATAAAAGTAGACAGATTTCATCGGCTGTTGTAGGGAAACCCATTAACCTTGACATACAGTGTTGGAATTGTCGAAGGGTTGGGCATTCTTTTAAACGTTGTTCCCGCTCTAGGGATAGGACGTTTTGTTTTGGTTGCGGACAAGAAGGTGTAACAAAATATGCATGTAGTAGGTGTTCGGGAAACTAGTATTCAGGTCGTCGAGAGGCCGGTCGTCGATCTCAAACACAAATTCGGCAACAAAATTAGATTGTTTTTGGAAATCATGGTTAGACTTAGTCCGGGTGGAATTTCAAAAAGCGAAGCTTAATGAGATGTTTGTAAGAGTAGGCGGAGATCATCGTCCATTCGTATCTGTGGGTGTATATGATATTAAAATGGTAGGATTGGTTGATACTGGAGCTAGTCAAACTGTATTAGGGAAATCGGGGTGGAGTAAACTAAAAGAAATTGGTGGTAGTTTAAAACAAGACGATTCGTTAGTTCGAGTGGCAGATGGAAGGACATGTAATGTTTTAAGAAGTGTTCAATTACCGATCAATTTGGGGGGTAATGTTAAAGTGATAAAGACTTTGGTTATCTGCGATGTTGTCGAAGACATTATTTTGGGGATTGATTTTCTATATCAAATGGATATCGTACCGTTTGTGAAGGACAACAAGTGGGAATTTCGAAAGGATATCAAACTGAATGGAATTTCTGTGAGAGACTCATTAAACGATTCGCAGAAAACAGAGCTGGATGAGCTTGTAACATTTTTCTTTAAGAAAATAGGTCAATCTTTAGGCTGTGCTAAAAATGTGCACCACGTTATAGATACAGGGGATCATTTGCCAATCAAACAGCTGTACTATCCAGTATCACCGTATGTACAAAATATTATTAATGAAAAAGTTGATAAAATGTTAACGTTAGGTATAATCGAAAAATCCAGATCACCTTGGAGCTCTCCTATTGTGATGGTCAAAAAACCCAATAATGAGTACCGTTTCTGTATAGACTTTCGGAAAGTAAATCAAGTAACTAAGAGAGACGCTTACCCCATTCCATATATTTCTAGTATCTTGGATCGTCTGAGGGATGCAAAATATTTATCGACCATTGATCTTAAATCAGCGTACCATCAGATTCCACTGGAAGCGAGTAGTAAAGAGAAGACGGCTTTTGTCGTGCCAGGCAAAGGGTTATATCAGTTTACGAGATTACCTTATGGCTTACATAACGCACCTGCAACTTTCCAGCGGTTGGTAGACAATATCTTAGGGCCAGAGTTGGAAAAATATGTTTCAATTTATTTGGATGACATTCTTATCGCTACTCCTGATTATTCTACACATTTGAGAGTTTTAAGAGAGGTGTTTCAAAGATTAGCGGCAGCAGGACTTACGGTGAATGCCGAAAAATGCGAGTTTGTTAAAAGTAGTCTTAAATATTTGGGCTTTGTCGTGGACGCAGATGGGTTAAGACCAGACCCTGCGAAAATCAAATCAATGGTGGATTACCCAAAACCTAAATGTGCTAAGGACGTACGTCGGTTTCTAGGTCTTATTTCATGGTATAGAAGATTTGTTAAGGATTTTTCATGCCGGGTGGCCCCGTTAAATCGCTTAACCAGGAAAGCTGCTAAATTTGTTTGGGATGAAGAGGTTAATAAAGCATTCTTAGATATTAAACAATGTCTTATATCATCGCCAATATTATACTGTCCAGATTTTTCAAAGAAATTTTGTATACAGGCGGATGCTTCTCAAGTTGGTCTAGGGAGTGTATTAACACAGGATTTCGAAGATGGTGAACATATTATCGCGTTTGCCAGTAGAAGCTTAACAGCACAAGAAAAGAAATATTCATCAACGGAGCTCGAGTATTTAGCCGTAGTTTGGGCGATCGAAAAATTTAGACCCTACATTGAAGGAGTTCATTTTACAGTAGTGACCGACCATTTTTCATTATTATGGCTGCACAAGCTTCAGAATCCTTCAGGTCGCTTAGCCAGGTGGGCATTACGGTTGCAAGGATACGATTTCAATATAGTTCACAGAAAAGGGACTTCTCACCAAGTGCCCGATGCTTTGTCAAGAGCTATTTCACTCATTTGTGTAACAAACCAGAATTTAGACGAGTGGTATTTAAACTTAAAAACTAGTATTTTAAAGAATCCAGGTAAATATCCGAGGTGGCGGGTGCACAAGGACCAAATTTTTAAATTGGTTGATAATACTGGAATTTCTTTAAATGATGACGATGCTTGGAAGATTGTTGTGCCGAAAAAATTAAGATCTGAGGTATTGTTAGAAAATCATGATGCCCCTACAGCTGGTCACATAGGTTACTTTAAAACACGGAAGCGGATTTCCCAAAATTATTATTGGCCAGGTATGAATTACGACATTGCCAAATATGTTAGGAAATGTGAAGTGTGTCAGGCACAAAAAGTAGAACAGAAATCTCCACATGGGGTTATGTACAAACGAACGATTTCTCGACCGTGGGAAGTGGTTGTTACAGATCTAGTTGGCCCCCTTCCTTTGTCGAAAAAAAGGAACAGATTTATTCTAGTTGTCGCAGACTGTTTTACTAAATATGTTTTGTTCTTCCCATTAAAATCGGCAACCAGCTCGGCTGTAGTAAAACATATCGAGGAAGACGTTTTCTTGGTCTATGGAGCTCCAGAACGAATTTTATGTGATAACGGTAATCAATATGTAAGTTCAAAGTTTAAGGATATGGCTAAGGGGTATAAAACTAAAATCATTTTTATGGCGAGATACCATCCGCAGGCTAACCCTACGGAACGGGTGAACCGAACTCTAAAGACTATGATCCGCTCGTATGTGGACAAGGACCAGAGAAATTGGGATACGAGGCTTCCAGCTATAGGTTTTGCGTTTCGCACAGCTGTACACGAGGTGACGGGTTTTAGTCCCTGTTATCTGAATTTTGGTCGTGAAGTCCAATTATCAGGAGATATATTTCGCGCAGGGGGAACGGATAAAGAGGGTGCTATAGATTTTAGTACAAGAGAATACCTAACCGATCATTTGAAATCTATCAAGGAATTGATGCCGAGGGTTAAAAAGAAACTGGAGATAGCTTACGAAAAAAATAGCAATCGCTATAATTTGAGACATAGGCCATTATCTTTGGAAATCGGCCAGATAGTTTGGAAACGGAATTACACACTGTCCAAAAAAGCAGACTTTGTTGCTGCCAAACTCAATCCAAAATTTGTAAAGTGTCGCGTGAAAGGAAGGTTTCGCCAAATGTTTATCAGTTAGCAGACTTTTCCTCGGGCGTGATCTAGGCCATTGGCACCTTAAAGATATAAAGTTAGATGGGAGCCAAAATGAATGAATTTTTGTGACAGGCTATAGAAGCAAATGTTTGAGTTTTCGGAGGAGGCTTAAGGTAAGGTAAGGGGGAGTTGTAACAGTCATTCTATGACCGCTACAAAATTAATACAATTTCTGTATATAATTCTGTACATAAATTTGTAAACGTCTAGTAATAAAGAAATTTATTTAATTGATTGGTGTAACGTTGAGGAACGCACTGTATTGTCAAAAGGAAGAAAGTTATTTTAAGGAAATTTAATCTTTGTTTAAACTATATCTTAATGTTTGAAGGCGTAGTATCGCATCAATGTGTTGTAGTCGGGATATCAGCACTTGTTTAACATGATAGCAGACTGCGCGGACATAATTATTGATTTTACGAACAGAAGAACGTTAGGTCGCATTTAAAACACGCTGGGTGGTTTACTAAATTAAAAGGGTTTTTAGAGTTGAAACTACCCGAACTTACGTTGTAAGGATTTGTAGAAAATGAATAGTAAGCACGCCTAAATTTACTGAACGGATATTTCTAGTTGTTGGTACAAATTAAAATTCCACATCTGTTCGGACCGCTTATCGGAAAGATAGTTTGGCGTGGACGTCCATCTTTTGTAAGTAATAAATATTGTCCTTATGGTACTAATATTAAATGCTTTAGATATTAGCACTTCTGTCTATATTTCAACAGAGCAAGAATTTATTGGTATTGTATAAGAACCCTTTTTAACGAAGGTAAAGAGGGCTTATAATTAACAGGTGGTTAATTGTATTATTGCAGGGTTTTAGGTTGTCCCGAATTATTAGTTGTTAGTGCATTCGTGAGTTTGTGAATGTCTTTCTGTGTTTGGTTCTGGAATTGGTAGCAGAGTTGAAGAAGAGGCTTAATCGCTAGTTGGTACTGCTGACGTTGGATATTGGATCGGCTGTTCCTGAATCCAATTCATCGGTACAGGTTCATGTCCAAGGGGTGGTCGTGAGTAGCCCTAGAAAATAGTTTACTTGTGGTGCGGAGTAGTAAAGTTATTTATTTCTAACTAGAATAAAATATTGGTTGGTCTTAAATTTTTCATAACTGAAATTTATTATTTAAGGGTGAAGGGATTTATATGTGACAATTAACTATCGATAAAAATGTAAAGATTATAAAAGCACATTGCTATTTTAAGCCTAATTGTGAACACAATTTGCGCACATTGTGGGATATAAATATTTGGTAACTTATATTCACAACACTCAATTTTAAATTTTAATACGAGCCTAGAGGCTTTTGTCTTGAGTTACTCAGTGTCATGATTACATTGCCACTGGTTCACATTTTTTTATATTGCTTAGAATCTGTCTGGTTACTTTATTTATAATTATTAAAGAGATTGTGCAAGTGTGTACGACACAAAGTTTTTATTAATTGGAAATCAGGAGCTGTTAAGATAATTACTGCGGGGAATTCTAACCTGGATTACATAGTCTTCCTAATCGGGTTGGGTGTGTTGACTTTTTGCTTGAGTTGTTTCCTGGGCGGAACCTAGCCCTGGCGCCCATATTTACTTATCTCTTATGTAGCAATCCTACGACCCTTGTGTGCTCTTTGACTAGCCGTGGAACAGGAAGCAACAAATTAATCTCTCCGAGTTCGAGCCACTTTCATCGGTTCGAGCACAGCGTTGCTACAATTTACTCCTAGTACGCCTTCAGCGGGGCCTTATACTTTACCCCTCGCATTTAGGTGTGACAATCTATCCGTTGTTTTGCCATGTCTTCGTCATTCTGATACCTTTTATAATAGTCTTGCCTGCTATTAAGAAAAAAAAAGAAAGAAAAAAAAACAATCAATACTACTGATTTACTCATATCAATTGTGACTTACCTATTTATCTTTTGTTAACATTTTGTCTGATTTATGTTTAATCGGTGTGTGAGGAAACGTTTCTGCTACTCCCCAATATTACCTCACTTTGTGATAAAAATTTTTGTAATGCTTTTATCGTGATTATATTATATAGTTTATCTAAACAGTTTTATTTACATTCTACAAAGTACTGAATAACTTAGACTTTTCATTGCTGCTATGCTTATTCTTTTTTTTTCAAGTTTGCTTAACTAATTTTTTTGCAGGTATTGTCACTAACTCCTTACCGCCGCATACATTATGTCAGTCTGCTTTCTACAACCCCCCTACTCTCCGATTGAGCCCGTGCATATCTTTGATTTCTTTGTGTTACGCACGGCTACGAGCCAACGTAACATAAATTTGGCGCCCAAGGTGGCTGCCACGATTACCGTAACAGTTTTTCAAAATAAGTTTAATTATAAATTGCTAACCACAAACAAAAACAAAGGGCATCAAGAAACAAGAACGTAGGAAAAAACGATTTCGAAATTTTTCCGAATTTTATCACGCGAAGAAGGACTATAATAAAACTGTGTTCAGGACCTTTTGACGCACGTGCGATATACATGAAGGTATGTTTTTGGGGGACTTTAGTTGTGAATTTTAAACTGTCCTAAACTGTTCTGGGAGACTATTTTGGAAAGTGGGCCCGGGTTAAGTGGTTCAACTTACGTGTTTTTCTAATACCATGGTTGTTTCCGCATACCACAATATATTTTAAACAGGAAAAGTTTACGTTCCATTTTAAACCCGATAGTGTTCTGATTCTCTATTGATAACATTCGTATTTGCTGCCACAATCACAATTATTTATAACAATAAACAAGGAATTAACACCAAGCGCATTCCATTGAACGTCACGATGTTATGAATAATATGTAAATTTACTTGAACTAGAACTTGTGTAAATGACACCGTTTTAATTTTTCGTAATTGTATAGAGATTAAGGATCGTCATATTAAACATTCTGCTTTATTATTTATTGATTACTCTTTATCTATTTAATTACAGATTTTTTTAATAATTACGTATAATATTAAGAACTAGGAAAGGTTTAAGATGCATACACCTCGTTCTCCCCATCGGAGAGAAGTACATCAAATACGCAAAACACCAATCCCGTCCTCAGCCAGATCTTTCATAGCCAGGTTAATGTTAATTTGACACCCTCTACGTCCACACCAGAAACCAGAAATAGTCCTAATATTAACACAGAATTTGATCCAGTAAACAGTTTAGACAAAATTGGGTTCATGTAACAAGACCTAATGAAATACATTAACGACGAACTAAACACATTCAATCGACTACGCGAGTTATGTATCCCCTAATTTACCTATATATTAAATAATAGAATCTAATAGGAACTATTAGAAATTGTTAAATAAATCAATTACAACTATGTAATACAAGGATAAACCAAACAGGTTATTAACAGTTCATGAGAACGGATATGCAACTTTGTATCAGAGACGACAGTGATACTGCAGGTGTTAGGTCACAGACGGTTAAGATTGTAACATATAGATTTTCTTGTAAATTTATTTATTGACTTTACCGCGATGCATCTATTATTTTAGTCTTTATTTAACAACATTTATATAATTGATTCATTCGTTATTGCATATTTAATAACCGACAAACTTCAAGGCACACTTCAATTTTAATTACAATTACAATCTACTACATACCACATCGTCCTTTGTGATAAAATTTATACAAACCTATTGGGGTGCTCCTACGCCTTGTAGTATCTAAGATTTTCAAGTTGTTCCCACGATTAGCGACCGATTGTCACTTTTCGTTTCTTTGTTGAACTGAAAGGTCGCTTGGTGTTTAAAAAACACTCAAGATGCTCAGGTAAATCAAGTTTTCCTGGCAAAGGCGCCGTAATAAATGACATAGTATTCTAAAAGTTGTCCCAGACAACTTGTGTAAAGTGTAGTGTACGAAATCTTTCTGGCGAAGATACAACTCTGTAGCGACATACAACGAATTAGAGAGCATATAATCATATGTGTCCAATCACCAAATGGCACTATCGAGATAAAGAAACCAAATAGATGCAAACTCTATAAATTTTTCATTGCCAAACACTACGGAATCACCGAAGTTCTGGCAAGCAATTGGTTAGAAGGTGAAGTGCATTGGAAGTCGTTCCTTACACAACCATCTCTGGGTCAAGACTTAGTAATAGCATGGAGGTTTGTAAAGAATCGTTTAGCAGACACAATCTTTTTAAACAAAATCGGCGTTCTTAACTCAACAAAGTGTCCTTTTTGTTGTGGTGTAGGGTAAGCATGGCATATAATGGTTGAGTGTCAAAGAGCAGTGCAACTATGGTGTTTTGTCATGGGCCTAATGAAGCCCCTGACAGGAAAATCTATTTTACCAATCAAAGCCAAATGTTACGGATTTGAAGGAAGGTCGGAACCAATAAAGCTAGCAAATTTTTTGATTACGCTGACAAAAAACTCTATATACTGCTCATTCTTGAACAGTGTTCGAAATAATGTGAGTCGTGGGGAACACACAAACGTATTTAAGGCACGTCTCATTTCAAGGGTTACCAAAGAATTTATATGGCACTTAAATAATAATTCAATGCAACGCTTTGAACAAACATGGACGATCAATAAAGCGATTTGCTGAGTAGAAAACAACACACTCCACCTGTCGAATCCGCTACGAATCAGTTAACCGTATTTGGAGTACAGTCTATAATTGACGACAACCATGAAATACATTAAATTGATGAACACTAATGTGATAAGAAAATCAGTATCTTTTCAATAATGTATCGAATGCAAAATTTATTTAATTTGATTTAATTAATTATTTATACATGCATCTTTTATTCTTTTATTCTGATTGATGTTTTGTAAAAACAAAAGTTTTAATAAATAATAATAATAATAATAATAATAATAATAATAATAATAATAATAATAATAATAATAACACACACACACCACACACACACATACACACATACACACAAAACACTTCTCAAACAATGTACAAACACAAAACACCATTCACACACTTACATTGCCTTTTTAACATCTGGATTTCCGGCTGGCGATGGTCCGGACGTAACACGGACATCAAAATCACAAACACAACCCTTACACACACGCGCGCGCACACACACACACGCGCGCATACACACACGCGCGCGCGCGCACACACGCGCGCGCGCACGCACGCACGCACGCACGTACGTACGTCGACAAAATACTGCAAACTTGGGATCTGCTCTTATACTAATTCGAGTCCCACCCTTTTGAGCTTCAAAAGCTACAAACGTTCGATGCTTCTTATATACCTAAAAAGATTAATATTTCTGCTTCGCAACGAAATATGCCACGGCTGCTCTGCTGCTTACTGTAAATCAAGCTAACTACAAAAATAACCTGCTACGGTAAATCGCCTATGTTTATTAACATATTCATAGAAAAAGACACGCCAAGATGAAGATATAACTCCTCTTTCACTCATTATTTATACATTATATACATCATCCTTGTTAAAATAACACATTTTACAATACATTTTAAAATCAAAAATTACCCAGATAAATATTTACAATTATATTGTCATAGAAAGCAACAGGCCTATACCACAGTCTCTACTTTAACTCCGGTTTAGTACGAGCTCATAATAAACCTTAATCCTTCGTGTCAAATTTTGCACGTCAATCCCCCAGAAGTGCCCTTTTACTTTGTACATACCAGATATTGTTATTATTATAAATCATTTCTAAACCTAAATATCTTCATCAAAATACAGTGCAATAATGCAACAGAGAAAGTTCAATCAATAACTCTTTTCAAGTTAACCTTTTTTTAGTTCATAACACTATACCTACAATGCATAGAAACACCTGTTTATATACATATGCAAACAAAAGCAACAGTTACCTGGATTCTATCACAACCCCCAGAACTGCCATCATACCATCAACGATTGCTGCCTACAGGAACACCCAATCTGGATTGCAATCACTACGACTGCTAGTTGCAACCATATCACCAAAGAGTTGTCTCGTTTTTCACCTCCATACTGGCTTCAGACTCCCTAACCTCTTCTATAAAGTGTAGGTAATCAACCAATTCGGCCAAACACTATCTTTTACTTCATTCTTCATTTTATACTTAGCACACTTAGTGCAAATTAAAATGAAACTGTTTTACTTACATAAACAGAACTTTATGCAACTCGTAAACGTATTAATACTTGGAGCCGTCAGCTGGTTGTAAACTACAAGTGTAAGCCTAAAGAGACGTATGCTTGCTGGAAACTTAGACAGCCTCACCCATAGATAGCTTCACCACCATTCGTTGGGGTTTATATATCCATCCAACGGTTACATTTTCCCACAAACTAACGTATACATTTCTCTGTATTTCATTTCCAACCAAAAGCGATTTTCTACGAAAACATAAGTTTAAGCTTACAACAACACTAACATCATTTCTCTGTATTCGTTCTAACTGACAAGACTTTTCAAAATATTTTCTAGAAAAAAATCTACTAGCAAAAGTTAACGTTTAAAAACGCCTCTAATAATACGCTTTATAGCTTTCTCGCTTCAATACATACGCGCTAAATTGCCCGTCTATCTTTTCTGTCATCTCCATTGTCCATGAACGTTAAAGTTCCATCTCTGCATATCGTACTCATACTCATTCTATCAAACACTTTCTCTTTATTTACTTGTTTGCAAGTTTTATTGTAACTGACAAAATCACCCTCTCCTCTTAAGTTTAAACCATGTCTATGTTAACGCGTGATATTTCTTTTTTACTTTTAGCCATTCTAACAAATAACCTTTATTTGTTTCGCTGTTGGCAAGCGGTATTTGTCACCGACTATATATGCATTCCAAAACTATAAATTCATTATTAATTGACAGCGTCGGCCAACCCTACCTTGAATTGCCTATTATTTGTGTCGTCTTATCTTTTAACAATACCCAGAAGGCTTTGTTCGATTATTTCCTTATAACTTTACTGAATTGTTTGGTTAATTGAATAATTAAAGTAACCCGTGGGTTCTTTAATATTCTCTGACGAAACCAGTAAACTTTAAGAAAGGATTTCCTTAAAATGATGGAACGCAACTATCTTCCGACTATGCTAGGGGTCTATTCCTCGGGAAGAGCTTATAAGGATTGGTCGTGGTCCTTTTTACAAAACATTATTTACTTACTGTGGCTTAATTTATACCAAGATAGGGGTATGGGGAGGACGCCACCAGGTCATTAAGTTTTAAACACAGAGTTTCCCTAAGGGGGATTTGGGGATCCTTAGAGAAGAATATTGTAATTACTGCTTACGCAGGAGCTGTAAAGAAAATTGAATTAAATTAACAAAGGAGAATACAAGAGGTATACTCTTGCTACCTCATAATCAGAAAAGCTATAAATATCAATTGGGCACACACTTTTATAGACACAAATATTAGGCATAAAATTTTGAAAGTGCTATCAGTACTCCTTCGTCAAATGGGAGCTACAAATATCATTATATTGAAGGTATTTATGCCTTTTATTCCTTAATCCTATTACCCTATTTTTGAACTAACTTGTTCAAAATAAAACAATTAATTAAATGAATTAAAAGGTGATTCTTTAATTAAATGTTGCTTCATGATAAAAAGTTGTTTGTACAAGATTTACATATCAAAAATGGTACTTTAATTTCTTCTGCACAGATGTAGAATGATAAATTCAAATAAATATCAAATGTGTTAAGCATTTTTTTTGTTACAAAATTATCTCAAAGCAATACCCAAAATAACAGATCTGTTATTAGGCTAACAAGTTTATATGGAAATATCAAAAATCTAATAATTTAACTTTCATATACTTTAACTATAATTACACATAAATGAAACTTTAATCAGAACTCAATTAAGGTGTTTAAGTTTGTTAGTAATAATAACGGTTATAACCCTGGATTTAAATATTGACAATTACAAAATATCAAAAGCTTGTTAAGCAAAATAATAATTATAGGTTATCACAATGTTATTTTTCAGATGTTGCCTTGTATCAATGTTGACCAAATGCGGAGGTCATGTAAAAATAATAAAAAACGTTTATCTTGTATAGCCAGATTCTTGTTTATGTGACTGTGTTACTTTGTATTAAACCAAATGTTACATACGGTTTCTCGACAAACAAATGACGTCACTGTCCACATGTTGTAGTGCAGCCAATCAACTGCACGCTTCTTGGACTCAATTATACAAGCTTAAAGTGTATTTCATCTACGCAAAGACGAAACAAACCAAAATCCAATCAAACAGTTATCGCAAAAATGTTAAGCTTCTTTTTATTACGGCATTTCGTTCGTTACCTAACAATTATCTTGATAGTAATTATTCACATTATTACTTGCAAATACATCATAGCAATTAAAGGATTATCGTAAATGTTAATTATAGGACGTTTAAATTAAAACAAAAGAATTGCTAATAAATTGAAAACTTTCCGGTTAAATCTCAAGTATGACGGCCTCATCGAAGAACGTTTTATTAAATCTAAACTATTACGGTCAAGTTAAAGGACGTTCATATTATATGAAAAATTATTATCGCCACATTGACGAACTTTCGTATTAAATTTAGAATATTACAATCAAATTGAAAAACGTTCATATTAAATGGTAAAATTGAAGAGTGGAGATGAAAAGAAAAAAAAATAAGGGTGCTATAACAAAATTATTTAGTTTGTTTAAGGGATTAAATCTATGTGCTTACCATTATTAAAAACACTTATTCAAGTGCATATTACACTTGAACTAAACACATTGGCATAAGGCCACACGCAAATTGCTGGCTAGAACTCTAATATTCTCCATGATGTGCTCGTATCAGGTGCCCCAGTCAGAGTGACCGGTTGGCACGCTGCGCATATTATATCGAAGTCGTTTGACATTGAAGTGTTTATTCCAACAGCCAACGCCTGTTGTTAGCAACCAAACTAGCATCTTTGTATTATGACTAGGCTACATGATCCCAATACGAATATTTATTTGAATGACGATTTTTACTTGTTTAATCGAATAGACAAAAAGACGCATTTAACTAATCAATTTTAGGTGATTTGCAGTCGTCAAAAAAATTGTTTACGATATATAACTGACACCTTTACTGTTATAAACATTACGCAGAACTTCAACGATTTAGGATGCTCAAACTTTTTTAGAAAATATACATTTACCTTTGCTATAATTTAGCTTTGAAAGTTACTTTGTTTTATAATATAAAATTTACAATGCTCTACACTTCTTAAATACAACGGTTAAAATAAGACTATGATATAACACACACTATTTTTAATTAGTATTCATAGTTAAAGGATGATGCTAAATTAACTTTTAGCATACTGAAATTATTCAGTAAAATTATTCATTTCTACTCTAAAGAAAAGCGTTTCACCTTGTTATTTGTGTTTTCTATGCTGAATCCTGAAATAATTACCAAATTGGGTACTAATGCTGTTTTAGCCCCGAAATATCACAGAAATATATGTATATATATATATATATATATATATAAGTTAAACTTAGGAAATCAATATATATATATATATATATATATATATATATATATACAGGTTAAACTAGTTCGCCAATCTTCCGCAATCTTTGGAAGGGGGGTGTTTTACTGCAAGGACCGAGCAAAGAAGGCGTCAGCGTGGGTGCGAGTATACCAGCTAAATAATTATGAAATCGATAAATATGTTTATATATATATATATATATATATATATATCATATTGTTACACACTTTTCCTCAATAGGTAAATAGTGTGTGTCTACTCTACCTTATAGGCGGCAGCGCCTCGATAGATTATGAGGGGTTCCTGTTTAAAGTTTAAGCCCAGGGTAAAGAGGATGGTAAATGGCTTTGAGAGAAAAAGGTCCCTCTAATGAGGTCTTCCAGCCAGCTAAGCTTCTTCAACTTAGTGCAGAGCTATGAGCTAGGGTCGTAGGATAGTGATCAAAAAAAGAAGTTTTATTGGACGCCACCGTATCTTAATGAATGTTATATTAAGAATCTATCCAAAAATTAGATACGGAAATCTTCGAAAAGAAAAAAAACTTTAGACGAGCAACATATAAAAAAAATAATACTTACTTATGACTCTGCAAACTGGAATGGGAATGACGTTCTCGTACTACCTGAAAATTTAGTCACTTCTAAACATTTTTAGACTAGGGTTACGTTAGAGCCTAGTCACTTTATCACAAAAAAATTAAAGTAAAGAAAGATCAAATAGTAAAAATTATGCTTTAAAAAAAATCTAAACCAACACCAATAACATCTCTCTCTTCACTACAAAAACTTCATAAATGTGGTTGTTTGCTTCTATAGAACAATTACTGCTGACTTCAATGAAAGAAAGCTTTACGACAACTTATTATTCTTTCTACTAATTTGTAAAAAAAATATATATACATCGCTTGTACAAAGTTATCTGTACGGGGACTTTCAAAACAATTACTTTATTAAGATCTAGTATTAATCTCTGAATACTTATAGAACATTTATAATAGAATAATTTACGTTAATTCTTTATAAGAAATATATGGTTTTCATTTTTAAATTACAGTTTCATTATGATACTTGAATAGGATTCTGTTCGAGTTAACAAGAATTAAGTTAAATGCTCAGATTTTTTGTAGATTACAGAACTATATTTTTAACTGATATATTTGATGGAATCAAAGATCAAAAAACACTTATTGTCTGAATTAAGCTGTACTTCAGGTGTACTGTCAAAAAAATTATACACTATAATGTGACAAACAAATATCAACGTAGCACATGTTTAGATATTCAAACATTTTAGTATAACCTTGTAACTTCAAAATTATCTTATAGAAATGTCTTTGAAATAATAAGAACAATTACGAACTATTTGACTATTAAATTTTAAACAAAATTTTATGTGTATCAATTTAAATGACCATAAAAATTTCACAAAAATTTCGTGTATCAAATTTAAGTAAACATGTATAGAACTTTTAAAAATTATTTGTACATTGTAAATAATGGTTCCATGAAATGAATATAGCTCTAAAATTGAGGATGACTCACCGCTAAATATCTGCTAGGCAACCAAATTCTTTAAACATCTAGGTACTTACAATGGCAAGTGCGCGCGACTGATACATGTGCACTAGCTTGACCTCTATACTAACCAAACATATGTGAAAATTTCCACCCTCTCACATAGCAACCTTTAAAACTGCATTTGCAGTACAACCAACATCCAAAAGAGCTTATTACGTGTTTGCGTATCCATATTGTTTTTACTTTATTTCAATATAAATTCATACTTGCTTTCTTTGCTTCTATATACTTTTATACTTTCGTACTTGCGCTGAAAAGAAATGGGGAAAATGATTTTAAAGGTAAGTTTGAGAATTATTTACCTACCGTTGTTATATTTTCTTGACTATACTTAGGTCGATGCTACAACTAAAAATAAAGCCATGGTATTCGTTGACACCACTTCACTTCTTTATGGGACGGCATATTTTATCAAAACCTGCTGGCCAACGTTAACACTTGCTATGCTGAATAAATACCGATATCAAGTGAAGCTTGACCACTAGACTACGTTGCTATCCAAGCACGCGCAGAAAAGGGGATATTGTATCAAGATACATACTAATAGAAGAGATCTTAAATTTTACTTTGAATATTTAAGTATAGGTGGAGCTCTATGTATGAATGCGTAATATATTGTTTCTATTGGAATTTAATATTTGTTGAATAGGTATATGGAATAAAATCGTATATTTAAGAAGCAGATAATCGTATTCGTTACAATATATATATATATATATATATATATATATATATATATATACATATATATATATATATATATATATATATATATATACACACATATGTACAGGTTAAATCAGTTTGTAAATCTTCGGCACTTTTCGAAAGGTGTCGTGGTTAACTGCAGGCGTCGGCGTGGGGTGCAGCGTACCATTTGTTGCGACGTGAGCAGGCTATGACATGGGCGATGCTGGTTACGGTAGGAGGCGGCGACGGCGACGTGATGCCGCGTACCCTCGATGGGCGTCGTCGTCGAGAGCGGGCTTAGGTTAGCGCCGTTTGTGTAGTAGAAGGTGGCAGGCTGTGGGCGTCGTTGCTGGTATAAAAGAGCAGGCCAGGGGTTGCACAGTCCTTGACTGTGGAGAGTTCCGAGTGAATGTCTTTTGCTGAACTCGCAATTATATTTATACTCTTTTCCTCCCTATGCTGCCTGTGCAGAAAAACGTTAATTGGTTGTTTATTTAACCAATTAAAATGTGGGGTTTAGTTTTAGCATGTTATCGAATGTCCATAGGGCCTTAACCAATGGAAATGCAGGGTTTAGAATAATTCGGTTTCTAGTTGAAAATTTCCTGTGTTTTTGTGGATTGTTATATTTCCAGCTCGTGTATTTTGGTACAGATAACAGTATCAGTACTATAGTTAGGTTTTCGTTTCGGCATCTTAAAACACTATTACATTTATCATTTGATAATCGCATACAAAAGGAAAACGCGATTGTGTTTTTAATCAACGCCCACTTCTGATTTAGGCTACCCTTTATTAAACAACCACCAATTAAAAAAATATTAAACTTTTTTAAAAAATATTACAGGGTGTATCTAAAAATCAACATTAACCAGCATCTTTTATCCTCATTTACTGTTTTTTTATATACGTTTTCTCCTCTTTTCAACATAACAGTTAAAGATACTGCTGTAGACTTCGAGGTCTTCACACTAAGAGTTAAATACCCCCTTGTCTCTTCCACCCGCGCTAACCATATTCCAGAGCTTCCAGTTCTTGGCCTTGCATTGCTAACGACTGCATTTGTATAAAATCCAGAAAAGATCATTGTACAGGCAATAATACAAATATTAATTTTATAACACAAATTTTTCAATTTTACGTAAAACGCATTAAAGATAAACTTGATATCTAGGCGATGTAATAAACTTCACAATTATTTTCGGGTCTAGTGGAAGGTAGTTAATATGATCAATATATTCAAACGTTTAGTGTTTCATAAATTAGAAGCAAAATTTGTTAAATAATACGTACATATAAAAGAATTTCAGGTTTTGGTTATTTTGGAATAATAATTTTTCTTCAATTAAATTTCACAATAAAATGGGCGCCTTTTAAATAATCAATTGACGCGTAAATAGAGGCATGGCATGCATCTTACTTACTAGCTACGCGTATTTCAAGATTGAAACTCATCCACGAAAGAGACTCAACAGTAAATAATCAGCTTAATATTATAACTGAGCTCTCTGAAATACGTAGTTTATGGCTCTTTGTAGATTATAAAACGTTTCTGTAAGAGACGAGTGCTATTAGTAAAATTACTATATAGTAAGAGACTTATTAGAGCCCTACTGAAATATGTTTGATATAAACTTGATTGTTATGAAACCGTTTTGTACACTATAAGTTATTACAAAGTGCTATACAAACAACGTCAGGATAAGAAGAAAATATTTATTTCCATTAAAGCTTACATTAATTTCAAAACTATGTACTCATAAGTTTAAAATGTTAAATAGCGATAAATTTTACAAAGACTTAAATTTGATATTAATCAATTGCGTACGCCTTGTAAGAGATCCACGTGGTTTTTGTATTTAATAAACACCATTAAATCATTTGAAAACTAACAGTTAACAACTTATCAACAAAACAATTGAATCGATTTTTTACTAGACCATAGGAAATTTCAAATAAAAGAATCATTGGAGTTCCTACTTAAATTATTTTACCGAATATGATCACTACCTTCCTTAGTAAAAACGATACAGCCGTAATCGGAATCCTTCAGTACTCTCGCCTGCTATACTTTCAAACCGCCGGGTAGTTTTTCAAAAAAATTTTCTAATGATTTTGTATGACGTAACTTTACTTTAATTAACTAGCGTTTCGATAATATTATTAACAAGTCTAGCAAACACCATCGGCGAGTTAGGGACATAGGCATTGCCCGATACTAGAATTACCGCTGAATGCGAGAGTTTGAAACTCCTTGACAATACTCATAAGCGCGCAATGAATCTCATATGCAATTAGTCTGTGTCGCAGATTACAAATAAAGTGAAAACGGTATGTTAATATGCGCTGAATTTTTTGCAATGACGAAAAACAAGTGAGAAGGCGATCGATGATCGAAGGTGCTATTTCTATGACAAATGCGGCAAGTTTTTCTTCTTCTGACAGATGCTTACTCACGTGCGCGTTAGATAGCCTTGATAGCAAAGAGTCTGCAGAAAGTTAAAGTAAAGGCGTCCCGACCACCAAAGGCTATATGCGAGAAGCTCCTCTGAAAGCAGTTCTCTAGAAGCCGGGTCTGCAGGATTGTTCTGCATAACAAACATAATATCAATTGTTAGAAGGAATTACTTTCTGAATGTGGGTAATTTTATTTGCAACAAATGTTTTCCGTTATGTGTTGCAAAGCAAATCCAGGATAGAGCAACAGTAGAGTCACTCCATTCGAATAACTCATCGACCTGAAAATACTTTTGACAGTTTTGCAAAATAAAAGAAACCACGTTGGACAGCAATACCGCGGCACATAATTCCAAACGGGAAATCGAGAGTCGTTTGATAGGTGCAACCTTGGCCTTGGCCAAAGTATATGCGATAGATGTATTGCCATCATTAACGACAAATTTGAAATAATTAACACACGCGTATCCCAACTCAAAAGCGTCGCAAAATTCGTGAAGCTGACATGAAACAAAGACGGATGGTTTCAATCAGCGAGGCACATTAACTCAAGACATGTGCGCGAGAGAGTCCTGGAAGGGACGCCAAAGTGAGTAAACATCGTCAGAGATACCGTAACCTTAAGGTCCGTATAAGCTGAATGAGATGAGTAGTGGGGTAAGGCCGGTCCGAATTCAAAACGTGCTCACACGTATTTTACATATGTAAAATACACGTGCACCGTCTTGAATTCAGACCGGCCTTATATACTTTCAATGTAAAACAGTTGTGAAAACATGAATTTAGACCGGCCTTACATACTTTCAAATGTAAAATACTTGTGGGCACGTTTTAAAGTCAGACCGGCTTTATATTACTTTCAATGGAACATACTTCAAAACACACACACACGTATGTTGAAAAATGTAAGTGCAGAGAAGAATGTGTGTAGCTGTTTTGAATTCGGTTTTCTAGCGAGAAGTTACACGTGCACCGTTTTGAATTAGGACCGGCCTTATATAATTTCAATGCAAAATAGTTGTGAAAACATTTCAATGTAAAATAGTTGTGAAAACATGAATTCTTATATACTTTCAACGTAAAATACTTGTAGGCACGTTTTGAATTAAGACCGGCTTTATATTACTTTCAATGAAACATACTTCAAAACACACGTATGTTGAAAAATGTAAGTGCAGAGAAAAATGTGTGTAGCTGTTTTGAATTCGGTTTTCTAGCGAGAAGTTACACGTGCACCGTTTTGAATTAGGATCGGCCTTATATACTTTTAATGTAAAATACTTGTGAGCATGTTTTGAAATCAGACCGGCTTTATATTTCTTTTAATGGAACATACATACTTCAAAACACACGTATGTTAAAAAAGTGCCGAGAAAATGTGTGTAGCTGTTTTGAATTTGATTTTCTAGCGAGAAGTTGTAAAGTATGCCAGATGCAAAATATCGCATTCCAGTCAATTGTGTTTAATTAAAGTGGATTCCGATTTATGTTTTTTATTTATGTTTAGAGGCTGCAAATACACATGTGCCGGTTTCAATTCAAAATGTGTGTTCACTCTTGTGATAGGTTGAAAAGTGGGTTGGCAAAGTACGCAGATGGTGGTAATCTGCTATATAAGGAGATTGCTCCTAATATTAATTTAATTAGTCGAAGAAAAGCAATATGGATTTTAATACTCTTAATAAAACCACATATCGCAAACCTTACGTAAATTCACAAGATCTTGTAGTGAATAAGAGGTTTGAAGTTTTAAAAGTGGAAACAATCAAGACAAAATATGGAGAAAAAGTATTAGTGGAAACAGAAGAGTTCAAAAGTATATTGCCATTGAGATATTTTGAATACCTTCAAGCACATGAAGTAAAACAATTAAATGAAAGTATTGGCTCGAACAAACACGTATACATAACTAGTAAGGGATCGATCGGTCTAACTGTTAACATAGAATTTTCAGAATAATATGTCACTAATCTAAGAAATTAGTTCTTGTTCTTTACTATTTATTTTATTAAAACACATCAAAGTCGATTGCATAAAGAATGATGTATTTAATTAAAGTGGGTTCTGATTTATGTGTGTTTTACTTTGAGGTTACTACCTTGTTTAGAAAAAGTCTTGTTTCAAAAGAGAAACTTTTATAAAATACTTTTTTATTTTACAAATTGTTGAATATTTTAATCTAACTATTTACAGTTAAAATCTAACTATTTATAAATGAAAAAGTATTTATTAACTCCCGTTCTTGAAGTATCTGTTGCTCCCTCGCAGCCAGTTCCTTTCTTTTTTGCTTTATTATTTCTAGCTCCAAATCTAGAAGACGCAGTAGCTTCTCTCTACGCTTTTTAAATGCGTTAAGCAACTCTACTGTGTCATCTTCGTAGGATTTGTCATCTTCACAGCAAACAGCCATATTAGATTCTGTACATAACTTTTTCATACCCAACATATTTTTGCCGGATCTGTGAGCATAACATAAAAGATTATTGAAGGTTCACCTTTTCTTTTGTATACTACCTGATGTTTCTGAGAGGATCAGAATGTGCCAACGATCCAACGATAGCCTCAGAATTTCCAGAATGGTTTTTTGATCCTAATCTAATGTAATTTATAAATTAGTAGTGTTTTAAAACACATGTATAAATGTGAAAAAGCACTTACCGTGATATATCTATTACGTCACTATCAAAAATAGCAGCAGTGTCAAGTTGAGATGAAGAAGAACCAAAAACTTCTTTAATCAAGTCTTTGTCAGAATGTAATATAAATTGTTCTAGAACTTTTACGTTGGTACTACTACCATTTTTCATCGATGATAAGTTACTCATTCTTTTTAAAGTTGCTAGTAGTAGTAACTAATAATTATACAAGAGATCTGATTGAATACTGTTGGTAAAATCTACGTAAAGTATTTATATTAAATAATAAACTGACCTGTTAGAAAAAATTAAAAATTTGCATCGTTTTCTGAAAAAATTGCAAATGTAATATACATTCAGCTCTGTAATCTACTCTAATGAATAAAAAACAGTATGTAAGCAAATATAATTATGTCTCAGCAGAATATAATGCAAATGGCCCTTACCTAGTAATATATAGAATAAGTTTTAGATTACTGCTGGCATAAATTATTTTTCAGTAAAACTTAACAAAATTGACTTTATATGCATATATAGGTATGTAGTAATTGCGTTTACATGATTTATTCTGCATAATGAAATTATTTAAATTTCTTACGGTACTGCTATATATAGCTTTAAATAAATTAAACTGCATAATGTTAATTGTATTATGATAAAACTGCAGAATGTTTTTTTTAATACTGGTTTTTAAAAAAAAACCATGAGTGCGTGTAAATTATTAAACAACATTGACAGTTTAATCTGGGACATTTTTTCAAATATGCTTTATTTTTCTGAAAAAATTTTATATGTACCCATAAAAATAGCGCTGTAATGTTAGTGTATTTTTTGTACACACAGCATAAATCAGAGGTCGTATAAAACATTTTCTTACTATACTGCAAGCAGGTAAGATTTTTTCCGTAAACGCAGCTGAATGAAAAATGATGTTGTATGCTAATTCTTTTACAGTTGTTTTGCTTACGTTAGATGATATTTTGTATAAATAGTAAATAAAGCTCTACATATATTAAGTAGGAAGTGATTTGTATAGATTCATGAATTCTGAAACAGTAGCCGAGATTAGTAGCGCTATTTTAAAATTAACTGTGAAATGCGTGAATCTAATCAGATCAGTCGATGCAATAACAAAACACATTATAATTATAAAAGCAAATATAAGTATATTGAAGCTTGCTATTAGAAATAAGGTATACGAAGACAATCGTCAGGAAAATCCTAGTAGGCTGGAATCTAATTTGGCACATCTTAAATGTTACCTTGTACGATTGAGGCACTTGAAACGTTTTTTGGAATATCAAGGTAAAGGTATTGATGCAACGCTTTCTAGAGGTCATATTCGAAAAAATTTGATTTGGCATGATGTACAATCATGTTTTGGAAGTCGAATAATTACGGGACTTATTACCAATTTAAGTTATAGAGATCCTCTAGTGTTCTTAGTCAAGGCGTTCGCTAGTTTTAAACGCAAGATTGTTGCTTGCTTAAAAAAGTCAATGTTGAAAGTTAATGTAATATTGTCAGCTAACTTTGTTAAGCCTACAACTCGTGAAATAGATTTGAAGACGTTTCCTACTGCAAATCGTCACACCGATATAAATACCAATCTCAAACGGTGGCATAAGGAGAACGTATTGAACAAAATTTTAGAGGCGATTGGAAGAATTTAGTGAAAAGGATTCAGGTTGGGCAATCCAAAAAGCTTTACACTTGAAGGTAAATATACACAATCATGATCCGCTTAAAGGAAAGTGTTCAACGTTTGTTCCGGTTCCGGACTTTATAGTAAAAAAACGAGCTGTGGTAAATGTAATAAATAACGACCAACATTGCATTCTTTGGACCTTGGTGTCCGCTTTATATCCTGCTAAACAAAATAGTCAGAAAATATCTAGCTATCCACATTTTGATACAGTATTACGCTACAATTCAATTCAGTTTCCAATCGCATTAAAAAACATAAAAAAAATTGAGAAGCTTAACAATCTCGCAATTAACCTATATTGTATAGAAAATACTAAAATACTGCCATTTTGTTTAAGTGAAAATTTAAAAAAAATAAAACCTATTAAGCTGTTAGTTTTAAATAATGATTCCTTACAATATTCTCGTCCGACAAATGCTAATGAGAATTACTTTCATTTTACTTGAATTGAGAATAAGTCAAAATTATTTGAAAAACAGTTGTCTTCACATCACCATAGAAAATTTGTTTGTTATAGATGTTTAAATAATTTTAGTACAGCAGCATTACTTAAGCATCGTTCGAGTCATTGCGAAAAACAGAATACTTGCTCAATAAGATTACCCGAAGAATCTGAAAAGTATCTAAAATTTAAACATTTCCACTATCAAGAAAAAGTATCATTTGTAGTTTATGCAGATCTCGAATGTATATTAGAACCATGCAATGAGTCGGAGGTAATATTAAACACAGTCCGTTACCAAAGGTATATACCCTTTAGTGTAGCGTACTATTTGAAATGCTCGTATGATAATAAATATTCCAAATTTCAATTGTATTGCGGAAAGGATTGTATAGAATGGTTTGTTGCTCAATTAAAACTGATTTCAGAAACGACGAATAAAATTTTCTGTAACCCAAAACCTATGAATCCTTTAACAGAAGAACAAAAGTCAGCAAATAATTTTACCCTTTACTGTCACATTTGCAATAAACCTTTTAGTATAGATGATATTAGAGTTCGCGATCACTGCCACTTTACAGGTAAATTTCAAGGAGCGGCTCATCAAGATTGCAACATCAATTATCATAATTCTTATATGATACAGGTAGTTTTTCATAACTTATCAGGCTATGATTCGCATTTCATTATTAAAAAAATCTCGTTAGAGTTTTCAGGTTCGTTAAGCATTCTACCAATAAATAGGGAAAAATAATATCTTTTACAAAATATGTAAAAGGTATGAAAGTTAGTCTTAGATTTATCGATTCATTCAGGTTTATGGCATTTAGCATCGAAAAATTAGCTTCCTACTTAGATGATAATAAAAAATCCATCACCAGGTAAAATTGTAACACTGATAATGAGTTTCGGTTACTTACGCGTAAAGGCATATTTCCTTATGACTACATTAACTCTTGGGATAGGCTCAATGAAACCTATTTACCTTGTAAAACAGCATTCTTTAATCGTTTGCGCAATGAAGAAGTCTCAGATGAAAACTACAATCATGCTAAACACGTTTGGCAAACATTTAATATAAAAACACTAGGGGACTATTCAGACCTATATTTAAAAACAGATGTACTGCTCTTGACTGATATATTTGAAAACTTTAGAAAAACTTGCATGTTCACGTATAAGATAGATCCACTGTAAAGTGGCTTTACGGCTCCTGGTTTAGCTCTAGATGCAACGTTAAAAAAGACGAACGTTAAACTCGAGTTGCTTGTAACGTGAATTTATAATCGTTTAACATTTTACGCTTGTTCTCAATTAATAAATACCTTTCTGCAATTACTATTTTTATATTTTATATTTATTAACCCGTTGGCAAATGCGTCGTATTATTCTTAATCTTCTTTGGGGATTAAACCACTCGTATTTTTTAAAATTATCTTTATTAACGTTTCGATCCATAACCTAGGATCGTTTTCAAAATAATAAAAACTTCGAGTTTGACATTTATGACATAAATTGAAGGTGACTTTGATTTATTGATGTTTGAAATATTTGGTTTGAGTACACTAAGCAAAAATTTTTAAAGTTTAAATGAATAATTGCCTTCAATTTGTGTTACGGCCTGGGACCGACTTTTTTAGGTAGCCAATACGCTTAACGTGAAATCAGCTGATTAATTTTTATTGTAAAAATTCAATAACTTGGGAATTGGAAAACATTTTTTAACATGTTTCTATTTATACAATTTAGAGAATGGTATTAAAGAAGTGTGCAATTGCATTATTAAAAGGTATAAGTAGTCGTTTTTTTATATTTATTTTGAAGGGGAAATCATTATGATTTAGGCTACCTCTTTGGTAGATTTTAACATTGTTCTGAGGTAACCTTATGGTGGGTTTACACTTGTCAGATACCAATGTTGTTCTATGAAGGTTGTATATGGATCTGAGGCGACCCTATGGCGGGTTTACACTTGTCAGATACCAATACTGTTTAACGGAGATTGTATATGGTTGTGAGGTAACCTTATTGCGGGTTTACACTTGTCAGATACCAATGCTGTTTTACAGGGGTTGTTAATATGCTTCATCATCATCATCATTGGATCTTCATCTCAAAACTGGTTGGACACGTACCTGCACTTATTTATATTCTGAGCTAGCTTCCCTTCTATTGTTTTCTAATTTTATGTTTTATTTCACCGAGATTCAGTGAAGGGGGTTAAGCAACCTGTGGCTACCAAGATCCCCCAACACTTAGATATTTTCCGAAATAATGGTTTTCTAGTTAATATGCTTATTGTTATATAATTAGTTATTGTATGTATAAATAGAAATCATGTATGTAGGCTGTATTTCATGTTAATATTGCAAGGAAAACCCAGGAAAAACTTGCAATGCTACCTAGATAATGGGGGCATTTGATTTTCATTTGTTATTTCTTTTGTTATTTCTTTTAGTAATGGAATCCATTGTTTACTGAAAGTTACGGATTCGTTTGCAACGCAGTTATTTTTATGTAAGGTTATATAAGCAGCTTCTTTGATTTTGCGTTTTGGTGATTTTCTTCTTTGTCGATAATTTTGCGTCCTCCCATTTTATTTTATGACTGGAGTCCCATGCATGTTGGCAAATCATGGATTTTCAAATTTTCTATTTTTATATATGATTTATGTTCTTTTAATCGAACTTCAAATGGTCTGGAAATTTCCCCTATATAAAACTTATTACATTCGCACGGTATTTTGTAGATACAATTTTTTGAACTTTGTATTGCGTTTTTGGGTTTTGTTTTTGTTAATTGTGCTCTTAGTGTATTGTTGGTTCTAAATACTGTTTTAATTCTAAATTTGTTTCCTATTCTTTGAATTTTTTCGGAGAATCCTTTTATGTATGGTATTGAGAGCATTTTGTTGTGTGTATCATTGTTTTTGTTTTCTTTTTCTTTATTTTTAGGGTTTTTATTCATTTCTTTCTCTATTATTCTTTTAGGATATTTGTTTTCTATTAGTGTACATCTGATTAGGTCTTTCTCTTTCTTTAAAATTTCTTCGTTTGATGATATTAATTTTGCTCTATCATACATAGTTTTGATAATTCCTCGTTTGACACAGTGTGGGTGGTTTGAATCGAAGTTTAAGTATCTGTTTGTGTGCGTTGGTTTTCTATATACCGATGTATTAATTGCTGTATCGTTTTTGCTAACTAGAATATCTAAAAACGGAAGTTTTCCATGTTGTTCTAATTCATATGTGAATTTAATAGTTGGTTCTATTTCGTTAATTGACTGTACAAAGTTTTTAATTAGTTCTGTATTATGAGGCCAAATAGCATAGACATCATCTACGTATCTCCACCAGATTAGTGGTTTCAATTCTTGTGTGAATATTACATCTTTTTCGAATTCCTCCATGAATATATTACTAAAGATTGGTGATAGTGGACTTCCCATTGCCATTCCGAAGCTTTGTTTGTAAAATTGATCATTTATTTGAAAATATGTGGTATTGACGCATAAACCAAGTAATTCCATAATCGATGATATGCTTAGTTTTGTTCTTTCTTTAAGATTGCCATCTTTTTCTCGTTTGTTTTTTATAATATTAAGCGTTTTGTTTATAGGGACATTTGTGAAGAGATTTACCACATCAAAGCTTACCATTGTATGTGTATTTTCAATTTTTATGTTTGATAATTTTTCTAAAAATGTTGGTTGTTTTAATGAAAGAATCCGTTTTGCCTGCTAATGGATTTATAATTTTTAGTAGAAATTTTGCTAAATTATGGCATGGTGAATTTATGGAGCTTACGATAGGTCTTAAAGGAATGTCTTTTTTATGAATTTTTGGTAGACCGTAAAAGTGGGGTGGTTTACTGTAATGTGGGACCAGTTTACTTCTTTCTTTGTCTTCGAATTCATTTTTAAATTTAAATAGGGTTTTGTATATTTTATTTTCAATCGATTTTGTTGGGTCCGTTTCTAAATTGGTGTAATTCTCAGTGTTCAATAGTTTATTGACTTTTGTGTTGTAATCGTTTTTATTCATTATTACTGTTGCATTGCCTTTGTCAGCAGGTAGAATTATAATTGAGTTATCGTTTCTTAGATTGCGAATTGCTTTTATTTCATTACTACTTACATTTGGCTTTATTTTGTGATTCTTTTCTATTTCGATTTTGCATCGTACTCTAAATTCGTTTGCTTGATCTTCTTCAAGTTGGTTTGCTGTTTTCTCAATACAGCTAATTATTTCAAAGGTTGGTATTGATTTTGGCGTTACTGCAAAGTTAAGGCCTTTTGAAAGAATTGATTTTTCTGTGTCGTTAATAGTTCTGTTTGATAAATTTATCACGGTGTTTAGCATGGTGTTGCTGTTTTCTAACATTTTAGTTTGAGTGCTATTTTTCTCTATAAATAAGTTATTAAATTTCTTTATGTGAATTTCTTTTTGTTTGGAAAATACTGATTCGTAGTACGTTTTTACACTAGCGAGAATTTTATCAAAATCATATTTTGTTACCTTTATTCGTATGAAATTTATAATGCCCTCAATATCTTGTTTTAACTTATAAATAATGTGTCGGTGGTTTTGTAGTCTTTCCCTCATCATACTGTAGCTTGTTCTTTCGAGAATCCCTGATAGTTTATTGCTTGTCTTTCCAAATTTGATTCTAAATCCTTTTGGTATTATTTCGTTGTTTCTGCATTTTATTAGGAATGTGAGTGAATTTTTGGAATGCGAAAGCTTTAGGTTTAGATTGTCCAACTGTCTAAAACAAATACAAATTTCAGGTCCATACCTGACTTGTAAATACTCCTGTATGTTTGTTGTGGTTTGTTTAGTATTCTTCTTAATCTTCTTTGGGATTAAACCACTCATAGTTTTAAAATTATCTTTATTAACGTTTCGATCCATAACCTAGGATCGTTTTCAAAATAATAAAACTTCAAGTTTGACATTTATGACATAAATTGAAGGTGACTTTGATTTATTGATGTTTGAAATATTTGGTTTGAGTACACTAAGCAAAAATTTTAAAGTTTAAATGAATAATTGCCTTCAATTTGTGTTACGGCCTGGGACCGACTTTTTAGGTAGCCAATACGCTTAACGTGAAATCAGCTGATTAATTTTATTGTAAAATTCAATAACTTGGGAATTGGAAAACATTTTTAACATGTTTCTATTTATACAATTTAGAGGATGGTATTAAAGAAGTGTGCAATTGCATTATTAAAAGGTATAAGTAGTCGTTTTTTTATATTTATTTTGAAGGGGAAATCATTATGATTTAGGCTACCTCTTTGGTAGATTTTAACATTGTTCTGAGGTAACCTTATGGTGGGTTTACACTTGTCAGATACCAATGTTGTTCTATGAAGGTTGTATATGGATCTGAGGCGACCCTATGGCGGGTTTACACTTGTCAGATACCAATACTGTTTAACGGAGACTGTATATGGTTGTGAGGTAACCTTATTGCGGGTTTACACTTGTCAGATACCAATGCTGTTTTACAGGGGTTGTTAATATGCTTCATCATCATCATCATTGGATCTTCATCATCACTGAATCTCGGTGAAATAAAACATAAAATTAGAAAACAATAGAAGGGAAGCTAGCTCAGAATATAAATAAGTGCAGGTACGTGTCCAACCAGTTTTGAGATGAAGATCCAATGATGATGATGATGAAGCATATTAACAACCCCTGTAAAACAGCATTGGTATCTGACAAGTGTAAACCCGCAATAAGGTTACCTCACAACCATATACAATCTCCGTTAAACAGTATTGGTATCTGACAAGTGTAAACCCGCCATAGGGTCGCCTCAGATCCATATACAACCTTCATAGAACAACATTGGTATCTGACAAGTGTAAACCCACCATAAGGTTACCTCAGAACAATGTTAAAATCTACCAAAGAGGTAGCCTAAATCATAATGATTTCCCCTTCAAAATAAATATAAAAAAACGACTACTTATACCTTTTAATAATGCAATTGCACACTTCTTTAATACCATCCTCTAAATTGTATAAATAGAAACATGTTAAAAAATGTTTTCCAATTCCCAAGTTATTGAATTTTTACAATAAAAATTAATCAGCTGATTTCACGTTAAGCGTATTGGCTACCTAAAAAAGTCGGTCCCAGGCCGTAACACAAATTGAAGGCAATTATTCATTTAAACTTTAAAAATTTTTGCTTAGTGTACTCAAACCAAATATTTCAAACATCAATAAATCAAAGTCACCTTCAATTTATGTCATAAATGTCAAACTTGAAGTTTTTATTATTTTGAAAACGATCCTAGGTTATGGATCGAAACGTTAATAAAGATAATTTTAAAAACTATGAGTGGTTTAATCCCCAAAGAAGATTAAGAAAAATACTAAACAAACCACAACAAACATACAGGGAGTATTTGCGTCGTATTATATTGAGTGGATTGCTTCGTTCTTGTCTTGCCGTTCGTATAAATTTTGTTGCTTATGTGGATATACAAGTCTATATAAGAAACTATAAGAGGTTGTAATAGCAACTAGTTTATAGAAGAGATGAGAGTGCAGAGTTGTAGTTTGTTCTTCGTTCCTATATATTGATTACGTTAAAAATACTGTTTCGTTTTACTTTGAGAATAGTGAGAATTAATGCGGAATCAATTTCGAATTGTGCATGTACAAGCACGGCACGCTTTTAGTTGTTTTTCTTGTGAAATAAAAGTTGTATATTAACTATAGCAGTGTAGTTCTGATTACCATTCGAAGGGAATATGCTTGATATGTAACGTGTTTGAACTGCTTGTTTACGGAACACGGACGGTTTTAGTGATACGCGTTGTTTTACTAATTGTGTTTTTTTGTGGAGTTGTTTTTTTTATATGAACTGGGTGTGCGATCTAGTTTCGCGGTCCTTTTCTTTTTATCAGAGTAGTTCATACTTTGGATTATCCAAATACAGTTGATACTGTAGTTTCTGTATTTTGTAACCCCAAAAAATCTACAACAGACCTTTGCTTGCGCAAATTTCGTTATTTGCGAAATATAACAGATCCCGGTTTACAAAGGTATTGGTTGAAGTTTCTCACTGCTTTCTGGATGTTTATGAAGATAATATACATTTGATCCCAGTTGAAATTAAACTAGTGCTACAACATATTTCGAAATTATTGCCTCAGGAAATAGAAGTAACAAGAAATTTATCAATGCTACATAGTTCCGTCGCGTGATAATGTCTCTTGCTAACACCAGTGAAATACGTAGGTGTGATTAGGGTAAGGTGTGATAAGTTCCATCAACACCCTCCCAGTAAAGGGTGAAATGCTTCGCTAGTGCAGGACCTCGTGAATCCCACACTTCAAATGCAAGGAAGCGTTCCTGAAGAACTTTTTCTAAGTTGAACTATTTCCTACTTATTATTACTTTAAATATCTATCCATTGTTTTGCCATATCTTCGTCGTTCTGATACCTTTTACAATAGACTTGCCTGCGATTAAGAAAAAAAAAGAAAGAAAAAAAAATCAATACTACTGGATTACTCATCTCAATTGTGTCTTATCTATTTATCTTTTGTTAACATTTTGTCTGATTTATGTTTAATTGGTGTGTGAGGAACGTTTCTGCTACTCCCCAATATTACCTCACTTTGTGATAAAAAATTTTGTAATGCTTTTATCGTGATTATATTATATAGTTTATCTAAACAGTTTTATTTACATTCTACAAAGTACTGAATACTTAGACTTTTCATTGCTGCGATGTTTTTTCTTTATTTCAGGTTTGCTTAACTAATTTTCTTGCAGGTATTGTCACTAACTCCTTAGCGCCGCATACATCATATGTCAGTCTGCTTTCTACAACCCCCCTAATCTCCGATTGAGCCCGGTCAATTTTTGATTTTCTTTGGGTTACGCACGGCTACGAGCCAACGTAACATGCTTACTGATATTGAAAAAATAATGTTTTTAGAACGGGGAATTCGTGGTGGTGTTTCTCAATGTTCGAATAGATATGCCAAAGCAAATAACAAATATATGAATGCAGATTATGATCCGAATTTCGATTCTAAATATTTAATGTATTTTGATGTTAATAATTTATATGGGGCTGCAATGTCTGAATATCTTCCATATGGAGAAGTTGAATTTTTAGATGGCACCAGTCCAGATATAGTACGTTTAGACATACTTAATATTCCCGATGATTCTAATGTAGGATATATTTATGAATGCGACTTACACTACCCAGCATCTTTACATGAAATTCACAGTGACTTACCTTTGACGCCTGAACATATGATACCACCAGTACCTTCTAATAAATCAAACTTAAAGAAACTACTTACAACTTTATATCCAAAACTCAACTATATTATTCACTACAAGAATTTAAAAATGTATTTAAGCTACGGTTTAGAACTGAAAAAGATTCATAAGGTTCTTCGGTTTAAACAAGACCCTTGGTTAAAAGAATACATTGATTTGAATACGAAATTAAGACAACAGTCAAAATCAGTTTTGATATATGCTTTTATAAAAATATGATAAATTCGGTTTATAGAAAAATGATGGAAAACGTACGGAAACGGAAAGATGTGAAATTAGTGACCGAATGGGAAAGACGGTTTGGAGCTCGTAGTTACATAGCGAAACCTATTTTTCATAGTTGCACTGTGTTAGACAAAGATCTAGTCTTAATAGAAATGAATAAATTAGAGGTTTATTTAAACAAACCCATTTATGTAGGTTTCTCTATTCTACATATTTCAAACACCTATTTATATGAATTTCACTATAGTTATATAAAATCGCAATTTGCTAACAAAGCAAAGCTGCTGTACACAGATACGGATAGTTTGATATACGAGTTTAGCGTTGAAGATATTTACTCTAATATCAAACAAGATATTCATAGATTTGATACTTCCGATTACGACCCTCATAACAAATATCATAACCCATTATCAAATAAAAAGGTTCCTGGTATTATGAAAGATGAAAACAATGGTGATATCATGCTAGAGTTTGTAGGGCTTAGATCTAAGATGTACACTTACAGAGTTCAGGATAGGGTAATAAAAAAGTCAAAGGGATCTTCCTTAGCAGGTATTAAGCAAATTTCTTTTGATGTTTATAAGAATGCTTTGTTTTATAAACAGACTATACATAAACAGCAATGTTTAATTAGATCAGTCAAACATGATGTCTTTACTATTAAACAAAACAAAATTGTTCTTAATCCAAGTAATGATCAAAGAATTCTTAGTACCTCAACCACAGATACTAAACCTTGGGGGTATAACTATACACTCAGAAATGACTTGTAAAGTTTCAACCACTGGCTCAAATAAAGAATGCAATTTATTTTATCTCGATTAACATATAATATTTTTTTAGTTATAAAAACTTCAGTGTTATGTTTATACCTGCACAAGTACACCGTTTTTCTTTTTGGATGTGTCTAAAAATAGGATACCTTTCAATCTGTCCGAGTTGAACTATATTAGTATAAATGTATTGTAGAAAAAAAAATAGTAGTAGTAACCATTCTGTTTAAAAAATTCCAGTTAGTTTATTTGAGAAATGTATAACAAAGCTTTTATTTAAATTTGACAATGTTTATGACTGTTTACTAAATCACTTAGTAATTTCAACTTGTAAAAAAATATTTAAGCAAAAGTTATTATTATAACCCATTAACAGTCAAACATTTGATATTGTATAAAAAAACATGTAAAATAATAATAAATAGACTGTGATTGCTAAATGATTTATTGTTGTTTTTTTTTCTTTCTCATAATATGTAAAGGTACATTAATAATAATAATAAAGTAATTATAATATTCTTATGCTGTTTGAGAGTGGATTGCATTTGACTATCTTATCATGAAGTATAAGGCAATGACAAGATGTATTTGGCAAAACGCTTCTGCTAGTTTCAAATTCTAATCTAATATCGACAGTACCAGATTTTAACGCTTCGTTTTGTCTAGAACAATCTATGACTATTAATGGTGGAATACTTCGTAAATCTTCAGGATTAAAAAGTGGTTCATTTTCTTTTTCGTAGTAAGATTGCTGAAAGTGGGCATACATCTCATATAACAACGCAGTCTGTTTATTCTCGAACTTCAAATTTAAGTTATTGTACGGGAAAATTTCTGAATTTAAATAGAGTTTCATGTAGGTTAAATAGCAATGATCAAAACGACTGTAGTTGCTCATGTATCTATTTTTTCGGTTGGTTTGGAAACCAATAATCACAAATCTTGGTTTTTCTAATTGTGTTGTTGTTTCAATGTTCCATGTATGACGTTGCGTTTCTTGTAGAAGTTGATATCCATGCAACTCCCATCCTCTAAACGGAATATGCAATTCCTGATTTTGTGCAACACATTCTATTAAATTAATTCGTGAGTATCATCAACGGCTACATGCGCCATAAAACTTTGTTTAAAACAACTTTTATTTCCTTATCGAGTGTAGGATTAGTTATAGCATTAGTATCAAAACTAGAACGTAGTAAAACTAACTCATGGCGGAGGTTTAAAATAATTTTTTAAAATCTTCGCATAATCCGAGAACCATTGAAAGGTTTATTGCAACGTTAAATTTCCCATTTGGCTTCAACTATTTGCGAATCATCCGTAGGAAACCACCCAGCGTTTTGTAAATGTTTACTTTGATAGCTATTATATGAAACATATCCCTTCATTATAGACGTTAATCCAGGATTCCGAACACGATCTACAATGACACCACCAATCTCATATCTAATTTCATCAAAAAGCAGCAAAATTCCATTATTTACAAACTTTGCTGTCTGAGACGGCGTTCCATCTGTTCTAATTAATTTGCCTTCTATGTACAGCATGCTCTTCGATGGTAAGGTGTATACATCTTGTTGTTGTATAGGGATTCGAATTTCATCATTATTGTTTAAAGATGTGTTAGCATAAGGTTGATGAGTATGTTATTCAATATTATCAATTGCATTGTCGAAGTAAACTTTTCACGCACGTTCAGTATTTCACTATTCATTCTACTTTTTAATTAAATCAATGCAGTCCTAACGATTGTAGAAACTGCCGGTTTTGTGTTGTTAGCGGTCTTGAAACAATCAATCGAGTGTCGATTGCTTTGAAATTTTCAGCATTTATAGCAATTCTTGACATGTTGCGTGCATTATACTTAATACCCATGGCTATTGCAGATTTTTTTTAAATGCAACCTTACAGTTAGCAGTTCTCCTCTAAAATTAACTAAATTTCCAGTTTGATCTAACACTTTAACTATTATTTCATTTATTATACGTGACCTGATTGGTAGATATATAATCGTAGGTGGGCACTCGACAACTTTAAAACCTGCAGGTACTTGAGGAAAAAATTCATGTATTACATGTGCTAGCTTACTATTTAAATAGGATCCACTTGCAATATTACAATCGATTAAAACTGCATTCACTTTACAAATGTTGATCGCGTAGTCTACTTGATGTGTGACATATGCTAGCAATTTTCGTGGATTGAAACCGAGTAGAGAACCAATTGAATCCTTTCTGATAAAACCCACATCATCACTACATTTAATACTACATTTAAGTGTATTATTGCCAGTTGTAGTTTCTATATACACTGGTGTCTTTCTAGCGCTTTGTGATTGTTCCATACGACCACGCCATCTTTTATCGCCTAAAGCTTTTTGAAGATACTCATTACCTTCTCTAATCTCATAAGCACCTTTAGGTACTTCTATGTATTTTTTGTTAGATCCATAATAAAATTTATTATTTTTTCCTTTTTCAATGTTTGGAATTGTGTTATAAGACTCAAAATTTGTTAATCCTAATACGTACTCCGAATCGTTATCCAAGTTTATAGGCGGATTAAAGTTGCTTGTTAAAACTGAAGTGTTTCCCGTTAGAGTAAAAGTGTACAACATGACAACTTCATACGCAGTTCTATGTACTACTTAGAAAACGTAAGCATAAATGATCGCAAAACACAGTACCATACGATTGTTCTTGGTTAATGTTATAAAGAATTTTACATTTACCCCCGCTTTTCAAATAACTTATCAACTCTGTTGGCGGTCGCAGTTTTCCGTAGCTGTCATAGTAAATAGCGCTACTACCGTACTTTTTATAAGAGGTCCAATGCGTGCCTAAACCTTCTATTCCATCTAAATTAATTATACCACATTCTTTTAAATTAACTTTCTTGGGAAGATTGTTTCTCATGAACACTCCACGGAAATATGGTACTTCTAATTGCTTAACAAACTCTATTAATTCTACATTGCTTAGTGCTCGATTAAGTAAAATCAAGTTGCGTTCCTTTGAGGTTTTGCAGGGGCTAAAAAAAGACCAAAACCTTTTTTATAAGGTTTGATGTACATGCCGTTTCCGACTGCAATGTCCTCCATTGCTTTGTTATGACGTTGTTTTTCCGCTAGTTGTTCCCTATCTATTTCAGTATCTGAAACTGTTTTAGCAACAGCAGCTGCACCTCCAGTAAGAGTACCAAGGGCGCTTAAGCCTGCAAAAATTGGTATTAGCGGTAGAAAACCTCCTGTTTTAATAATTGATATAATACGAACTGATTTAATGTGCTTCTTTTGTTTTGCTGTATTGGCGGCCTTAATTGCTATGTTGATTGCATCCATAATATTATACCCTTTAGCCTTTTTTAAAGCTGTACGTGCTTGTTTGATAATACTTTTAATACCTATCGTACTTCTTATTTTACGTTTCTTTATCAGTTTTCTTACTTTATTGATATTTTTTGTTCTCAGTGATGCACAGACACCCATACCAAGTTTTACTTTAGCTTTCATTGCGGTAGCTACTGCTGTTTTTTTACCTAAAGACGATTCACCAGAATTTAGTCTTTCTGTAGCTACCTGAGCTAACTTCGAATCTGCTTGATAGCGTGTAGATAGATCCTTTTCTTTGGAGTATGCAATATCGTGCTCCTTACAAACCTCGTCTAACTTCCCTTGTCCCTTGTCTCCCCGAGCTAACCGTTTGATTAGTTTTGTACCCGGACCGCAAAATTTGTAACCCGGAATATGCGCTTTAAATGGTAAATTGTTAATTACAGTATTTAACAGTCCGTTCCCAGTAGTTTTAGAATTATTATAGGTAATCATTAGCGGACAACTGCCCTCTCAAGCTGTGCAGTAAATAGATAAAATATTGTGAATTGATGATTCTTTATATACTCGCTGTTTCTTATATATAATTTCACTTTTTTACAATCGAATTTAGTATTTGCTAACATGCGTGTTGTGAAACAATCAACATCTTTAACCATAAACAATAATGACATTGACGTGCAATCCTTAGCTAAAAAAAACGTAGCGTTTTTCTGCCTTCACTTATTCGATGTCTAGTTGTTGATCCATCAAATTGTGGTAAAACCAACGTTATGATTGGGTTGATAGAACATCCTAATGGTTTAAAGTTTGAAAACGTATATGTTTATTCTAAATCACTTTATCAACCAAAGTATCAATACCTTCAAAGTCTACTGCGACCAATAAAAGGGATCAAATATTATACATTTTCCAGTTCTGATAATATTATATCACCGTCTGATGCTCGAAATAATTCTATATTTGTTTTTGATGATGTAGCTTGCGATAAAAAAGTTATTTTTAGGGAATACTTTAGTATAGGGCGTCATAAGCAAGTAGACAGTTTTTACCTTTGTCAAAGTTATACTCGTATACCCAAGTACTTACTACGTGATAATGCTAATCTTTTAGTTTTATTTAAAACACATATATGACGATCACATCAATACTGACATGAAGTATGATAAATTCCGTGAAATATGTGTTGCTTGTTGGCAAGACAAATACGGTTTCTTTGTTGTAGGCAAAGATAGTGATCCAGGTCAAGGAAGGTACCGAATAGGTTTTGATTACTTCATACATATTTAAACCTTAAGAAGCACAAGTATCGTAAGTATCGAAGAATTTTTTTATTACTATAAACCTTTTACGCAATGAACAAGAAGGCGATAAAACTTAAAAGAATTTTAACTAAGAAAAGAAACAGTGTAAAAAACAAATTGCACCAGTTAAAAGATAATGAAGTCGTCCAAGTGGAATCAATCTTACCCATAACGTCGCGATTAGAAACTATTGTTGATAAACTGGATGGGGAAAGTGTGGTAAAGAAAGAAAAATTTAAAGAAGATGAATAAGAACTGCCTCATAGCAGTGTAAAAAAATTAAACTTAAATTGCTAGAAAGGAACGTTGACTATATTGATTCGCCGGTTATTGCTCAGCATATACCGAATATAAAAAATGATGCCATAGAGGAAGATGATGATGATGTTGAGATTGAATACGAAGCGGAAGTTGATCGAAATGCTCAAGAAGCCCAGGAATATATACAAAGCTTTGCCGATTCACCTGGTATGACACATTATCTCGAACAGCTACATCCGCTACCTCGAGAATATATTTACAATATGTTTAAAGATGTTAAAAATGAATTTGATCATAAATATGATATTAGGTTTAACCCAGATTCAAATGGTCTTATGATAGGCAATTCGAATTTCGTGTTGGATGATGAAAATGTTCTAATAAATGATTTGAAATATAAAGGTACTCCTGGATTATACGAACTACTGTTTAAAAAATATCTTGTCGGGTACAGATCGCAAGATCTAAAGTCGTACCTTGATATTGTGAAAAGAACAAATGCTAATAGAAGATATTATTCTGAAACAGAACAAATTCAGGGTAATAATTCAGATAAATACAGAAATATAATATCTAATTTAAACATACTTTCCCAAACACCCCGTAGACCTAGAACATTACCAAATAGAAAGCGTCTTGGATACGGTATGACAATGGAAGTATCAAATAACGTCATAGATTATTTATATTGGAATGATCCCAATGAACTTGTTGATAGATTACGCATTTAGTTTCACCTCAGACTGCTGGACACACAGGTCACGGCAAAGAAATAAATTCGATCATTGAAGAATTGCGTCAAGCGAAAGTGATTAGATGATATGACAATTGACAAATTTGAAAGGCACTTAAATAACCGTATTATATATATATATATATATATATATAAGTGAACAGGAATATGAAAACGAAAATGAAGGTTTTGAAACCTTGATTGAGTACAAGTTACATACGCTGCATTACACGGTAGTAGCAACGTTTTACTCCAGTACATTCCTCGACGGTGACAACACATTCCTTATTTTCAACATTAAACATAATTAAGAATTTCCTTATGAGGAAGCAGTCATTGAGAATATTTAAGGATAACCGCAAGATTTTGAAATTCTTATAAACGAAAAAAGTTATGTAATTGCACAGTTACAAGGATGTTTGCTTAAACGTATGGATGTAATCAGCTTTCGTGACAGCGGTGCTATCATAAACAATACCACAATGTTTCTTGATTTTATATTAAAAGTTCCTTTCAAAGCAAGTGGAGCCCTCGACATTCAAAGTATTTATTAGTTGTATTTAATAAATCCTGATTAGAAAAAAGTATTATGATAGTTGCTCAATCAAAAGTGAAAGAGGATATAGTAAATGAACTTCATAAACCAGCAAGACGCAAAGTAATAGTAAAAGGTTTAAATGACCTTCTTCAGACCGATTTGATTGAAATGTTACCATATTCACAAACAAACAAAGGATTTAAATACATTTTAGTAGTTATTGATTGTTTCTCCAAATACGTATGGGCTGTACCACATAAAAGTAAGACGGGTATTGATGTTACTGCTGCAATGAAAACAATTTTAAATAAATTTAAAAATCCACCAAGAAATTTGCAGTCTGATTTTGGTAAAAATGTTATAACAAACACTTTCAATTCTTAATGCAGACATATGGCATAAACCAATGTAGTGTTTTTTCTACAAAGAAAGCATGCATTGTTGAACATGTAGTTAGAACTTTAAAGGGAAAAATGTGGCGCTTGTTTAACCTGAATGGTTCTTACAATTGGATAAAAAATTTAAGCGATATTGTGAAACAATACAACAATACAGTTCACAATACTATCGGAGCCAAACCTGTAAAATTTGATAAATCAAATGAAAAAACTATTCTTAAATCATCACTTACCCACATCAAACTTGCAACCAAAATACCAAAATATTCAATTAAAGACAGTGTGAGGATTAGTAAACACAGGAAAGCATTTACGAAAGGTTACACGCCAAACTGGTCAAATGCAATTTATAAGATAAAAAGGTAAACGTAATCAATCCGACAACATATATATTAGAAGATCAAGACGAGAAAGAAATCAAAGGTGCATTTTATGAAATGGAGTTGCAAAAGGTTAAACATCCAGAAATTTATCTGGTAGAAAATGTCCTAAGAAAGAGTGAAAATAAAGTCTTAGTAAAATGGTTAGGCTTCTCTAGCGTACGCAATAGCTGGATCGATAAAAATAATGTTTGCTAGAAGTTGTTATAATAATAGTTAATAAGGCTAACATTGTAAAATTATATTAAAATAAATAATACAGACACAATCTTTCTATTGTTTTATATTATTATCAAACCATTCTTTTAATAAAAAGGTATTTTGTTTTGCACATTGCAGATTATTATTACTATGTCTACAACAATGAATGTTATATATCAAACGATTGTTGATTTTTAACTCCGATAGCTTAGGACAATCTAGTGCAAGCATATCAGTTAAAACGTTTTGCATTAGATAGGTTTCAATCAATTTCTTCTTTTCTAGACCGTTCACAAATACCTCTTTACCGGGTCGGATAATTTGCTTCAAATAAAGCGCTATATATGATGACACCATTCCAGCCGTTGAAGGTTCATCCCAAGAAAGACCAGGAATATTCCTTGTCACCAAGTCGATATGTTTTATATGATCTTGGCTCAAACAACTAGACTGCATTGACAGTTTAAAAATTTGATGCCAAACATCACCTAACAACAAATCCAAAACCGCAATTTCTTTGCACACAAACTTGTTTTTCTTGTATTTAAATCCCTGAATATCAATTATATACATGTTTGTATATGTAGGTATGTAAATATATGCAGTAAATTTCGACTAATTAAATTAATATTAGGAGCAATCTCCTTATATAGCAGCTTACCACCATCTGCGTACTTTGTCAACCCACTTTTTAACCTATCACAAGATTGAACACACATTTTGAATTGAAACCGGCCCATGTGTATTTGCAGCCTCTAAACATAAGTAAAAAACATAAATCAGAATCCACTTTAATTAAACACAATTGACTTGAATGCGATATTTTGCATCTGGCATACTTTATAACTTCTCGCTAGAAAACCGAATTCAAAACAGCTACACACATTTTCTCTGCAATTACATTTTTCAACATACGTGTGTGTGTGTTTTGAAGTATGTATGTTCCATTGAAAGTAATATAAAGTTGGTCTGACTTCAAAACGTGCCCACAAGTATTTTACATTGAAAGTATATAAAGACGGTCTGAATTCAAAACGGTGCACGTGTAACTTCTCGCTAGAAAACCGAATTCAAAACAGCTACACACATTTTCTCGGCACTTACATTTTTCAACATACGTGTGTGTGTGTTTTGAAGTATGTATGTTCCATTGAAAGTAATATAAAGCTGGTCTGACTTCAAAACGTGCCCAAAAGTATTTTACATTGAAAGTATATAAAGACGGTCTGAATTCAAAACGGTGCACGTGTAGCTTCTCGCTAGAAAACCGAATTCAAAACAGCTACACACATTTTCTCTGCACTTACATTTTTCAACATACGTGTGTTTTGAAGTATGTTCCATTGAAAGTAATATAAAACCGGTCTGACTTCAAAACGTGCCCACAAGTATTTTACATTTGAAAGTATATAAGAATTCAGGTTTTCACATTTTACATTAAAAGTATATAACGCCGATCCTAATTCAAAACGGTGCACGTGTAACTTCTCGCTAGAAAACCGAATTCAAAACAGCTACACACACTTTTCTCTGCACTTACATTTTTCAACATACGTGTGTTTTGAAGTATATTCCATTGAAAGTAATATAAAACCGGTCAGACTTCAAAACGTGCCCACAAGTATTTTACATTTGAAAGTATATAAGGCCGGTCTGAATTCATGTTTTCACAACTATTTTACATTGAAAGTATATAAGGCCGGTCTGAATTCAAGAGGGTGCACGTGTATTTTACATATGTAAAATACGTGTGAGCACGTTTTGAATTCGGACCGGCCTTACCTTACATGTGATTTTCCAATGCTCCACCCGAAGGTACTACATTGGCCAGGAAGCGAGTCTTTTTTTACCTGAAAAATTTTGAATTTTGCCGAACCTTTGTTGTTCCAAGCAAGGTAGGGATCTTTAACGTGCGTGACAACACTCACACACGGGACCTCCATTTTACCTCTCATCCGAACGAGGGTGTATTTTTGTGAAAAATGCTCGCCTAAACATTTTTCAAGCGGACCGTGTCGGGACCTTGGGCGTAGTAGTGACACACATACCTTACGCCACGGAGCCGCCTGGACCGGCCTTACCCCACTACTGAGATGTTTTGACAATGGTGCTAAATAAAAATCGAAGTATAATAAATGCGTGCTGCTACGGAAAGAGTAAAGCGGTGGGTGCAGTGGAGGTTGTCAGTTTTGACCTAAAATGAAAGTATATCTGATGATGAATGCCATTGAATATGCAAAATTTTGACAATCGAAACAAAATTAGAGTTTGTGGGATATAACTGCAGTAGGTAATTTAGTGACGTTTTGGCGCCTCATTTTCCTTCCAGCATCCTCATTTTGCTCACACATTTACATGTAAATTCCCATAAGGAGGAAATGAGAAGGAATCCCTCATTTCCTCACATCTGGACCAAATAGTTTTCTTCGACTAGCCATTTTTTCCCTTTCGAGATAAATATATCTTGCATTTTCATCTTAGCATCCTCATTTTCACACTCATCTGAACCAAATAGTTTTCATCGACTAGCCATCGCATCTTAAGAGATAAACCTATCATGCATTTTCATTTTAGCATCCTCATTTGCTCCCACATCTGAACCAAATAGTTTTCTTCGACTAACCATTTTTTATCTTTCGAGATAAACCTATCTTGTTTAGTATCAACTAATATTAGATTTTTCTCAGCTACCTGAATCTTTAGACAATTTTTAGATTGCATCATCCCCCAGGGAGCTACCCTCATTTTAAGATTTTTTGCTGGTGGAGATTTTTGTCCCGTTTTCATAAATTTTTTAGACATACGACACATCAAACTAACCTAGAATTTTATGCAGAATTTGAATCTGCAAACCGATTTAAAATCCAACCACCCCCTACAAAGTTATACCCCTTTAAAGTACTAAACCTCTAAATTTTGCTCTTTGCTCTATAAGCAAACCTAGCAAATAGCTTTCTCCGACTAGCCATCGCATCTTTCGAGATAAACCTATCTTGTTTGGAATCAATTAAAATTAGATTTTTTTTAGCTACTCAAATTTCTAGGAATTTTTTAGATTACATTATCCCCCAGGGAGCTACCTTCATTTTAAGATTTTCTGCAGGCAGCGATTTCTAACCGTCCTTATAAAATTTTTAGACATACGACACATCAAACTAACCTAGAATTTTACGCAGAATCCGAATCTGCAAACAGATTTAAAATCCGACAACCCCTTACAAAGTTACACTTTTAAAAGTCTCAAACCTCAAAATTTCTGCATGCTCTAAACAACCATTTCCTGAGAAATCTAAAATTGCGGGGATGTTAGAAATGATTTCTTTATAAGCCATAAGTGTTTAATATTTAAAACCATTTTCAAACAGTAATGTACTGATTTTAGAATTTTCAAAACCGCGGCTTTTTAAAATTTTAAACAGTTATTAATTTCTGGTTTAACATTTTGCTAATTCCTAAGTACGTTACAAATAATTACATACTCAATGCTGAATATGTACTTTGGAAAATACATTTCTCTTCCAAAACTAATTGTTTTACAATTATGTGAAGTAGAAGTGAAAGTAGCGTAGACCTTTCTCTTTATTATTGACTATATGTTTGAGAAATATATTTCAATGTCGTGCATTAGAAAATTCACGTATAATTGCTGGGGATTCACACAATGTACTTTCTAGTACGTCCTTGACTAGGGAAATGCAAACTTCATTTTGTAATACAGAGCAATTAACGGTTAGTTATTTCAAACCGTATATAGCGCGGCTTGATTAGTAAAGCCTATTAGTTCCGCACGCTTTGTGTAAGTTTGTCGAAATTTTAAACAAATCGTTTTGTGTAGTGTTTTTTTCTCATATTGAAAATTTAAGGTAAGTCTACATATTTTTATTAAAATAAAACTGAATTTATTTGCAAACACCAATTAGTACAAAACAAAATCCGCACTATAGGATTTTGGTTAAACTTGTAAGCGAACTAACTTATAAACTAAAAAGTTTTTTCTAGCATACCTGCTTTATGTACCCAATAGAATGCAAACCGAAGGTTTCCGAAGACAGCCGAACGAAGTTGAGGATTCAGCGGGGAACTAAATGACGTCATCTTTTGCCAATCCTTGCTGTTCGCCTAGTACATTTAGCACTAATGCATGCACCCGGTTCGCATCGTCTATGCTGCGAATGCAGTTAATAGAAGCATCGGACACGTTTTCCATGTTATACGGATCAATAATCGCATCGCGTGCATATTAAAAATCCGAAAAGGGTTGTTGCACGCGCACACAAATTGGTTGCAAGTCGTGCTGTAGAAGATGCAGTGCTACTATAAACAACTTAATAAAACACTTTAAACCTTTACTAAGGAAATACCAAACTTGTGTCTACAGAATACCTACTAATAAAGCAATTTAATTTTAAATAACTTCTACGTCATATTTTAGGAAATGGTAGGTTCGAATATTCTCTTTGGAAACAATTGAAGATTGCCGAAGACAATCGAAGAGTGCACAAGCGCGATCACTAAACCCATTAGCATTAATACCAAGTATTCCGTACTTTCCTAGGTTACTTATTTACTAGTACCAAATCTTCCGCATAGCGCTCGGTAGCACGTAATTATTTCTAGAGCCGGTAAGTACTCGATATCGCCAAAATAGAGAATTAAATGCTCGATGTCTGTTAACTTCCGATTCCCTCGTAAAAAGTAGAAAAAACTCGGTCAATCATCCATCTAACTTATACTTCGACCTGCCCCCGTTCTGGTAAATTCCAAACATTTTTTAAACGACAATGGTCTCAGAATTTTTAAACCTTCGAGGGATCTATAAGTCGTAATCAATTACACATCCGAACTACCCGTAAACTAACAGTGCTCTGTATAATACATGCATACCCCTTCTCTGCGCTACAGCAATTCTTGTAGTTGCTTGAAAAAGACAGTCGCCCTTTTTTCACTGCTAGGACCGCTGCAAAGCACCATTCTATACTTTCTTTAAAAGTATAGCACATTGCGCACTTTTCTGTCTGATAATTAAATTTTGTTTATGTAGGCTTTTACACTTTCGCATATTTAAACAGCTAACACGATCGGTTAACTACTTTCGATTAGTCTAACGGAGGCCACCATACATTCCGCCGCACCGTTCTTTTTGAATCCAATGATCCGATGGGCTTCCACACTAACACCTAACGTATCTTTCCTACTATTTGTTAAACAAAAACTACCGGCATCGCCATGTCCGTATGTAGACGTAAGCAGATGTTTGTGAATGTGTACGAGAATATGGAACCATATACATTAATCAGTAAAAGCTATTTTATTTAGTCCAAGAAAACTACTATTTTCTAAACCGCAATTACTAATCGCCTTTATAGGTTTAACATTTCTACCATTTCCTAATGACTGGTGCTACGTACATGGAAGCTTTAATTTCTTATTGGAGAGAATCCTTATTCTCTCACGCACTGTTGGGTAGCTTCATGCCCACCCCTTTTAGAAATATATGCTCGTTATAGATTGTAGCATCCGCGGTTTTACTTAACTACACTTCGTGAGACCCCTTCAATTTTTTTAATCGTGTCTTTCTCGCTTACAATACAGTAGGACTTGGTTTTTGTACCGACGAATTCTAATACTATACCCCCATTAAATTCGTTTTTAAATTTCTCTACAACTTTTTTGTTGACAAGCGGTATATTGTATTTATTATTCTTTGGGTAGTCACTCTTTTAAGATAACTATATTTTGTTTGGTATCAACTAATATTAGATTTTTCCAGGGAGCCCAAACCTGTAAATAGATTTTAAATAGGACCATCCCCATACAAAGTTATGCATTTTAAAAACCCAAACCGCTAATTTTTGCCTATCTTTATTTAACTACATCCTTAGAACCTTTTTTCGCTACCCAAGACATATGCTTTAACCAACCATTTCCCTAGAAATCTAAAACCGCTGTGTCCCGCAAACACAACGTGGAGGTAACACGTATATTCTGTCAACCGAGATAGAAACAGGAAGGATTTGGAAGGTGGGCGAGGAACTTAAAAATTATGAAATTTGAAAACTAATATATACAATAGATTTACAAAATCTATACAAATATAAAAAACTATCTTATATCTTTATACCCCCATGCGTTGATTGCTGTACTATTAGGAATAACGTTACGTTTGTCATCTTCGCTCGATAAACTAATTTTATTAATAAGCTGCGTGTACAAATCGTGTTTGTTTTACTCCGGATACATACACCGGCAAGTACTCCATACCACCCAAAATAAAGAATTAGATGCTTGGTGACTGTCAACTTCTGCTTCCCTCGTGTACGCCCAGACACATCCCAGCCAATGCTCACCCCTGCGCGCGCACCCCCTGCCCATGCGCACCTTTGCCCGTGCGCGTCCCTCCCCATGCGCTCCCTTACCCATACGCACCCCACTCTGTGCGACTGCTATTTCGTGGTGACGTCATAGCCTTTTACAAATAAATAACAATGTAATACTATTCTAAAATATTTATTCTGACACTATACATAACAAAATTTAAAAAGTATTTAATACCAAGCATGGAGTCATTTAAACTTAATTTTAATACAAAGTTATAAACAGAAAACAATCCTTTCTTTATGTTTGTTTGGAGTGGTTTTAATTTTATCTAATTTTATTCGCAGCTTAAAATTTAAATCAACACCCAAGTCCTCTAGCTCCTTTTCTAGCCAATAGTTTGATACATAGAGACCGTCTAGACTTTTGAATTGTAAAATGTACCTAAGTTTGCCTCTATAGATAAAGTCTTTGATTCCACCGACAACCAGATCCATTCCTTCGTGTAATTCTTGCAGCTTGTGACAATCTTTTAACCGCGGCTCTCCCACTATATTCTGCATACGTATCTTGTTAGCTTGATAGACTTCTTCTTGTTGGTATTAGAGGAAATCCTTATTCTCCCACTCACTGTTGCATAGTTGCATGTCCACCGCTTTTGGAAATATATGGTTATTACAGGTTGTAAGACCCTCGGTTTTAAATGAACCGAAAGGTTATTTACGAGGAAAATATACAATGTTTAACGGAACTCCTTTACGTGTGGTGTACGCAAAGGTTACGGTACCCGCATTCCTTAGGTCGTCTATCTTATCTACCATTTCGATAAATACGTTTTTATAATAACCTTTTAAAAAATATACGGATTTAGTACCATCCTTTTCCGCAAGGACGCCTACATAACTAAAAGAGTCTTTCTTACTAAACACAAATGCATGCAACTTGTAGAAACCAGATGTATCTAAGTCAGTCCATCGGTACATAAAATAATCTTTTAATTCTTCCTCATTTTCTCTAATAAGAAGTTTTTTGTCTAACACATCTTTGTATTGTTCGCGTATTGTCGCAGTGTTTTCCATGTAGTCCAACTTTCGCTTTTTTGCACCCATTTTTTTAATTGCAGTTGTCTTTTTCTTCCACATACAGCGGATGGCGTGCATAATGGGACAATTTCCTTTAGCATAAACGGATAGAGTTTACTGACAAAATTTACGCGTTGTCGTACAACCTCTAGACGAATGTTAGGCGTATCTATCAACTCCAATTCCGAAATGACTACTTGTTTTGGAATTGTAGAATATGGTGTTGCAGATTGTGTAAAATATGTACTACCTGCTTTAATGTAGCACTTGTGTAAGATTTTTATTTTATCTTGGCTATCTCCCTCCTCTACTATCTCCAAAAAATATACAGGTAAATAGTTAAAACTAAAAACCGAAAGCACATACTATAACAATTTTCCCTTTCCTCTGGTTTTTCGGACAACTTAATTTGCAAGCACGTCAATTTCTTTGTATTGCCATTCTCCCAATACACGTACTGTAGCAGGTTATTATACACTAAACAGCAACTATTTTGTAGCTTGTCCGATAGCTTACTCCAAATTTTGGCAAGTGGTACCGAGTACATTGGCGCCTTTAGGAAGTATACCTTACTATCTTCCAATAACATTAAACAGTCTTTTAAGGGTTTATACACCCGTTCCGCACTGCCATAGCTTCCAATTGTACAGTTGTATATTGTCGCTTACAATCGCGTAATACCATGTTCTTTTGCCAAAGTAGACGCAAATGTTTCCCTTAAACGTACATCTGGACAACGTAAAAAATCTAGTATATGATTGCCAAGTTGTTTATTAACACCAGGATTTGTTATCTGACACACAAATTTGTTGTATATCTTAATTCTTGCATTGGTTGTTAGCCATGTTAAACAATCAATTCCCGCAGTTTTAATGTTGTTAACTATAATATTACACTTTTCTACGTATTCTCCCTTATAGCAAAAGTTATGCTTTGTAGTTAAATAATTACACATCTCCATCTTGCTAAATATGCCAGCAAAACCTTGGGTTACATCCATGTCAAAAAGATAGAAATTATCCTTTTCGAGTTGCTTTAATATATCTGGTAGTTTCTCCAATAAAGTTTCCAACTAAACATATGCTAGTTCCACTTTGTATGGAACACATATAGGATTTTGGAATTTTTTATTAATGCATTCGAGGTCTTTTTTTCCGATAACTTCTTTTACTTTCTGTCCCATCTTGTTAGTGCTTTCCAGAGAAAACGGAAGCTTAGCTTTAACACCATGCCTAGCGGAAACAAATCGGTCGAACTTTCTTCGTAAATAGTTGTTAAATACACCACAAATTTCTTTTTTAAAGACAAACATCCTTTGTTTGCAGATGTTTGTTCGGCGTCAGAAAGGTCGCAAATTTTAACCAACATTATATTATCACAAAATGGTTCTGTAATTGGTGTGTGTAGTCCGCCAGTCAGCATCTGTTCGCCTTCGACATAACAAATATTACCAATATCTGTCACCAGATTATTGTTGCACATATTTTCTGCCAATAGCCACAATCCAAATCGCTCATTTGTCGGTTTCACTTTATTCCCAAGAAGTTGAGAAACGTTAATCATCTTGGAGACGCTCATGTTTACCGTTCTAGCTACTGTTGAATACAAAATTGAATACGAAAAAATTGCCTCCTTATATATCCTACAGAGTGGGGGCGTATATTGCCAAAGATAGTCGAATATGTCGGACACCGCCATATCGCTTACATTCTCTGTTTTATGAACTGTTTTGTTATCCAACCTAGGTTAGCAGGGATGCGCATCGACATATGTCCGGATATATGTAGGATGTTAGGTTGGACTTGTATGGACTTGTGTGGACTTAGGTTACATAAAAGGAAAAATTGAATCAATTTTTCCTTTTATCTAACCTAAGTCCACACACGTCCAACTAACCTAACCTAACCCCGAACAACACTAGCTAACCTAACTCCTGACAAGCCACATCCAACCTAGGTCGGAGGCAATTTCACTCTATGGGGCAATTTCACCCTACGGGGCAATTTCACCCTATGGGGCAATTTCACCCAATAAGGCAATATCACTCTATGAGGCAATTTCACCCTATGGAGCAATTTCACCCTATGGGGCAATTTCACCGTATGGGGCAATTTCACCCTAACCTAACATCCTACATATATCCGTACATATGTCGATGCGCATTCCTGCCGACCTAGGTTGGCTAACAAAACAGTTCCTAAACCAGAGAATGTAAGCGATATGGCGGTGTCCGACATATTCGACTATCTTCGGCAATATACGCCCCCACTCTGTAGGATACATAAGAAGGCAATTTTTTCGTATTCAATTTGGTATTCGACAGTAGCTAGAACGGTAAACATGAGCGTCTCCAAAGTGATTAACGTTCCTTAATTTCTTGGGAATAAAGTGAAACCGACCTATGAGCGATTTGGATTATGGCTGTTGGCAGAAAATATGTGCAACAATAATCTGGTGACAGATATTGGTAATATTTGTTATGTCGAAGGCAAACAGATGCTGACTGGCGGAATACACACACCAATTATGGAACCATTTTGTGACAATATAATGTTGGTTAAAATTTGCGACCTTTCTGACGCCGAACAAACATCTGCAAACAAAGGATGTTTATCTTTAAAAAAGAAATTTGTGGTGTATTTAACAACTATTTACGAAGAAAGTTCGACCGATTTGTTTTCGCTAGGCATGGTGTTAAAGCTAAGCTTCCGTTTTCTCTGAAAGCACTAACAAGATGGGACAGAGAGTAAAAGAAATTATCGGAAAGAAAGACCTCGAATGCATTAATAAAAAATTCCAAAATCCTATATGTGTTCCATACAAGGTGGAACTAGCAGATGTTAAGTTGGAAACTTTATTGGACGAACTACCAGATATATTAGACGAACTCGAAAAGGATTATTTTTTTCTTTTTGACATGGATGTAACCCAAGGTTTTGCTGGCATATTTAGCAAGATGGAGATGTGTAATTTTTTAACTACAAAGCATAGCTTTTGCTATAAGGGAGAATACAAAGAAAAGTGTAATATTATTGTTGACAACGATAGAACTGCGGGAATTGATTGTTTAACATGGCTAACAACCAATGCAAGAATTAAGATATACAACAAATTTGTGTGTCAGATAACAAATCCTGGTGTTAATAAACAACTTGGCAAATCATATACTAGATTTTTTACGTTGTCCAGATGTACGTTTAAGGAAAACATTTGCGTCTACTTTGGCCAAAGAACATGGTATTACGCGATTGGAAACGACAATATACAACTGTACAATTGGAAGCTATGTCAGTGCGGAACGGGTGTATAAACCCTTAAAAGACTGTTTAACCTTATTGGAAGATAGTAAGTTAAACTTCCTAAAGGCGCCAATGTACTTGGTACCACTTGCCAAAATTTGGAGTAGGCTATCGGACAAGCTACAAAATAGTCGCTGTTTAGTGTATAATAACCTGCTACTGTACGTGTATTGGGAGAATGGCAATACAAAAAATTGACGGGCTTGCAAATTAAGTTGTCCAAAAAACCAGAGGATAGGGAAAAATTAATAAAGTATGTGCTTTCGGCTTTTAGTTTTAACTATTTACCCGTAAATTATTTGGAGATAGTAGAGGAGGAAGATAGTCAAGATTAAATAAAAATCTTAACCAAGTGCTACATTAAAGCAGGTAGTACTGTAACTATTTTTTCTCTCTAATTGGCTCCGCTAGCCTCACGCATGGGCGTTAGTGAAACGGTTTTACTTCTGAAGCACTAAACCCACGAGTGTGCTAGTGAAACAAACTTACTAGAACTACTAAAACACCAGCCCCACATTTGGTGTCAGTAAAACGAAGTCTTCCGACGTAACTAGGGGTCTATTCTTTGGGTAGAGCTATGAGCAATGGGGGGGTAAGTCGAAATCTGTTGGGGGTCACACTCAAACTAAAACAAATAGGCGCCACCAAGTCCAGATTGATTCATGTTAAAAGCATAGCATATTTCTAAGGGCGGACGTGGAGACCCAAAGAAAAAAATATTGCCTTCGGTGACAAAAACCTGTCTTAACAGAATAAGACGCTGTTCCTGTAAGAAAGAATAATAATTAAGTCAACATAGAAAATGGGAACACTGTTTGTGTCCCTCAAATATGCCTAAAAAATAAAAAGAATATTTTCTACATAAGGGTGGCATCAAAATTCAACTCTTATTGCCTTTTTGGGTTGCTAGGTTTGATCACACTTGATCAAAATAAAAGACTTTAAACTTAGGTTAATAATTTACTAGAAAGAATTCCTTTAACTTTAAATAAAATTGAATGCAACAAAATTAAATAATTACTTGTAGTAGTTTGGAAATTTAAGATAAGGTTTATCAATCTGTTTCTAGATCAAGAATATTACAACAAAGTGTAATTTGTTACATTAATGGTTTTTAACCCATTCAGATCTGATTAGGTCTATTACATTGTCAAAATTAAAATACAAAATATTCTCGTTAAGTTACATGTGCTAATTTCAGTTTAAAATGAAAATGTTCATAAAGATATTTTCGTTTTCAAAGTTGGTAGTAATAAAATACTAAGCATCTGCTTTCATAAATACAAGTGTCAGCAGTATATCTCAAACAAACAAATGACGTAATTACACATGTTATTTTATAGTGAAGCAACGTGTTGTTCTGACAAAATAAACAGTGAATTTTAAGTTTGGCGCTGGGAAATCCAGCTTAGCAACAGATAAAGTGAATAACAAAATCGTATTTATACGTATCAAAATAAAATAGCGTGTTTCCTGAGTGGAACACAATTGAATTTCTTAAAATTACTACGAACCAAACAAAACTGCTTTCATAGGCTGAAATAGGATGTGCATCGTCATGCGGAATTAACTGCTTACATCCTAACAAAGTAGTATCTTGGCTCGGACCAACAAACGATTTCCTGTTAATTAGATCTGCTTTCCATCCTCTAAAAGCATGTGTTAAATTGAAGTGGTTTCTTAACGTTGATTCACAGTTCTAAGTTATTATTGTTTAACTTCTCATCGCATACGTGTTGTAGTGTTTCGTCGTCTAATCTTGGTTTGCGCTAAACAAATTTTCAAATTACATACTATAATAACGAGTATACATTACCAACCGTTATTCAGAAAATGTTTCACTTAATCAAACCGACCCGCAGGTCACTGGCCATTGTTCTCTTAAACATGCTGCTGCCTCTTTTACCTATGGCCGAGTGCCTATCTCGTGCTCTCGTACGATGGGAGGATCCCAAAGGGGGGTTGTCATTCCTCTCTACGCGCTTGCGACTGGGTGTGATATACACCGCCATCCAAAACAACTAGACTAACGAGTTAAGATGCTGTTACAATGTAATATTATAATTGTAAAATGTATTATGACTTTACTTAATAAAGGTATTTAACTATTGTCGTACCTTAAATGAAGCGAATTATGAATTCGAAAATAAAATTGTTACAGTACATATTTTACACAATCTGCAACACCATATTCTACAATTCCAAAAGAAATAGTCATTTCGGAATTGGGATTGATAGATACGCCTAACATTCGTCCAGAGGTTGTACGACAACGCGTAAATATTGGCAGTAAACTCTATTCGTTTACGCTAAACGAAATTGTCCCATTATGCACGCCATACGCTGTAGGTGGAAGAAAAAAAAACTATAATTAAAGGAAATGGATGCAAAAAAGCGAAAGTTGGATTATATGGAAAACACTGCGACAATACGCGAACAATACAAAGATGTGTTGGACATAGAACATCTTATTAGAGAATGAAGAAGAATTAAAAGATTATTTTATGTACCGATGGACTGACTTAGATACATCTGGTTTCTATAAGTTGTATGCATATGTGGTGAGTAAAAAAGACTCTTTTAGTTATGTAGGCGTCCTTGCGGAAAAGGATGGTACTAAATCCGTATATTTTTTAAAAGGTTATTATAAAAACGTATTTATCGAAATGGTAGATAAGATAGACGACCTAAGGAATGCGGGTACCGTAACCATTGCGTACTCACACGCAAAGGAATTCCATTAAACATTGTATATTTGCCTAGTAAAGAACCTACCGAATCATTTAAAACCGAGGGTCTTACAACCTATAACAACCATATATTTCCAAAAGTGGTGAACATGCAACTGTGCAACAGTAAGTCGGAGAATAAGGATTTCCTCTAATACCGACAAGAAGAAGTCGATCAAGCTAACAAGATACGTATGCAGGATATAGTGGGAGAGCGATAAAAAGATTGTCACAAGCTGCAAGAATTACACGAAGGAATGGATCTGGTTGTCGGTGAACTTTATATAAAGAGGCAAACTTAGGTACATTTTACAATTCAAAAACCTAGACGGTCTCTATGTATCAAACTATTGGCTAGAAAAGGAGATAGAGAACTTGGGTGTTGATTTAAATTTTAAGCTGCGAATAAAATTAGATAAAATTAAAACCACTCCAAACAAACATAAAGAAAGGATTGTTTTCTGTTTATAACTTTGTATTAAAATTAAGTTTAAATGACTCCATGCTTGGTATTAAATATTTTAAAATTTTTGTTATGTATAATGTCAAAATAAACATTTTAGAATAGTATTACATTGTTCTTTATTTATAAAAGGCTATGACGTCACCACGAAATAGCAGTCGCACAGAGAAGGGTGCGCATAGGTAAGGGAGCGCATGGGTAGGGGTGCGCACGGGCAGGGGTGCGCATGGGCAAGGGGTGCACGCGCGCAAGGGCGCGCATGGGCTGGGATGTGTCTGGGCGTACACGAGGGAAGCAGAAGTTGACAGTCACCAAGCATCTAATTCTTTATTTTGGGTGGTATGGAGTACTTGCCGGTGTATGTATCCGGAGTTAAAAACGCGATTTTTACACGCAGCTTATTGATAAAATTAGTTTATCGAGCGAAGAAGACAAGCGTAACGTCATTCCTAATAGTACAGCAATCTACGCATGGGGGTATAATGATATAAGACAGTTGTTTATATTTGTATAGATTTTGTAAATCTATTGTATATATTAGTTTTCAAATTTCATAATTTTTAAGTTCCTCGCCCACCTTTCAAATCCTTCCTGTTTCTATCTCGGTTGACAGAATATACGTGTTACCTCCACGTTGTGTTCGCGGGACACAGCGGTTTTAGATTTCTAGGGAAATGATTGGTTAAAGCATATGTCTTCGGTAGCGAAAAAAGGTTCTAAGGATGTAGTTAAATAAAGATAGGCAAAAATTAGCGGTTTAAGTTGTCAAAATGCATAACTTTGTATGGGGATGGTCCTATTTAAAATCTATTTACAGGTTTGGGCTGCCTAGAAAAATCTAATATTAGTTGATACCAAACGAAATATAGTTATCTTAAAAGATTGACTACCCAAAGAATAATAAATACAATATACCGCTTGTCAACAAAAAAGTTGTAGAAAAATTTAAAGACGAATTTAATGGGAGTATAGTATTAGAATTCGTCGGTACAAAAACCAAGTCCTACTGTATTGTAAGCGAGAAAGGCACGATTAAAAAGATTAAAGGGGTCTCGCGAAGTGCAGTTAAGTAAAACCGCGGATGCTACAATCTATAACGAGCATATATTTCCAAGAGGGGCGGGTATGCAACTACGCAACAGTGCGTGGGAGAATAAGGATTCTCTCCAATAAAAAATTAAAGCTTCCATGTACGTAGCACTAGTCATTGGGAAATGGTAGAAATGTTAAAGCTATAAAGGCGATTATTAATTGTGGTTTAGAAAAGTAACAGTTTTCGTGGACTAAATAAAATAGCTTAGACTGATTAATGTATATGGTTACATATTCTCGTACACATCCACAAACATCTGCTTACGTTCACATACGGACATGGCGATGCCGGTAGTTTTTGTTTAACAAATAGTAGGAAATATACGTTAGGTGTTAGTGTGGAAGCCCATCGGATCGTTGGATTCAAAAGAACGATGCGGCGGAATGTATGGTGGCTCCCTTTAGAATAATCGAAAGTGGTTAATCGATCGTATTAGCTGTTTAAATATGCGAAAGTGTAAAAGCTTACGTAAACAAAATTTAATTATTAGACAAAAAAGTGCGCGTAAAATTCTAGGTTAGTTTAATGTGTCGCATGTCTAAAAATTTTATAAGGACGGTTAGAAATCGCTGCCTGCAGAAAATCTTAAAATGAAGGTAGCTCCCTGGGGGATGATGCAATCTAAAAAATTCCTAGAGATTTGGGTAGCTGAGAAAAATCTAATATTAATTGATACCAAACAAGATAGGTTTATCTCGAAAGATGAAAAATGGTTAGTCGATGAAAACTATTTGGTTCAGCTGTGGGAGCAAATGAGGATGCTAAAATGAAAATGCAAGATAGGTTTATCTCGAAAGATGCGATGGCTAGTCCAAGAAAACTTTTTTTTAGGTTTGCCTTTAGAGCAAAGAGCAAAATTTAGAGATTTAGGACTTTAAAGGTGTAACTATGTAAGGGGTGGTCTGATTTTAAATCTGTTTGCAGATTCGGATTCTGCATAAAATTCTAGACTAGTTTGATGTGTCATATGGTTAAAAAATTTATAAAGACGATCATAAAATTGCTACCAGCAAAAAATCTTAAAATAAGGGTAGCTTTCTGGGTGATGATGCAATCTAACAAATTACTAGAGATTCGGGTAGCTGAGAAAACTCTAATATTAATTGATACTAAACAAGATAGGTTTATCTCGAAAGATAAAAAATGGTTAGTCGAAGAAAACTATTTGGTTTAGATGTGGGAGCAAATGAGGATGCTAAAATGAAAATGCAAAATAGGTTTATCTCTTAAGATGCGATGGCTAGTCGATGAAAACTATTTGGATCAGATGAGTGTGGAAATGAGGATGCTAAGATGAAAATGCAAGATATATTTATCTCGAAAGGTGAAAAATGGCTAGTCGAAGAAAACTATTTGGTCCAGATGTGAGGAAATGAGGGATTCCTCCTCATTTCCTCCTTATGGGAATTTACATGTAAATGTGTAAGGAAAATGAAGATGCTGGAGGAAAATGAGGCGCCAGAACGTTACTAAGGTACCTACTAACTGCATATGATCAACTGAAATGTTTTCCACAACTGAATTGAGATTGTATGCCCATTTTCTGAGTTCAACAACCTAGACGTAATAAGTCGACAAGTTCTCAGCAAAGTTCTACTGTAGTAGAAAGGTCATTGGCACCACAAGCCAAATCGTCAACATTTAGATTCTAACAAAGCGCTTGAAATGCGAGGGAACTGATCCCTACCTTCTTTGGCCACTTGAAGCAAACAACGAACTGCAACAAGCGGACTCGAAAATACTCCATAAGTTACTGTATTGAAAGTCCATGTGTCAACAGGATTCTGAGGTGAGAATCCCTAATGAATTTGTTGAAAAATGCAGTGCGGTACACAAATGAAAAGCTGGCAAAACATCTAACGAGTGTCGCATGTAGAAGCACAAGTATACATACGGAAATTCGATAAATTTGCGGTAAGTCTACTTGTAGTTTATCAGCTCAACAAACAACCATTGGGTGAAGCGTTGTTGAATGTCTTTGCTGAAACACAAAAAACAACTCTATTCCTTTTCGAATAACCATTCGACTTAAATATGCAATGCTGTGGGACAAAATATGCGTGTAAGTTAGCAAAAAATTCTGATAATTTTGAAACGTGTTCTTAGTAAAAAATATCCTCCATAAATTCCAAATACATGCGGTGAACTATTGGTTGATTAATCAATCTGCGTTTAAGTGCCAGGAAACGGCCATCCGCAATTTCAAGTGAACTATCAAATATGGTAAGAGCATAATTCGAACTGACAAATAACTCCTCGGCTTATTGATACCAAGAAGAATTAGCCTTTGTGAATAAACCTTTTCTATTTCCCATTGTTCATATTCAAAAGCTGTCAGTTCATTATAGAAATAACATCAGTAAACAAAACTTTGTATTCTAAATTGCTACAGTTTTATGATTCACTTGTTTTGATTAATAATGTAATACACTGACACCTATAGCTTCATCGTCTTGGTATAAAGAATCATATATAAAATTGTGCTGACACAGAAAAAATTCCTTTCTCTGGTTCTGGTTAACCTTTTTGTAAGCTAACTGTACATATATGTATAATAAAACAAAGCAAGTAATTTCAATTTGCAGTCTTAATTCATTTGTTCGAATTCTGCCAATGTTATCCGGAATTGTTTTATGGAGAGGAAGTTAAGCCTTTATAGATCACTTCGTAATTAACATCCAAAGAAACAACACGTAGTTTAGGACAATTTCTTAACTTTGATAAATAGGCATCGAACCGACTGGAAGTAGTCAATTATATTCGGAAAATTTCCTACCAAGTTGGTTGCTTTTAATTTTAGGAACATCTTGGTTGCTTTTGAATTGACAACTTCATTTTGGACAAAAGCATATCGATTCAAAATATTTAGTTTTGTCTTAAATGTTCCAAAAGCGAGTTATCAACAGGTAAAATCACTCATCAGGTACTTATGTTTAAAATTTCTGACACTATAACCTGAGGTTGCTATAATTGAACGAATATTTTAAAATAATTACATAAAATTTATTAAATTTCACACAGTACGTATTTGTTATTAAGCTAAGAATTTATATAGTAATTTTATTCGTCAAAAACGTTTTCCATTAAGCTAAGACAATGTTGATGTATTTGATTTTTAATATTTGCTTAAGAATGTCTATCATGTACTTGTAGTGAAAACAATTGTATAAAATAGTTAAAAACATAATCTTGTAATTGTGTAAAGACCTTTTCATTGGTGTTTTCACAACTAATGTGAAAATTATAGTTCCAGTTTTGTTATTATAAATTATTTTGCAATTACCTAGAGACGAGATTAAAATTCAGGTAGTTTAACTTTTGATTTTAGCAACCTTTCTTTCCGCTAGCAGTTTCAAATAGGTATATTGGTGTACGTTTGTTCTATGTTTGTATTAACAGCGGTGTACTAAGTGATTTCCCATGCGAATTTTAGGCCAGAATCACTTTCCTGATCTCAGGTTTTGATATCTTGTTATTCTTTCTGTGACTCTTCCCTAAAAACTCCTCGAGATTAGATGGCGTCCAGGATACCTCCCGACTTAAAAATATTTTATACGCGATAGTATTTCGGGACCCCACTTACCCCACCCGTCCCACTGAGTTAGTCAGCAACCATTTTTGTTAGTAGAGTCGAGGTTTTTGGTACTTTTTTGAAACAGAATTTTATAGCAAGATACTTCACCGAATTTTTCTGTGGATTACCGGCTAGATTTTCTGGGTCCAAAACTGTACGTAATAAATTAAGGAAATATTTTTCGATCTTTGTAGGTATAAAGAAAGCTTATATTAAAATTAATTAAATAATACCTACCCATTCATTAAAATATGGAAAATTCAATGAACTATTTTCATACAAATACTACTAACATAAATACGGAACAACTTTACCCCAGGCTCTCAACATCACTTTTAATAACCCTCACTATAAAATTGTCACCTCAACGTGTGGCTACGGTGTTTTTTCGTTCTTAAAACTTAAATATTAAACTCAGATACCGATGTATTGGGTAGTAATTTCGTTAAAAGGTGTAAAATACGATTTAATCAAACAACATTTTTGTATTACATGTACAGAGTAATAAAAGTCTATCGTTTGTTTTGTTTATTTATTCAAAAACTAGTAGTGTTTAATATTGTCAAAGCTGAAAGGCACAGTGCTCTTTGTAATATTTTTACACGTTACTCATTTACGTGCTAAACTCGGTAATGTTTATTCCTTTTTGTTTGTAGAATTGAGCATCATTAGGTGTTTACGGGTAACAACAAGTAACTTGTGTGTGTAAAGTTAGTGAGTACGTGCGTGGTTACTTCAGCAACCATCAATTACGTAGTAAAGCATCTAAAATGGCAGTTTTTATGAAAAACGAACAATTACGAGAATTTATACAATCGATTACAGATTCTTGTGACATCACAAATACCAATATGATGGGCGCTACTGGTAATTTTTCTCGGTGTAAAACGCGTTTTGACGGAAAAGGCAACGTTAATGCTCCTCTAATATTAGCGATGACATTGCGCTTAAGGGACTACCGATGTTATTTGATGGTTTTACCGCCACCTGGTGATTAGGTGTTAAACATACCGTGAAAAGTTTAGATGATGCTATTAAACTGCTACGTAAAACTTGCTAGTCTAAAACACAAGCGTATCGTGTTTATTGAGAATTGTTTGAAAGCGATCAAGACGATAAAACTCTCACAGACATTTTCATTTGTCAAAAGCGTTCTGTTTTGGTTAATTTGCCAGAAAATACTTTAAAGGAAAGTGTGCAAATTGACATGGTGTACGGACTATTAAATGTGCGTATCCGTAAAAAGATTGCTTGCAAATCAGTAAATACTTTTTCGGATCTATTAGATGAATCTCGTGTCGTTGAAGAAGCTTTACTGGAAAAAACTGTTTACCTTGTAAAAATAGTAAAACAGTTATGTCCATAAGTGCAAGTTCTAGTTGCAAACGATGTATATATTGTAAAACCTTTGGTCATACGGTTGACCAATGAAAAAAGTTGCTTAACAAAAATCAAACATCACCCTCTAATCATTCTGATTCTACAGTTGATCCAGCCGTTTTACCCACAATTTCTTGTTTAAGATGTGGTAAAGCAGGTTTTCTTAGATCAAACTGTCCAGATTGCAAAGTTATTACAACTTGAGTGGTGGATTTTTGTAATTTTCTTACAACCAATTTAAATAATGTGCGTCTTAGACCAAGACCGATTTTATACATTGGAATACTTGACTTCCACGGAACTGCACTTCTTAATACTGCGGCTAAGCGTAGTGTAACTTGCACGGTTCGTCCTACTCTAGCACATATTCGGTTATTGTGGCGTCGCTACTAATGCGAAAGATAATCAATTTTTATCAGATATTTTATGGATTTTATGGGTTTTTTAATATTCCAATCGCTTTTTGGAATAAACGTTTCCTTATTAATTAGGTTATACGAAATTGGCGTATTTTTCTCAATTCATCTCGAAAATACGAAAACATGTTTTATTTAAAAGGTTTTTATGCTATTTAAAGGCTACTTAATTTAAACTTTAATTGCTTTTTAATGCAAAGGAGGTGCATTTTTATACAAAATATTTGCTTTTGCGGTAACACGTGTTTTTAATACAATAAGATTAAAATTGATAGTTTTGGATACACAAAATTATTTATTTTTACGCACGAACAAGGCATTTTTATTAAAACAAATAGTTTTTGGATTTATCTTAATAATGGTCGATTTGCATGCGCATTTAATGCGTTTTAAGGTATCTTTAAAATAATTATTTTTACATATACAGCTTACACTATTTGCTATCTATTTACAATACGCTTATATCATGCAAAGTAATTATTTATGCACGCGCAATTGCATTTTTTACTTAGGTACCTTAATCAATAAAAGTACGCTTGTATTATACAGGGTGTAACCATGAATTTACAAAAATTTGCATTTTTTCCAGATTCTTTTATATCTTGGAGGGATTTATTTGTAGAATTTGGGTTTTAATGACCTCTCGTTACCCCTTATCACGTCAGTATATATACATGGTCCGTGAAAGACCAAGATACAGGTTCGAATCCTGTCCAAGACCTGGTATTCTCTATCTTTCAATAACCAGCTTGATTTGAAATTATTATTTGGATTTTGCATAAAAGTCTAATTTATTATTTTATCTTATTATATATATATATATATATATATATATATTGCGGTGATGGGTAAGGCTAACCACGTGTAAATAGGTCAAGCATGTAGTTATGTAGGTATCTTGTATATAGAAAACAAGAATTTATTTATTACTTTTCAAATTAATTAAATTGATATAAAAACGAACAGTATAATATGTAGGTTCAAATTAATAATTTATTTATTACGTTTAAAATTAATTAGATTGGGATAAAAGAGCATATTTTAATAAAAGTGCAAATCAATAATTTGTATACGTTAGTTTAATGCAAGGTTGAAAATTTGAAAAGTATTTTCTTTTTATCAACTGCTCGCCCCACGTTGGGTGGCAGTGATACGAATTTAACTGGGCCCTAACCGTTGCCGGTGCCATTGAAACATATTTTTTTATATGTGCGGCGTCAGTGTTACAAATTTTCTAAATGGGCGCCATTGAACAAAGTCTTCCGACATAACTAGGGGTCTATTCCTTGGGTAGAGCTATGAGAAGTGGGGGGGTAAGTCGAAATCTGTTTGCAGATCAAACTTAATCTAAACCAAATAGGCGCCACCAAGTACTGATGTAATTATGGTTATTGCATAGCGTATTTCTAAGGGCGGACGTGGAGACCCAAAGAAAAAGGATCGCCTTCGCTGACAAAAACCTGTCTTAATAAAATAAGACGCAGCTCCTGTAAGAAATTGTAATAGTTAAATAAATAAAAAAGTGGAGCACCATTTGTGTCCAGCAAAAATACATAAAAAAGTAGTAAAAAGGTATTTCCAATATAAAATTGGCATCAATTCCTTACTCATAAGGGTTTTAGCTTTATGTTATTAGATTTGATCATACTTGATCAAAATAAAAAACTTTAATCTTGAACCAATTGTTTACTAAAAAGAATCTCTTTTAAAATAATATGACTTGTAACAAAAATTTAATCATTAACTGTATCAATCTAAAACTTTCAACTTTCATGTGTGTCTTAATTATTTTCAATCAAATATTTTACTTCAAGACATGAACTTGTACAAAAAAAAGGGTTCTAACCTGTGCAGATCTGTTCAGGCAGATAACAAATTAATAGTTTCTAACAATGTTAGCATTTGAGTTTTTTTAAATTACATATACAAATTTTAATTTAGATAAAGCTGTTCACAAAAATAGACATGTTTACATGTATTGTACTAAAGCTGTTTACAGCATTTGCTTTCAAAATAACATCTGTCAGCAGTACAAAGCAGAAAAATATATGACGTCAGTAACACCTGTTGACGTTACCGACGATTCATATTGAGCAAAGCGTGTTGTTTTTTAAAACATTAAATTAGTGAACTTTAGTTTTACTACTGGTAAATCCAGCTCAGCAATTAGTTGAAACTTTTATAACGTACTTGTACTACGCATCAAAGCAAGTTAACGTGTTCCTAGTTTTGAAACACATAAAAAGAACTTATAGCTATCTACGAACCAAAACTGCATGTGTCGCCTTGTAACAAAGAAAGACGGGATCCACGTTATTTCAAGCAACAATAACAGCGTTTGTAATTTGAAACAAATTCATCCAAAACAACTTCTATAATGACTTCGTTCCACGTGTCAAATCAAATCCTGTTGCAATACATTCTGCAGCAGTTGTAATCTCGAAGTTGAATTACGCCGCCTTCCAAAGGTAGCACCTTACATGTGTATACTTTACTGTGTCCTTGTGTGTCTAAAAAGTTGCTTCCTACTTGTCGTTGTGTATCTTAAAAAGGTTGCATCCTTCTTGTCGTCTTCTAAAGTTTGCATTCTAAGTGTCGCATTCTAAGTGTCGCGCTAAATAAATTATCTCAAATTATACAAGTTAACAAAATATATACGTTACCGACCGTTATTCGAAGATGTGTTCACTAATTGAAGTGGATTCGCAAATTGTCGGTTTGCAATCTAGGGTATATGTTGATACTTCTACCACCTGTGGCCGACTATCTACCAACTAGCTCGGGCGGTCGAGCCTTCCGGAGGGGAATAATCAAACAGAGATGTGCTTGTAAATAGCTGTATATGACACAGATATTTAACTATAAGTAGATTATTAAAGGACGATGCAGGCTTAACGTATTACTTTTGAAGTTGAATGCAAATTATTGTTGTTTTTAATAAAATTGTTGCTTTATTCTTAAAATTATATGGAGGGATTTATTATCGAAAATAAAATTGTTACAAATTGCGTACGAAAATTTGCAGTAATAAAGCTCTGCAGGGTAAAAATCAATAATTTGGTAACGTACATTTATTAAATTCGTAAAATGCTACAATGTTTAAGGCAGCAAAACAAGTTAAAAACAGCCAAGGAGTTCAAGGAATAAACGCTTAGGGGAGATAAGCTATTCGGGTGAAGGCTAGAATACGTTAGGAAAACATTTCAGAGTATTATCCAAGGAAAAATACAAGGTTAACAAACAGACGACTAGTCTTCAAACAAATCAATAAAATTAAGGGACAGAGAATCGTTATAAGGTAACAGAGTAAAATGGAAAATATAGCAGGTGGCCATATGACAAATAGTTTTCAAGCGCGTGACAGAAGAGTGTATTTTAAACAATAAATAAGCGGGACGGAGATGCAACATGTTTGTGAACGTTATTAATTTATCACGGCGCACGTGTAGGAAAGGCACTAATCGTAGACGACATGGCAATAGTGGGACTATAAGAAGGACGGAGAATATATAGACATCTACAAAGCAGCTTTTTAAATAAAAGTATTGTTAAACTACAAAAGCTATGTACTTATAATTGCCTTACTTCAGATATGGTTGGGTTAAATTAAATATTGGATAGATTAACTCGAAGAAAGTTTTCAGACTGCACGCACAGTGTAATAAAACAATAAACTTAAAGGGACTGCGCCCGAAAAGAACAACTACAATTAGTAAATAGAATGGGATCACTGTTTATAATCTAAGATAATGGTATTAAGAAATTTTAAATTTACTAACTTTTGATTCCTTGTGTAAGGCAACAAAAAATAATAAGAGTATTAAACAATAAAGTATTTTTATTTCTTAATTAAAATAAAGTTTTGATCTTCAATTACTGGTCTGAATATAATATATACAAAAATAATCCAAAAATGTCAAGTTTAAGTCTAAAATAACGGATGATACCTTTAATTTAATTATTAACATAAAGGAAGCACATGTCGTTTATATGAGCTTCGTTAGCTTTTATATTTGAAAACCTTACAGATTGCTATAAGATTTTTAAATCCTTAAAGTCAATATAAGACATTAGTAAATTATCTGCATTGACTTTTCATTTGGTATAATTTGGTATAATCCTGGTAACAAAGGTAAATATTTTAATCATAGGAATATCAAAATAATATGATCTATCTTTAACCCAATTTAATATTTGTTGGAACAAGCAATTTGGTTATCTAAAAACCATTTCTTTGAACAACAGCGAGTTCTATATGGTATGAAATTTTCTACAAAAAGAAAAATTGTCAACAACTAGCAATATAATTCATTACAGGACATCAAAAATTTATTTTTTTACGAAAAGGTTTATTTACTATTTATTCAACGTGTGAGTTATTAAGTGCGCGCCAACATATTTAAAGCAATTCAGATCATAAACCAAATATTAGTATTCACAAAATACAGTTCTTACTATATTAATCGGAATAAGCGAAAAGCGTTGTCAGTACTTTACCAGACCGTACCAATAATAGATCAAACCCTAGTCATTAGCAATGGATGATATTCACAACTAATATCCTCTAGTTTTCATTTAATGATCGAACGTAAACTTGAATTTTACGTGTTTTAAATTGCATGATTTCTGTAGAAACTTAAACATTCTTTCGGGATTAAAGGAGGATGTACAACGCTCATTAGTTTTCGTTTTGGGAGAACTTTAATTTTAAACGCAAGCGTGAAAAAGTACATCTTCCATTTTGTTTAGAACGACACATAAATATTTATAAAAGTAGTTGTAGCGCCTGTATATTACACAAACCCAAAATACATGTAAGAAAACGTTAAAAGTTTATAATCTATCTCTGCCAATAATAGGACCTACCAAGATATGAAGTAATTAGTACGGTGTTTAAATCAAAAATATTATAAATTAGAGCGTGCAGCAAATAAACTTGCTACAATGGTATAGTTACCAATGTATTGCCTCGGTAGGGCTGTTGCCTTAACTCTAACAAGTTATGCGTAACAGTATATTCATGTTCAGGGGGAATCGCATGACTAAATTCATACCCGTGCGTAGCGCTGTTTAGGCGCCAGTAACTTTATGAACTTTTCTACGCCCCACTCACCACTGCTCTGTTTCTACTTAACCCCCCTCAGTACAGCATTGTACTTTAACATTGTGATCTATAATTAATCTACTCACAGAATAAAAAATCGTTTAGCATCAATTATAGGTACTGTTTATTCATTTTTAGTGTCAGAAGAATTTTACATTTTTTGCAAATATAAACACTACAACAGCAAAGAGTTATACTGTATTAAAAAAGTAAATTACAAATTACTTGCAAAAGTTATAGACTACACTGAATATTGATCATCAACTTACACTTACATTTTGAAAAACAAATAGCAAAAATAATTTTTCAAATATTATTTATATTATTTCAAATTTACCTTAAGACAAATAAAGTACATTATTGTATAAGGAACTAAGATTAAAACTAAGTTACATTTTACTAAACTCAGCTACAACATTGTTACAAGAAACTACTTATATACAGTAGTAGTTCTTATATACTCCCCGAATAGCATAAATAATTACCGGCTTAGAATTAGAAAATTAGATATTATATGTTAAAACCTCAATGCACATAATATTTTCACTTAAATGATATTTTATAATAAATGTAATATTTTTTTATATAAAAACATAACTTGCATGAGTTACAGTACAAGCAGGTATGTCAGTTATGACCGATGACTACAGATAAATCTAACAACTCCAACTGGCTATCTTGTAGTTGTAGTTCATATCTTCCGGGACCTGAGGAGGTACTTGGGGCTCCAGCACTAATTATAAATCGTTTTAATGGGGAAACATGTTTTTTACGTGCTTTGTCTAATTCTAGCCTCCTTTTTCTATAATAAGTCTGGAAAGGCTTCTTTTTTCTGACATTTCTCCCGCAGTTAAGTAAACTTATAAAAGTTTATATACAATATTTATTTTAAATTATGAAGTGTTAAAAATGGAAAATAAAATATTATTAAGATATATTAAAACAAAACCACTAATACAAATGCGGCATGGCAACCTTTGATTTTAAAACACGAATCACCATTTCACTGTCCACTTTTTGTCGACGTCACATTCAAGTACTATACTGCACACCACTGATTTAAGTGATTTCGTTCACTAGTATGGCGAAGAAGGAAAATTTCTGAAAATAACGAAAGAAAAGAAATCACGGCAACCAGACGCGTCTTATGTTACGTCTTGCCACGTGGCTGATAGCGTCAACTATTATGTTGTTTCCTGGAACCTGAAAATGCTGGAAGATTGTGATAAAGTACTACCTTAGAGCAAAAACTGACTAAACTCTAGAGTGTTTCAGACTGAGAGTTGAGAGTACAGTGCGCTGGTATAAAGTCACTAGTTTATTAAATTAAGCGAGAATAAGAATAAAAAATTTCCAGTAAGTTCTCTGCAGATATAAAATTTAATGTCATTTGTAAATATATTTCGCAAATTATCTTACGTAGTACTATTACAGAGTTGTATTTTAGATAGTATAAAATTCGTAGTTCGGGAACCATTATTTCTATTTAAAATTGGTTTTTAATTACAATCATTATGAGGGCAGCAAATTCGAAATATTTTGTTACATCCCAACTGGCATGTATTATGTTTATATTTAATTTGTATATGAATTGCCGCGTATTTTTAAATGAATACGCCAACTTCCGTCGTCCCTGACAGTCACGTCTGCGCAAAAGTGATGCGGAGTGCGCGCGTGGTGTAAAAAGACGCCATTAAGCTACGAGGGATGGACAAAGCAACAACTATCTAGTGTATGTGTGTGTGATTTTGTTTCTCAGGTATGTAGGTTCCTTTTTATCTTGCCTTGTGTCGTTCCTTTACCTGGTGTTCCTTCATCCCCTACCAGTCAAAAAAAGTTTTAGGACGGATGGAAATTTAATGTCAACAATGACGTAACCCAACCTTACAAAGCACCGAGGGACTCTGAGATGAATTTCCGAGATGACACCATGTGAGTAATTTGTTTTGATTTAAATTATGCATGCAAATTTAACTTAGATAGCGATTGCATCACCCTAAAAACGTGGTCGGTATAAGTTACAACATGGCGGGTAAATTTGCCGCGTAATTATGCGTTAAATTACACCAATGACGTGTAGTTATTCGCTAATATAGCAATGGCGCCCAACATGAGGCTTGATTGTTATACTATTGGACGACATTTCACCCGCCATTTTATAACATATACCGACCACGCTTTCGAGTAATGCAATCGCTATATAAGTCAAATTTGCAAGCACAATTTAAATAAAATCAAATTACTCACATGGTGGCATTTCGGAAATTCATCTCAGGGTTCCACGGTGGTTTGCAGGTTGGGTTTAGTTACGCCAAATTCCCATCCGTCCTACACGTAACTTCTGCACTCTTTGGGGGTCGGAAGGAACACCAGGTAAAGGAACGACACAAGGCAAGATAAAAAGGAACCTACATACCTGAGATACACAAAAAACAACACACACCACTAGATAGTTGTTGCTTCGTCCATCTCTCGTAGCTTAATCTCGCTTTTGACACTCGCGCAGGCGCGACTGTCAACGATGACGGAAGTTGGCGTTATTCCTTTAAAAAAAGCGGCAATTTACTTATAAATTATAGCTAATTCTAAATATGGTACATTGCCATTGGCATGTAACAAGTTTAGCTCATTCATAACTATTTTCTAATGCCTAACAAATTAATAAGGCATTAAGGTAGTTTTTGTACAAAATATGATTGTCAAAATCTTATTTTATTCATTAAAGAGCTATGACAAGTGTTTCTGAATTTCTTATAACGGAGATCGTACTGTACGTAGTTGCTTTGTTCTATGTACATAAACTTGTTTGAATATGCTACCGACAAGAAACTTACCAGGTAATAAGGGATTGCAGTTAAGCTGTCTTTATTACAATAGTCGGATTTGTTTGTCTGTAACCGGTGCATATTTACTACAGAACCTCAGAACACTTTTGCGAATACGATGACATAATGGTATCGATGTTTGTCATAACCACTACACTCTACTGCTCCTAACTTAACTCTCATCCAGAAATGCACTATAATAAGAATGCTGACGAAAAATTTACGGTATGGGTATGGATGTCGAAGTTCTTTCCAGACGGTAAAAAATACAGTAGTTTATTTTGCTAATTTTATTATGACCATGGATCATAAGTAATTTTTTTCCAACTACGATTTCACGTTATTCGTGATGCCACGTGAGGAGGCACGGGCGGCACAGGCGAATTGCTGCCCTTGTTCGTGTTTTAGTAAGAGAAGAAAAGGATGACTATCACTATAAAGCTTTAAAATCAATTTTTTTGGTTTCCTCTGTATTTATCTCACATGCAAAGAGCAAGGTGATAACGAAAATGGTCATTTACTAATCTTCCGTTTTCTATATACAATTTTGGTAAACTTTTTAGCCGAGCTACAACCTTAATTAGAATTGCACACCAATCTGCCGATTCGAATTGCATACCTCCCGTGAACACTACGCCATATTTTTAGTTTCATTACAGGTTTTTTAACTTTTTTTTAAATTTTGGCATTGTGTCTAACTTTAATTTAAGCATATATTTAATTTTTAGCTACAGTTTTAAACTTTGAGCACGCTGCTTTTCATAAATAAAAAGGTTACTTGGCTAAACTTTTTAGTATTACTTAGTATTTTACTTTAGTATTACTTTACAACAAAAAATTAGAAATGGTTTAAACTGAAAAGCCTTAAAAAATTGTAATATGAAGCAAATGATTCGTTAATATACACCTTTAATGCACGCCCATATTATGCCAAAGTATATCATTGTCTTTTCCGTATTTCTAAATTTAAAAACTGTTATCACTGTAAGAGTGCTTCAGATTTATTCTAGCAAGACATTTCCTTTATAAAATCGTCTACATTCAATGTCAACAACTTAACGATTGTTTGATGTAGAATTAGTACGGTCGAATAATTTGCAAATTCAGCTAATTTTCTATTTCACTGTATTGAACAAGAGGAAAAGTAAAGAAATTTGATTCGAAAGTGCTTAATTTGAAATGAATTATTCTTGAAAGCTAAATAAAATTACTATGAAGGATGCAACGCCACATTTAAGGTCCAGTTTCATTTTGAATTTGGTAAACTGTTTTCCACTTACCTTACTAATCTTCCCCAGTGCATCATTTGAAATAATTTAAGTAGACTTTACGTTAAACAATCAGCTTGAATTTCTTATTTCCGATTACTTTTAATTTAAGAAATAGGTTGCAAAAGCCTTTTCCGATATCTTGATATATTAATATAAAACTCCAAAGTATATTTGTAACTAGTTTTAAGTAATAAAGTAATAGGTACAACTGTATCAATTACCAATCTATAAACACATTATGGTCTTCAAAACAGAATACTGTATATTGCAGCCAATAGGGTTTGGTGCACGTTCAACTGCAATCTCTCAACTATTATAAATAGTTTTTGTGCCATGGGGGGTTCTTCCCATTAAAGCTGAATTTTTTACAAATTTGTGATAATTGATACGTAACATTTAATTTTAACCCTTCTTTCTAGAACAGATGTCTTTTATTTGTTCTACACTTATGAATCACTCAATTTGTTATTTTTGCTCTGAATTGTTTTAAAATTATATATTTGATTTTGATTTTATAAACGAAATTCACATTCTTTCCTGTGATTTTTTTTCACAGCAGTAATTAGATACATACAATGAGTACCGCTCCAAGGCTAGTATTAGGATAGAGCAAGATCTAAATATAGCGCCTCAAATATATTTAATATAGTGCGGCATGGAGGTCATTGATAACATATTAGCCTCTTTTTCACATTGGCATTAATGTCAAATTTATTGATTAATAACTGCCATGCTGGCACTGCAGTTGATGTAGAATGATAAAGCAGTTAGATATCGACAAATTTTTATTTAGTCAAGAAGCATAAACATATTTGAAATATACTTTCATCATAAAGTCTTCGGCCCTGAAACTGGTTAGACGCGCACCTTCAATGTTTCCTTTTCTGAGCTTACCTACACATTTCCCTGAAATTTCCACTGCCTACACCTTTCATTATCTACGAGCAAAGATCTAATCTAGGTTGTAACATACTGTTTTAATAAGCTCTAATAGTTCTAGTATTCCTAAAAATAGTTAGTTTCTAGTTTAATTTTAGCATGCTAATTATTAGAATTGTAGCGGCTGCAGGATCACCCAAGTAGCTTCTCAGCGAAGTTCCCAGAAAGATCTAATCCAAGAGTTAATCAATTTTTCTAAAGGCACTTACTTTAAGGGTACTAAACATGTCAGATTAGTCCATATCTATGATTAGATGTCAATCATGCTTTAGGAACCTATTTATGTCAGGGTGGTCTGAAGCAATTTTTCAATTAGCTGAGCACTCAACTAAAATCAATTCTGAGAGCTACGCGTGTGGTTATCTTAGGCATTGGCAGTTTTAATTAATTTTAAAGATTTACGACCGGCGCATCCTAAGCCGAGTAAGAGCGCCAAGAAAGGGGTTATTTTTCAATTAACTGAAATGTATATAAGGATGCCAGCCGGTGGGAATCGGGTTGTTTATTTCCAGACGCGTTAGAGGTTAAAGGGTTGTTAGTTGCCCGATTGAGTGAAGTATTTTATTTCTTTGAAGTCCAGTGCGTGCCGTTATGTTTTAAGTTAATTATTTCTCTGAGTAAGTAATTAGTATATGTGATATTACTATGAACTCAAGGCTGTGTTATGCAGCATAAGTCCGTTATTTGTTTAAAACAGTATTTGTCGACTTCCATAAAATACAATTCCGGGTGAATGCCCAGTTCAAGTAAATTGATCCGTTTGATTATTGCTTTGGAGACCGCATCGTTTTAGAAGGGTCTTCTATTATATTGTGTTTCGACGGTGTCAGAGGCCGTTAATCAATAATCCACGAGACTACCTGAGAATGCAAAGCTCAGGTCCGAAGTCAAGTTACGGTACTATTTGACCCTTGAGAAGGTCGTATTTTTAGATGGTGTAGATGACCCCGTGGTTAAAAGGGTCGTCGCACTATGCAAGTTAGTTAGACTAGGGTATCATTAATAAATTTTTGTTATTGGGGTGTGTACACCTAGAACTGTATCTATTCAAAAATATGTTTGTTAGTTAAGTTTAGTTAAGTTGTGTTTGTGCTAGCCGGAGACTATAAGTGACTTATTTTCTGTTCTGCCATTTTGGTTCATCGCCCGCGAACAAAGTGCGACGAGAGCTATTACCGCGAATGGTCCATGGGCCGTTTAATTCCCATGGTGGCGCCCTTTTGTACATAAGGTAATTACTTTATATTTTGTTATGCATATGTAATTAGTTGAAGTTTTAGTTAGTAGCTCATTCAATAAAACAATCGAATTTTCGTCTCAGTGTGTTTGTTTAATGAACCCCCCTTCACCGACTGCTGCAGCTTGCGAGGCAACGTCCCGAAACGTGAGGGTACGATAGTGTTAGAGGTCCTGTTATTTATTATTTATTGTTAATTGGATACCCTCACGCGGTAGGTAAATATATAAATCACACTGGCGCATTAACGTGGTTAAAATTGTAAATATGGTAAACAACACACGGACGAATTTTTAGATTGTTTTGTTTCTATTTAGTGTTAGGCAGAATTACAGTTTAATATTAGTGATTTAGGAACAAGTTTCGTTATTGTTGGCTTTTACCTTTTATTTAGTCATGTATGTGGTAGAAGCTTTAAGAAGCGATGAGCTTAGTTATGAACTTTAATTAGGAACGTTGAACCAACAAAGTTAAGTGTGTTAGAAAAGCGAAAATTAGTGCGTAGAAAACTCATTGTTGAGAAAGTCGACAGTAATGTTTTTTCTAAGTATGAGAAAATTGAAATCGTTCAAAAGGACGAAATTGAATTATTAAAACTTAAGATTTTTGAATTAGAAAACTGTTTAAATTCGTTTACCATTCTTCCTAAAAGGACAGAATATATTAAACTTAACACGAGATTAATGCATGTAACACAGAGACTAAATTATGTCAATTTCGATATTGAATTTTTAGAAGTACACAAAGAACTGCATTCCAAATGCATTAGAGCTTTTGAGATTTTAGAACAGGTAAACGGGGAAAATGAGATTAACGATAACCCTCTTTATTGTTCGGCTAGCGGTAATAAAGACCCTACAATAACACCAACAGCAGAGGGTTCATGCCCTGGAGCATCAGCGGTTTCTTCCATTAATACCCCATCGGTTTCGATTTCTAGTATTGATTTAGGTACGCTAATTAAGTCCTTGAATAAAACAACGACATCAGTCCCGATCCACAAGTGGGGATTACATTTTTCGGGTGAATCTGATTCTATATCGGTTTTAGATTTTATTCAACGCGTCAAAGAACTGCAAGTTGCAAGAAAAGTTTCGTCAGATGACCTTTTCGAAGGGGCTATTGATCTTTTCACCAGTTCAGCATTGGATTGGTATAGAGCAACGCGGTGTACAGTAAATTCATGGGAACAATTAATTTTTAAATTGAAACAAGATTTTCTTTCAGCCGATTATGCAGAGAATCTTTTAATGTTAATTAAATCCAGACGGCAAGGCGCCGATGAATCACCTACCATTTATATTTCAAAGATGGTAAATTTATTTTCTCAATTAGAAGATTCCATTCCAATCAGGGAACAAATAAAAATTATTAAAAGAAATTTACAGACTTTTTATGCCACGCAACTGGCGTTAATTGAAGTGACTGACATTTCCCATTTGATTTCTCGTTGTAAGCTTTTAGAAGACATTAAGCCTACAAATTTTATTAAACAGGAACATTCGGATTCTGCCAACGTACCAGTTATCTTAGAACGTCAAGTTCGACAGAGTTCATTTTCTAATAATAATTTACCACGGTCCGGCGTTTCGAATTATTTTAAAACACAGCAAAATTTTCGACTATTTGTTTCAACTGTAAAGACGAGGTCACTCGTTTCATACTTGTCCGGAGAAACGCGGAATATTTTGTTATTCTTGTGGGCAGTTGGAAGTTACGTCCACAAATTGTCCAAACTGCTCAAATAATTCAAAAACTAAGGACAGGAAAGCGCGTAGTCAGCCGTTGCTTTTCTTCGTTTAATAATATTGCTGCTGACAAAAGACGTGGTCGGATTGGTTAGTAAAAGTTAAAAATTTTGTAAATCATCTAAGGTTTTCAAATTTTTATAAAGTAAAAGATGATACAAGACCTTATATTAATATCGAGATATTTAAGGAAACTTATACTGCACTGTTGGATTCCGGCGCGAATACCTCTATTTTAGGCAGACATGGTTTGTGTTTATTGGATAAATATAAGTTAGAATTAATTAAAAATGTAAAACGTCTATATTAACAACCGCGGATGGCACTGCACAATCAATTTTAGGTTCAATTAATTTGCCCTTGACTATAAACGGGGTTACTCGGTCTTTAAATGTTTTAGTTTCCGACTCAATAGAGTGTACCCTAACGTTAGGGATTGATTTTTGTCAATTATTTGAATTGAAAGTAGATTTTTCAAAAAATGAATTTTATGCTCATTCTGCGGAAACGAATAAATTAAATTTCATTAAAGTCATGGCCGATTTAAATGAAGACCAGAAATTTGAATTAAACAAGGTTATTTCTTTATTTCAATCCCTGGATCGTCCTACCTTAGGCCGAACCACTAAAATTTACATCATATTACAACGCAAGACGTTGAACCAATTAAACAAAGGTATTACCCATTATCACCGGCGATGCTGGAACATGCTAATAAAGAAATTGATGCAATGCTTGAACAAGGCATTATTAGCCCAAGCAATAGCCCGTGGAACTCCCCCATGCTATTAGTAAAGAAAAAGCAAAAGGTGAATTTCGTGTATGTTTTGACGCTAAACGATTAAATTCAATTACAAAAAAAGACGCGTATCCCATTCCGTTTGTAAATGACATTCTTGATAGATTACGCAATGCGAAATATCTCAGTTCAATCGATTTAAAAAGCTTTCTGGCAATTGCCCTTGAGTGACGAAAGCAAGGAAAAACAGCCTTTACTGTCCCAAGGCGCGGATTATTTCAATATAATGTAATGCCGATGGGTTTGGCCAATGCTCCAGGCACATTACAGAGGCTCGTGGACTCTATTTTTGATTTCTCATTATCCCAATCGGTATTTGTTTATTTAGATGATATAATTATTATTTCAAGCACATTTAAGGAGCATATTAGAATTTTGAACGAAGTGTATGAGAAGTTGAAAGGCGCTAATTTAACTATTAACAGTTCAAAATGTGAGTTTTGTAAACCAGAGTTACAATATCTGGGATATATTGTGAATAAAGATGGTCTCCGAACTGACCCAGCAAAATTGACGCAATTGTAAATTTTCCTCAACCCAAGACAGCCACTGAAATAAAACGTTTCACCGGTATGTGCTCTTGGTATAGGCGTTTTGTTTTGGATTTTGCCACAATTATAGCACCTATTAATGATTTACTAAAGGGAAAGAGAAATCGCAAGCGATTAAATGGACGGACGAGGCTCTTATTTCGTTTGAAAAAATTAAAGATGTTCTTACAAAGGCTCCTATTTTAAGGAGTCCTGATTTTTCGAAAGTTTTTTCTTTACAATATGACGCCTCAAATTACGGCGTTGGTTGTGTTTTAACTCAGGGAGAAGGAGACGAAGAACATGTAATTGCTTATGCTTCTCGCAGTTTAAATTCAGCAGAGAAAAATTATTTAGTCACAGAACGGGAACTTTTGGCGGTGTGTTTTGCTATTCAAAATTCCGACCATATATTGAAGGAACTCATTTTAAGGTCATTACGGACCATCATTCTTTAATTTGGCTCCACAACTTAAAAGATCCTGCGCGACGTTTAGCTAGATGGAGTGTGAAACTCCAACAATTTGATTTCGAAGTTATCCACAGGAAGGGTAAATTTAATGTGGTACCAGATACATTATCCCGAGCTCCTAGTGGAGCCTATGCTATTAATTCTTTAAATTTTTCTTTAGACGAGGTCGAGGATTGGTACAAAAACATGTTAAATAATATTAAGGAAAAGCCAGATCTATATCCCGATTGGAGAGTAGAAGATGATAAAATGTATAAGTTTATTCCGAATAATTTGAATATCAAAGCCAATTTAATTGAGTGGAAGTTAGTAGTGCCGAAATCATGCCGTGCACAAATTTTAAAAGAATGCCATGATGATCCAGTTTCGGCCCATTTGGGTGTATTTAAAACATATACAAAAATCAAAGAGCTCTATTACTGGCCTAAAATGCGGTCATATATTTCTAAATAAATTAGTAAATGTGTTACGTGCTGCCAAAGCAAATCCAGCACGTTCAACCATTATGGTTTTATGGGAAAAGAGAAAAAAGTTTCATTTCCGTTTCAATGTTTGTCGATTGATTTAATGGGGCCCTTTCCGCGCTCGAAATTGGGGAATACTTACCTTTTAGTTGTTACTGACTGGTTTACAAAATTCACTTTATTGCATCCCATGCGCAGCGCTTCAACAAAACAAATTTGTAATTACCTGGAAAATTTTGTATTTTTGGTATATGGGGTACCTCAAATTTGTATGATAGATAATGGCCCCAATTTAAAAGTAATTTATTTTCCAATCTCATGACAAATTATAAAATACCTTTGGTTTGGTTTAACGCCAGCTACCATCCTCAAGTTAATTATGTAGAACGCGTTAACAAGGTAATTGGAGCTGCCATTCGCAGTTACATTCAAGATTCTCATAAGAATTGGGACGATAATATTCACAAAATTGCCCATGCGCTTCGTAATGCTGTTCATGAATCCACAAAATATTCCCCAACATTTTTAGCTTTTGGACGCACGGTTCCTCTGTCCGGGGAATTCTATAATAAATTAAAGGATTTAAATCCAGAGGATCTAGCAATTGATACTCGAGAACAATTGGTTCAAGACCTTAATGAATTATCGCCCATCTTTAAAGAAGTTCAGAAGAACATACATTTGGCATATGAACGTAATACGCACTCGTACAATTTAAGGCGCAGACCATTAAATTTCAAAGTAGGGATTTAGTGTGGAAGCGCAATTTTATATTATCAGATGCTTCTAAACATTTCAATAAAAATTAGCCCCGAAGTTCCTAGAAGCAAAGGTGATGGAAGTTTTAGGTTCTACCACTTATAGACTATCTTCCATGGACGGAAAACCGCTAGGGTGTTCCACGTCCAAGACCTAAAACCTCACTAATATTTTATTTTTCCAATTTTTATTTTTCCTTCCGCCAATTTTCTGAAAAGACTCAGTTGTCTTAAACATAATTGCGGTTGGATGTGTTAATTTCTACATTTATTTTTTTCAATTTTCTTGAAATTCCTAAGAGCAATTTCAATTTTTCGAGGGGGGCTGTGTAACATACTGTTTTAATAAGCTCTAATAGTTCTAGTATTCCTAAAAATAGTTAGTTTCTAGTTTAATTTTAGCATGCTAATTATTAGAATTGTAGCGGCTGCAGGATCACCCAAGTAGCTTCTCAGCGAAGTTCCCAGAAAGATCTAATCCAAGAGTTAATCAATTTTTCTAAAGGCACTTACTTTAAGGGTACTAAACATGTCAGATTAGTCCATATCTATGATTAGATGTCAATCATGCTTTAGGATCCTATTTATGTCAGGGTGGTCTGAAGCAATTTTTCAATTAGCTGAGCACTCAACTAAAATCAATTCTGAGAGCTACGCGTGTGGTTATCTTAGGCATTGGCAGTTTTAATTAATTTTAAAGATTTACGACCGGCGCATCCTAAGTCGAGTAAGAGCGCCAAGAAAGGGGTTATTTTCAATTAACTGAAATGTATATAAGGATGCCAGCCGGTGGGAATCGGGGTTGTTTATTTCCAGACGCGTTAGAGGTTAAAGGGTTGTTAGTTGCCCGATTGAGTGAAGTATTTTATTTCTTTGAAGTCCAGTGCGTGCCGTTATGTTTTAAGTTAATTATTTCTCTGAGTAAGTAATTAGTATATGTGATATTACTATGAACTCAAGGCTGTGTTATGCAGCATAAGTCCGTTATTTGTTTAAAACAGTATTTGTCGACTTCCATAAAATACAATTCCGGGTGAATGCCCAGTTCAAGTAAATTGATCCGTTTGATTATTGCTTTGGAGACCGCATCGTTTTAGAAGGGTCTTCTATTATATTGTGTTTCGGCAGTGTCAGAGGCCGTTAATCAATAATCCACGAGACTACCTGAGAATGCAAAGCTCAGGTCCGAAGTCAAGTTACGGTACTATTTAACCCTTGAGAAGGTCGTATTTTTAGATGGTGTAGATGACCCCGTGGTTAAAAAGGGTCGTCGCACTATGCAAGTTAGTTAGACTAGGGTATCATTAATAAATTTTTGTTATTGGGGTGTGTACACCTAGAACTGTATCTATTCAAAAATATGTTTGTTAGTTAAGTTTAGTTAAGTTGTGTTTGTGCTAGCCGGAGACTATAAGTGACTTATTTTCTGTTCTGCCATTTTGGTTCATCGCCCGCGAACAAAGTGCGACGAGAGCTATTACCGCGAATGGTCCATGGGCCGTTTAATTCCCATGGTGGCGCCCTTTTGTACATAAGGTAATTACTTTATATTTTGTTATGCATATGTAATTAGTTGAAGTTTTAGTTAGTAGCTCATTCAATAAAACAATCGAATTTTCGTCTCAGTGTGTTTGTTTAATGAACCCCCCTTCACCGACTGCTGCAGCTTGCGAGGCAACGTCCCGAAACGTGAGGGTACGATAGTGTTAGAGGTCCTGTTATTTATTATTTATTGTTAATTGGATACCCTCACGCGGTAGGTAAATATATAAATCACAAGGTCTACGTCTACACTTACCTCTCTTTTTTCCTATCTCTGCTTGTAATATATTCCGCACTATTTCCCAATGCCATACAACGTGTCCTATTTTTCTATTTCTCTTATCTTTTTTTCAAAGATATCTTTCTTCCCCTACTATTTCTAGAATTTCTCTGAAATTAACTTTGTTTGTCCATGCTATCATCATACATCTGAAACGCCAAATTCCAAAAGACCTATACCTGTTTCCTGTCTGCTTCTCATACTGTCCCCATTTTACAACTGTACACAGCTGCACTCTACACATATGTTTTCAAATATTTTTTCTTATTTTTATGTTTGCTATTTTTGAGCACAGCAACTGCTTTTTCCTGTTAGTACAGTACGGCACGTTTGTGGCTTCTTGTTTGCTTTTTGTGTATAACCCAGAATATCTCTGGCCGCCATGTCTAAACTGGATTTAAGGTTATTCCATTCAGTTTCTACTTCTTTAGTATCAAAAATTTTGACAGTATCTTTCAGAAATGCACTTGACTTTCTTTCAAATCTTTCGAGGATATCAATATTTTTTAGTTTCTCAAAGTCGAATTGCCTTTTTTCATTCTTTCTTTTTAATTTTTAAATTAAAGAGCGGCCTTCATAATATCTGCTTCTGAATAGCTTCTACAGTTTTTTACTTGATTCCTAAACCATTGTCTAATAAGAATGTAATCCATTTGATATCTTCCTATATTCCCTGCCATATCCAGCGTGTATCCTCTTCTAGCATTATGTTGAAATAATGTGTTTGTGATAGTTAATTTGTTTTTGTCGCAAAATTCTACCCACTTATTTCCCCTGTCGTTCTCGTGCCTAAATCAAATACACCAACTACTGCTCCTTGTTTATCCTCCCCACCACTGCATTAAAATCCACCGTAATTATTACATCTTAATTTCCTTTTACGCATCTTAGTACGTCTTCGATATCTTTGTAGATCGTTTCTATCTTTTCCTCACTGTAGCTGGAGGTGGACATTTATACTTGTATTATTACTGTATTTACCGGTTTAGATTCTAATCTAACCATGAGTACTCTATCGTTCTTTTATAGGTAGTTTTCTACACAGTGCCCTATTTTTTTATGCATAATTATCTCCACATCAGAATTTCTTTCCTCCGATCCTGTATGAATTACCCTTAAGTTTCTGGCCACTGAACTTCGTTGATCCCTAGTATGTCTAGTGCTAACCTATCCATTTCAATTTTTAAGTTCTATAACTTACCTATTTGCTTCATACTTCTGACATTCCACGCTCCGACTCGCAGAATGTGCCCGATTCTTTTTTTAAGATTTTGGATTACATCTTTCGAAGTAGTCCCCTCTCGGAGATCCGAATAGAGAACTATTTTACCTACGGAATCCTTTACCTCAGAGGATGCCATTATTTTAAATACAATTTAAGTACGCTTTTTACTTGGGGGATAATGTGGTGGTTTCCCGTTGCCTTCCACATCGCGGTAGTATGTCTTAGAATGCCATACCGACCCCTATAGTCCCTGCCAACCTAAGCACCGAAAGAGCCACTGCCCTCTTTCGGGCACCTGTCTTAATCTGGTTCCTCACTAAAGATCCTACTACTTTGGATGGACCTGTAGTTTGGTTCTTTAAATCACTGGAACGCGAAAGCCATTCTACCTGTTCTGGTAATCTAGAACTTCGTCAAGCTGCAGGTTCATTCGGAATGCCCACATACTTAGCATTATATTATTCTATACGTATTTATTAATGAATACTGCATAGTATGTTTTATGGAACCTGTATTTTAGCGATTTTCAATTGCCATAACGTTTATCCTACTTAATATTATTGCGTTTTCTCTTTATTTTATTAAACTTAATTAAAGTCTTCATGACATAACTCACAATTAGTTAGCGGTCTGGCATGTTGGCTGCGATTCATTGCTTAAGCCTTACCATAACATATAGTTTAACACTTTTTTTTGGGGGGATAACCAGGTAAAATTTCATTTCCTTATAAATGGGAATCATGTTGGAGTTTTAACAACCATCAGGTTGCTAATATCTATGTAGAGCCTGGTAGATAAGAAAAAGATAGAAGAGTATAGGAATACCTAGACCAAGCTATACTAGTCAAATTATTAGAAATTTAGGTGGTGAAGGGTATGTAGAACTTTTTAGGTTAGCATAGAATAGAAAAGAAGTTAGAGCTGCGTCAAACCGACCTTAAGTAAGGTCGAAAAATAAACGATGATAATATTCTAAGCTATATTTCAGCTTATAATGTATTTGATCTAAATTTATTTTTTATTCTCGTTACCTCTCACTTTAAATCTTTCCCATTTTAAATCCTCTGAAATTGATCTATTTTATCACCAATTCACATATTTTTGTAAAAACTATGTCAACAATATTCGTATATATCCCTAGAAATTTAAATACGCATTTGTGCCCAAAGAAGTGCTTTGTGTCCGAGAAAACTTATCTTTCCCCAAACTTCTTTTCCGAATAAATAACTAACTTCATGCGGTTATAAGTTATAATTATGTTTTTCCCACATTTCCCCCAATCCGACAACTTTCAAGTGATTACTTCTTTTTCCGTCCTAACTCGAATTTCATTACTCGATCCAATTTTCATTAGAAAATCTACATTTCGATACTCAAACAAGAATTTCTCGTCCTATTCTTCATGTTTTACAACCTCAAAATAATTTTTCTTAGAAAAACAAAAAGAATCGAGTTTTATCAATTACATTTAGAAAAATAACAAACAATTCTAAAAAATTCAAAACTTAAATAATTCAGATCGATAAAGAAATATTACCTTTAAACTATTTAAAAATACCAAAAAAAAAACGTCAAATGGTTAGAAAAAACTGCCTCAACGATAAGAAAAGGTCCTGAAGATATGCGCCACCGGCTAACGACAGTGGTGCGGGAAAGGGTTCGTACGGAAAAAATAATAAAAGTAAGCCTTCGAAATTACCGAAATACAAACAAATCATGTTACAATAATAACTTACTCTGAAAGGCTTTCCGGTTGTCATAATTAAAGGGTCCTAAACCGTTCTGTATCAGCAAACGCTTTCAATATTTCCCCAACGTGGCAGATAGTTATTTTAAAAAGGTCTGTTTTGCTTCTGGTTTCCCAAATTTATGGCATTATACTTTACTCTTTTCTACAGTACCTTAAAAACACTCTAATCAAATTAAAGCAAATTGTAGATTGGAAGGCCTCTTCCAAACACAACTTCATCTCTGGGATGACTGGATATCCTTTCACAAATGTATCTATTTTACTTAGTCTATAGAAAAATCCAAATAAAATTTAACTTAGGTCTAGCTTCTATTAACATTATATAATTGTAATATGAATACAAATAACTTTCCTCAAAGTACCTAATTTCACAACATCAAACTTATAAAGTATTACTAAAAAAATCCTAAGGAAGAAAATTTTAAATTAATCAATAATACTACAACATTCTTGTTCCAGTCTCCACATTAATATACGTGACATTCTAAATCCTATTTCTGGAAATGACATAGTTAACAATTTATTTCAATACCACATCAGTTGAATTTCGAAAGTCCAATGCAAACTCCTACGGGCACGCATATCAAATCGTTTTCATTAAATTCATTAGAGAAACAGGCGCCGGATTTTCGTAAGTGCTTTGTGTATTTCTCCTTTAGACTGTATAATGTAGAGCAGCATCAGAAAGTGGTTTTGTTTTTGCTTCGGCTTTTTCGTTTATTACGTTATTTAAAGCTAATCGTAAGTGCACTTAATATAAAGATATATTGTTACGTAACTCAACGTACAAAAGTTAAACCAGGGCATTATATTTCAAGTAATTGTTCACCTAGTCAAAGCATAACAAATAAGTTAATACATAGCTCAACAATAGCCGGACTTGATTTATGCAATATAAAAATTTGATTGTATAATAAGTTCTACTTGCAGATGCACATCAAATTCTCCTAGTTGTAACGCAATTGCATGTTCAATTGGAATTCCTAAGCTATTCCGCTGGTGCTAATTATTCCGCAGATTTTACTGGTTCTACTACAAACTATTTAACTATTGTTAGCCATCTACCAGTGAATATATTGGGGGTTATCACTTATGAATTACAAGTGATTAGATTCAACTAGGGTGAGTGATGCAGCGCAATTTATTACAAGAAAAGCATCGCTGTAATCCAGTTTTGAAAAAACCTTATATTACTAGGTCAAGTTTTGAAATTTACTGTAAAATCTATTTTTGTTTATTGTGGTTCATTTCTAATCAACTATCTTGTATGGAAACGCACCGACACTTGCAGCGAGAGGGATTATAGAAAAAAATCATTCAAATTGGCGTTTTCGATAAAAATATACTTAGTTTTAATAAAAAGTTTTCAAAAAATTTTGGCCTTAAATTTAACAACCGGTATTGCTAGTAGTGGAAGATCAATGGTTGTAAATCTTAGAACTTACCTTAAATAGCACTTCTCCAAGCATTCTTGCAGCGTTAATCATCTATATTGTAACGGGCTACTGTTAACGCGTTTACCAATATAGAACAAGTAATAGCAAAGGTCTTTATTATTTACTACTCACAAATTTAATTAACAGCATATGCCTTATTTATAGATATTTCCAGTCCAATTAACAATAAAGCGCTATCACACTAATACTATTGACTAATATCTTCTAAAACTAAATCCTTAACCATACGTCCTCTTAACAACGCTAACACTACTATAATTAATTTATTACCCTTTGTCTATTTATGTAAAAGCTGGCAACCGTAGGTAGGCAACCGGTTGATAGCAACAAACAAGGACCTGGATGTTGGTTCTCTGGAAAATTACTTCTAGCATATTACAAACTATTCTCCAATCTAAGCGATCCAGTCCACAGTCTAGCTTTGGCACCGCTAGTCTCGTTACTCCATTTTTTATCATCTGTGCCTTAAGACTCAACAAAGCCTCCCATAGATGTCCTTAACTAGGTCTCTGCCATAAAGAATTTTTGGTGACCAGACCGTAAATATGACAATTTTCATCCTGAAGAACCAAGGCTTTTTCTAAAGTTGGTTGCTGTTGCACTAATTTATTCACACATCCAAACCTTTTCTTGAAAACAACAGCTATTCCTCTTGACAATTGGAAATCTTGAGCTACGCAATGTGCAAGGGAATACCCTTTTGGTGCTTTAAACAGATCTTGATGATTTTCAACAACAACGCGAAATCTCACCTTAGCGGAACCACCATACGCGCCATGAAACTTTTAAAATCTACCTTTGCATAACGATTAATATCTCTTCGAACACTATTTTCATTACTCGAGCTTTCCTGGTTGTTGCCAGCATAAGATCTCAAACGGTCAAAGTGTACCATCTTAGGTTTACCACGGGGAGATCTTCTGATCCGGTACACTATGTCATTAACTCTTTTTAACACTTCGTACGGGCATTCTCATTGTTTTTGTAATTTTGGCGACAATCCACGGTTTCTATGTAGATTGTACAACCACACTAAATCTCCAGGTAGGTAACCACCTTCTTAAGCTCTCGTGTCATACTATGATTTCATTCGACCTTTACATGTGATTTTCCTATGCTCCACCCGAAGCTACTACATTGGCCAGAAAGCGAGTTTTATTTACCTGGAAAATTTGGAATTTTGCCAAACCCTTGCTGTTCCAAGCAAGGTAGGGATCCTTAACGTGCGTGACAACACCCACACACGGGACCTTCATTTTACCTCTCATCCGAACGAGGGTATATTTTTGTGAAAAATGCTCGCTTAACATTTTTTAAGCGGACTGTGTCGGAATTTGAACCCGAGACCTTGGGCGTAGTAGTCACACACATACCACTACGCCACGGAGCCGCCGATTTCATTCGATCGCTTGCCGCCTGGATATTCTTTTGGACATTTTCGTGAATGCTATTTAATCTTTCGCGACGCTTACTAACGTAATCTTCACCTGCGACCTCTTCTTTAGGTTTAAATCCAAACTGAAGATCACATGGTAGCCGCAATTTACGTCCTAATATCACGCAAGCGAGGGAGTATCCTGTGCTGTCATGTATCGAAGATCGGTACGCCAGTAGAAACAAATGTAAATATTGGTCCCAGTCTCGTTAATGTTCGGAGACAACTTAGACTAGGTACTTTCCTAACGCCCTGTTCATTTTTTCCACCATTCCATTCGATTGAGGATGAAGTAGCGCGGTTCTAGTCTTCTTAATTCTAAGATACTTGCAGACGTTTTGAAACAACGCTAATTCGAAGTTTCGACCTTGATCGGAGTGTAATTCCAACGAAACTCCAAAGCGACAAAGCAACTCCTTCACTAGTACATCTGCAACCGTCTTTGCTTCTTGGTTGGGTATATCATACGCCTCCGGCCATTTGGTAAAGTAATCTATTGCAACCAAGATGTATTTATTTCCTTTCTCTGATTGAGGAAATGAACCAGCTATATCAATGGCCACTCTCTCAAAAGAATTCCCCATGTTATACTGTCTTATTGGGGCTCTTTGTTTTGTGACCGGGCTATTTCCAGAGGCACACAACTCACATTTCCCGCGCCACTCGTTCACATCTTCCTTACAGTTCACTCAATAGAATTTTTCTCCCACGCTTTCGAGAGTTCTTTTCACGCGCAACACTTCTGGCACTCTGCCTCTCGGCACTATCACTTAAAGTCGTGTCTCAGTGCCATCTTCACACTCCAGACGTCGTTTCAAGATTCCATTTTCAATCACCAAGGAGTCCCACTGTGCCCAGTATACCTTCAGGCTCCTGCTTGAAATACTAATTTCTTCCCAAGCTGGTCGTCGTACTCTACCTTTCCATTCAAAAATACGTCCAAATTCGGAGTCATCTCCTGAACTTCTAGTATTCTTTCGGATTGCCAAATATCATCAATCACCGTCATTTTATGGATGACACTTATTTTCTCTTTTATCTTGAAGCAATGATTGCAGTCTACCGGACACGGTCTTCTTGACAGAGCGTTTGCATTCCGATGGATAGTTCCAATACGATGTTCTGTGTCAATGTCATATTCCTGCAGTCGTTCTATCCACCTTACAACTTGCTCTTTAGGATTTAGAAACTGCACTAACCATTTTAGTGCAGCATGGTTTTTTCTTAACAGGAATTTACCGTCGTATAAGTACTTATAAAAGTGCTCTACGGATTGAACCACGGTCAACAACTCCTTCCTTGTCACACAATTGTTCCTTTCTGGCTGCGACAAGACCTTGCTGAAATACCCAATAACTGTTTCTTGTTCGTCCTGCACCTGAGAAAGAACGCTGTGTTGCTGACATCGGTCTCCAACACAAATTTACTCTCCATCCGTGGATAATTCAAAATCGGTGCTGGAAGTAGTAGCCGTTTCAGTTGTTCAAATGCGCTGTGGCAGTCATCATTCCAATTATATTCTTGTCCATGTTCGGTTAATTTTGTCAACAGTTTGGCAATGTTCGCAAATCCAAGTATAAAACGTGGGTAATATGTACACAATCCCGAAAATCTGCGTGGTTGGTGTATATCTGCTAGTGTTGGCCACTCTTGCACTGTTTTTATCTTGTTAAGATCGGTTTCCAATTTAGAACAAGTAATAACAAAAGTCTTTATTATTCACTATTCACAAGTTTAATTAACGGTGTATGCCTTATTTATAGATATCTTCAGACCAATTGACAATGAAGAGCTTTCACACTAATACTATTGACTAATATCTTCTTAAACTAAATCCTTAACCATAAGTCTTCTTAACAACACTAACACTACTATAATTTATTTATTACCCTTTTGTCTATTTATGTACAAGCTGGTGGTACAATATGCACGTCCACATAACACAAATTTATATTTACTATAGGACTGTCAAAAAGTAATAACCAACTAACTATTCACGATATGATTTATATACGACATTTGGATATAGACTAACTGATGTTTACTCATCACCGATTTTATATATACCCTAAAATTAATTAGATGATTCATATTCTGATGTTTGCTCGAATGATCTAGACTTCTGTAGAATACACTTCGTTTATGCAACTTGTGTGTTTTACGGGTTGCCTAATAGTTCGTAACAATATATAGTGATAGACTTATTTTTCTCAAACATTTAAAAACGAATAAAGCGGGTGAGCAATTTCGTCTTGTAAATAAACTGTCCGATATCAGGCATTTATTCCTTCTCGCACATACAAAAACACACATTTTACGTCTTTACGCCGATATGAATAGATTTTTATAAAAATTACCGTAACTTAGATAATTCTAGTAATGCATGTGACATACTTATGTAGAATGTTATAAATAACTCTCACTAGAAAATCTGAGGCACTTAATATTTCATAATTGAGGTTTTTGGTTGCACAGGGCTGTCTTTGTTCCGTCAATTTATTGCTGATGTACAGACGTCATAGTTCGGATCAAATAAACTTGGTATGACTCCTACCTAAAAATCTTTTGAACTAAATGATTAAGAACATATGTCCTAACTTGGCGCACTTGTTTTATTTAGCTTTCATTGTTAACTTGGCGATTTATATATTAAAGCTAAGAAAGTTAGGGAAACATAATTTTACTTAGTTATTCAAATGTATGTGTATTATATATTAAAGTTAGATATAATATCACAAGAATATTGAATACATTATTAAATTTATTTATAAATAGGCCCTTGGCTGAAGTACCTTACATTCAGACGCTTTTGTGATAAGGAAATCACTAACATAATACTACTTTAGAGTCAGCATACTTACACTGTAAGGATTACAATGCTTGCGATATTTAGGGAAAGAATTGCTGATGATTAATGTCATTTTCTAAAAGAGGCTATAGTTTAACATACGAAATGTAATGACCTATTGTGGAAAGTGGTTACTGACAAGATTCAAATACTTCAAACTAAATTTTTGGTTATAATGAATGTGAACTATTGAAATGTACAATATGAAATAGGCCTTGGGGCTACTGCAACTATAATAAGGGGCAGCTCCATGCCGTAGTTAGTACGTGTGTGATTACTATGCCCAAGGTCCCGGGTTCGAATCCTGACACGGCTTGTTTGAAAAATGTTAGACAAACATTTTTCACAAAAATACGCCCTCGTTCGGATGAGCAGTGAAATGGAGGTCCTGCGTGTGAGTATTGTAACGCACGTTAAAGATCCTTACCTTGCTTGAAACAGCAAGAGTTCGGCAACATAAAAAATTTTCCAGGTATAGAAACTCGCTTCCTGGCCAATGTAGTATCTTCGGGTGGAGCATTGAAAAATCAAATGTAGTACAACTATAATAAATAGTAATACATTTGGAGAATATCTCTCTAACCTACAATTCCAATAGTGTTGCTAAAATACATCATACAGTATAAATTTTTTTAGAAGTGTATTTATAAAAGAAATGTTTGTCTACGTACAATAATAATTAAACCATTTAGGGATTAAATACTTAAAAATAACAACAATGATATGTATCTATTATAACGATCATTTTGGGGCCGTGTCGACTAGTGTACAGTGTGTCCCAAATTGGATGTATTAAATGGGTAACTTAGTTGTTATTAGAGATACAATAAAACTGTGTGCGCAGTCATGTGCCAACTTTTTGAGATCAATTCAATGGTGAAATCACAAATGAGCGATCTTTTTTTGTTTTCGAGTTATAGCCAAAAATTGATATTTTTTACAATTCTATTAATTCTCATAACTCGTTTGTTTGCAAAAATATCCAAAAATACGGTAATAGTTTTTTATACAGTTTTTTACGTAGAATACAGTGGCGTACGCAAATATTTAATATTTACAATACTTTTGAGGTTATAATATAAACTTGCATTTTTTTAAATGGAAACCACAATTGGTTGTCACTTTATTTAAAAGCTCTTTTTGACAGCTTTTCAAAAATATATAGTTTAATATAATTATCTTTTCAAATGGTCGAATTATTTGTTGTGTTTGGTATAATAAAATAATTTATTATATTGGTAATAAATAGTTAGCCGCGAAACAAAAGGTAAACAAAAAACGACAATTGTTTGTATAACAAACGTCAACGAGCTTCAATCATATCTATTGCACATGCAATAAATTGTATTGTTAGTTTGTAAGTGAAGGAAGCATCAGTCTGTTACTAAATGGCAAAATTTGAAAATTACGAAAAATACGATATGCTAGATGGATTTATTGAGTCTGCGAGAATTCCTCTATCAGTAAAAACTTTATATTTTAACAGGTAATTGTGTAACTAATAGCAAATAATATTACTATGTCGTTTGTAAATAATACATATACCCTGAAAGACAACAACCTAATATTAACATGTTTAAAAGGATAGATAGTAATTTACAACAGTTTGGCTGCTTTGAAAAACCTAGAACGAAACAGTATGCAGTTTTTAATTAAGAGCAAACTACTGTTTCAACCATAGCATGTGTGGAAACAAACCCAAAAACATCATGTAGAAAAATTGAAAGGGAAATGGGTGTTTCTAAATCAGCAGCTTCAAGAATATTGAAGCGTAATAAATATCGACCCTATAAAAATAAAATTATACATAGTTTGTTTCCCGACGATTTTCAAAAAAGAAAGCGATTTTGTCAATGGTATCTTCGTAAATGTGCTATAACATTATATGGTCTGATGAAGCACTTGCTAGTCGAATGAAAATACCTATCAAACATACGAGGCGTCAACAAAGCCGTTATGGTTTGAATATTTGTTGCTACATTGTTGGTGGCAAATTTCAATACCATACTTTTGAAGACAATTATTCAGCTTGTCGCTATATTGAAATTTTGTATACCAACTTGCACGAATTACTGGAGGACATGCCTCTCGAAAAAAGACAAAAAGTATGGTTCCAACAAGATGGTGCACCCCCGCACAACGCTATAATTACTCGTGATTATTTAAATAGAGAATATCTCAATAAATGGATGGGTGCGTTTGGACCTGTTCAGTGGCCGCCTAGATCTCCTGACTTGTCGATATTGGACTATTTCTTGTGGAATTGTTTGAAAGAGGAAATCTATAAAACCCAGAACCATAGTATTGAAGAGTTGCGGAATTCAATTGAAGCAGCATTTCGTAAAGTTAGGGCGGTTTATTTATTAAATTCTATTAAGTCTTTAATAAAACGATGCGAACTTTGTTTAAGAGAGAATGGAGGCCAGTTTGAACAATATCTCTGAATTATCAGTAAATAAAACTATTAGTATTCCCATCTGTGTTCTAGTGTTTTATATATATATATATATATATATATATATATATATATATATATATATACATTTATTTTACCGCTAATACAGGCCCGAAATGCTATACACACCCGACGTTATTAAAGCCAACGCGACGTTACCAGACCCGGGTCTGGGTCTGACAAGGTTTTTGATGTATTTCTCCATTCCTTGACCTCTATAACCCTATAAGCACATCTTTACTTTTATATGATCGGGATTGAAAGGTCGGTTTAACATACCGTTATATACAAATTTAGTTCACGTAAAACTAGTGCAGAGAGCGTTCTAGTCACTTGATATACAGACGATGTTTCTCAGTATCTTCAACCGACGTACTCAGTTCCTCCAGCCGGCAACCATGCGTTCGCTTATTGTGATCGGTGATGTATCCGTACTGGAATGTTTACAGCAAGAACAGATGTCAGGTAACGATGTAAGCCTTTTTAGTAGGTTCACTAAAGTTTATTAAAATTTCTGCACAACTTTGAGGTACATTTATTTATGCAAATTATTTTGCACTTTGGATATAAATGATTATAACCCTCAACAAGTTTTCTGAGGGCTATAGCTCTGCACGTAAATCGAATAATCGGTCGGTTCGTTTCTGGTTTTAAATTATAATGGGATATTAGAAAGTATAATAAGGGGGATCTTCTAAAGCAGTTCAAGAAATCTAAATCGGGCGAAGTTCGAAATTTGTGTAGGCTATAGAACAATTTGATTAATAAAATTATAAAATGCAGCTTATTGCCATTTCTGTATATAATTTTAAATCATTAATAAATAACAAAGGGTTCACTTTTAATTGTTTGTCTTTGATGTCAATTCTACAGCCACTTTCAAAAAAGTTTAGTCAATGAGAGACTGGGTTTAGTGCAAAACAAAACTGTATCCGGATCAACAAATCTCCTTGAAAATATTCCTCACTCTATATGAATGGTTCCAGGTCTAGATATTTGTTACTGACAACAAGTTGTGTTTCCGATATTTCCATTATTTGTTAGTAGTAATATTACCTTGGGTCAAAGTTACGACAATGAAACTAGCAGCTAAAAGTAGTGGCTGATTCTAAAAGCCGTGATTGTGAACCAGCTACACCCTATAGCATAGTATACTCTAAATTTTAAAGTTAATAAAGCATACATGAATACATAGTAATCAAGTATATTTTGTTTGCATAGCATTTTAGAGAAAAGCGAGGCCTGGGGAAACTAATATTCTAGAGGCCCTTCAAAGTTTGAAATAGAATGTGTGCAAGAAAATAAAATCAAGAGTGTATAATATTCTTCGGATCATTACATTTAATTATTTACAGCAGCTTTGAGCGCTAATTATTTCAAAATAGTATAAAATACGCGCTATCAGGTTATTAATGAGGGATATTGCTAGTGCATGCAGTCGTTTACACAACAAACGTGTTGTCAGTAAAACATATAAATATTAAAATATCATTATCAATAAGTTATAAAAGTCATGTGAACTGGTCAGTTGGTGGATGACAGGTATTCGTGTATAATATATTTCCTTCTTAGCAAACATTTTACAATAGTGTTTCTTATTCAATGCTTTGACTTAAATCTTCAAAAGCTTTAAAAATACATATTTTCTGAATATATTTGTCGACTACATTCAAACCTTATTGCTCGATTCGAAAAGACTATATGAGATTAGTTTAGTAGTCCTTTCCTTTTTGCATTGTGTCATTTATGATTTATGGTGTGTTGTTGAAGTTTCATGTATATTTCAAGTTCTGGATATTTAGATGAAATATTATACTGTGATTATTGTTACTAAATTACTAAGAAAATGTTTGTTAGTCCCAATATTTTAAAGAGCAAATGCTTCCTTTGCTTAATAAAAGCGCAGCGAGCGCAACAAAATCGAGGGTTATTTATTGTTTTAATTATTGTGATTGAGAGTGTCAGCTGGCAGTAAGTACAGCTAAAACTTGTCGAATTTTTGTATCTATCTCGTGCATAATGGAATAGTTAAGGCTTTTGGTCTCAAAACCTAATGGTAAGTTTATACTTTATAGTAAAGTTCAAACTGTTTCAAAACCACAAATTAGTTAAGGCACAAGTTATGTTCTTTTGGTTCCCTTACAAAATTTGTTATGTTTGCATGTCTATTTCAGATTCATTTCACTTCTAATACAGTAGAGCAGAAAGAGCGAATAGACTTTTAATTTTATTAACCGCCATAAAATATAAATAAACAACATGCTGCTACGCTATTTTATTTTAATTTTAAAAAGTAAAAAAACAATTAGTTTGGCAAGGTCGAGATAGGGCAAATCCCTCTCAGTCATATAATGCACGGTTAAAAAAATATGACATTTGGTGCAAAAGAAGTTACTGTCGTTAATAGTATTCCATTTTGACAGGCGAATAACAATTTGGATAGAGAATATTACACAAATGGCAGCAAAATTGACAATTTATTAAAACATAAACTTTTTGTATGTCACTAGACCCCAGAGGATAACTATTTAGTTTCTGTGGTTAAACACGGTAAGAAATCATTTTAGGCTGGTACCTAATTTCTAGATAACGCTCACCTTCAGGAAATAAAAATTTAAAGTTTCAAAAACAATGGTTAAATAGATTTTCTTGACTAACCTATACAGGGCAGCGTGGTAACGTAGCGCTTTGTAAATACTGTGTGTTCTTTTCAATCAAATTTATGGGTAAAGGCGAGGCACAGAACACAGGTGCCGTAGTAAGAAAACTCTTTTGAGGTTATAAAATGCCGTATAAGTATTTAAGGACCATGAAAATTAAAATACCATATCAAAATCGCTGTTGATGCTAATAATTTTGTAAAGCCTTTACTAAATCACAAGATGATGTAGTATCAAGTTTAACACATACTATAGCAGGCAGATAGCGCCAAACCATCAGAAAATAAAACCTGTTATAGCAACTACAATTCTTTTTGGCCGACAAAAATTTACCTTGCGTGTAACTTCAGACTGTAGATCAATAGGTCTTAATATTCAGTGTTACACAAAGAGGGTGTATTTCGGGCTCTTCTGCATTATCGTATTAGTGCTGATGATGAAGTGTTACTAGGACATTTACAAAATTCTACACGTAATGTAATATACCGTAGCGCTCAAATACAAAATTGCATAATATCGTAACGTGGGAATATAATTCAGAACAAGCTCGTAAAACAAATCAGTAACTCTAAAGGATTTTCTATTTCAACCAATGGAACTTCCGATGTTTCGAGAACAGCACAATTATCACTTCGCCTGCCATATTTGGATGAAAATCGATCAATACGAGAAGATTTTATGGAAATTGTTTCAGTAAACAAACGACAGGTGAATATTTGGCTGTAGTTATAATTGATTTGTTGAAAACTTGAAGAATCAAAATGAATTATCTTGCTGGACAAGGCTACGACGGAGCGGCGGTCATCTCTAGCAGTTTTAAAGTAGTACAGTCTATTATTGAAAGAGTACTGAGAATCCTATATGTGCATTATAATGCTTATGCATTAAATTTGGCAACAGCTCAGTCTTGTCAAAATTAATGTATTAGTAATTGTATAGAAATAGCTAAGTTCGGCGGAAACGTTTTTAGAAATTCGCTTAAAAGAATAGAAATTATAAAAACAAATACAGTAAAATATTTGTCAAATTCTAAATAGCAAAAACTTACCGCTATGTGTACAATCAGGTGGGTTGAAAGCCATAACGGCCTTTTGCGCTTTAAATAAATAGATCAACTGCTTGTGGACTCCTTTGTATCGAAGCGTCAAATCTAGATGTTTCTTGAAGTGCTAGGCAACATTTAAAGTGCATAATCGCGGGAGAATTTGTTGTCGGTATAGGTGTTTCTGACTATATCTTTTCACATACAATAACCCTCCGTAAACTTTTGCTAACAGCGGAATGCAATTTATCTGCCGCGCCCGGCTATATAGATGACATAAAAAAACTATAGTGACATCTAGTACAAACAGATTCGACGTTTGAAAAGTTTTTCTCAGTCAGAACTTCTATTAGAAAGTATTGGCTATGACATAACTATCCCTAGATTAACGTCAAAACAAAAAACGGCGTAAAGGTAGTTCCTTCGAGCCCAGACCATTATTACAGAATATCAGTCGTAATCCCTTTTTTGACGAACTTTTAACATAGTTTGATTCACGAATTTTAAATCATAAAATGTTATTAAAGCTTTAGGTTGCATTTTGCCTAAGCAATGTGTAAACTTAGACTTTAATGATGCTATTGTGGAACAGTTAGAAATATATAAACAATTATTTTATAAAGATACTTCACTTAGTGAACTAAATATTTGGAAGACAAAGGGCAAAGAGGTACAGACTAAGATGGAAATAGGAAAGACAGACGAAACATACAAACTAATTAGAACGAATTTTAGGGATATAAAACCGTATAGCAAAAATATAAGGGACGCGGAAGGAAACGCCATAATAGAAAATGTACAGAAAGTGGTTAGATGGCAAGAATATATATAGGGAATTTATATGCAGGAAAGGAATTAACAGGAATCAGACATTGAAAAAGATGACTTGCGACATTCTATACTTAGAAATGAGTTTGAATTAGCGTTAAAGGGTCTGAAAAATGGTAAGGCGCCGGGTACAGATAAGGTGCAAACATAAACTTTAAAAGCCGCTGGACAAGCAGTAAAAGAACGTCTCTTCCAAATTGTAAGCTATATGTATGAAGCAGGAGAGATAGCCAAAGATTTCAGACGTAGCATCATAGTCACTATACCAAAAAAAGAGAGGCCTGGATAGATTTGAAAATTTTCAAACAATAAGTTTGACAGTACACGTGTTAAAATTTACTAGAATTGTACAAAGAAGAATGAAAAAACGCGCTGAAGAAATACTAGGAGAAAATTAATTTGGGTTTAGGCAAAATAGGTGAACACGGGTGGCTATTTTAGCTCTCAGGGTGATCATGGAGATAACAATGGAAAAAAATGAAAGCATGTATACAGGATTTGTAGATGTGGAAAAAGCATTCGACAATGTAAAATGGAAAAAAATGTTCGAAATACTCAAAAAGATTGGATTGAATTTCAGTGATAGACGGATAAATAAATATTGAATATATATTGTAAAATCTGTCGTTTATGTATTGCAAGTATCAGAAATACAATATTTATAAAATATTTGGAGGTATCAGAGAACTCAAAGAAGAGTGTAATTTTGCAATTATTAGCAATAAATTCTATACAAAATTTGCAAAATAATACAAATTATTAATTAATACCGTAATATAAACGAAACAAATTAAAACACTACATCATCACCATCTACAACACAACCTACACCTATACAGAAAACTTACATACGTACATATTAATTTTAACAAATTCACAGGCACTTGTAAGAAACAAAAATAGTCAGTTTCTGACTACTCCTAAATTGTAAACAAAAAACAAATATTCTTAAACAAATAAGACAATGAATTACAAATCTACTTCAAAACTTTTTTAATGCAACACGATGCAGCGGTTTTTATGTACTGTATCAAATTCATTTATTGCGCTTTCTATATCTAGCTCTTTAACTATGGACCCTTCAATATTAATTATTGCTAAATATTCTAGTCGATCGTTTTTAAACGTCTTAAACAAGAAAAGGTGTTCGCAAGCAGCACTTGGCACGGGGATCATAACAGCAATTACTGCAATTTTAAACGTTTCATTGAAAACAATTTTATATGCTTTAAGCAGGCCAATATAATTTAAAATTGTTTTTATTATAAATTTGTTTTGCGCTTTGTATCATTTTAGTGTATTTGGTAAAATTTTGAGTTCAGCTTCCAACGATTCCAAATTTATTTGTAGTGTTTGGCCATCAGCAGCAGATGTTCATAAACTAAAAAATTTACATTTTAAGGGTGAAGAGAGCCACTGGATACGATAATGTTGGAACACTGTTCATTGAGTTCTGATAATACAGCGTCCAATACCAGTAAAAACATGTTTATTTTACAGTAGTTTATGACTTCACTTTATTGTTTGTTTTGCACCGAAGTCACTTCCTCTATGATGTAATTTTGATAGTTTTGCGGTAACTTTCTATTCCGCTCACTTTTTGTTGCGTTTTCTTGCATAGACTGAGGAATATTAATTTTATTTCCGTTACACATTTTTATAACTTCGGAATATAAGTTTGCATATTCCTTGAAACCTTCATATGTTCTCCATTCTTTAAATGTTATTCTAATAGACATTATCAGATCATTACTTGAACTTAGGTCAGCTGTAACTTTTTGCAAATAATCACTAACACCTTTGAGTACTAACAAAATTTTCGAAAAAAGACAAATATTGAAAACAAATTCGAAATTTATCTGATACAACAATCCAATTGCCTCGGCAAAATGATTGATCCCTCATTAATCAATAAGTCGAGTAATACTAATAGTAGTATAACTATGGAGAAGCTGGGACAGCCCTTTTTAAAGGGTCATAAATATCTTGTAAAGGGTGTGTATTATGGAAAGAGAAGTATGTATGTGTGAAGGTCATGTATGTGTAGGTGTGTGTGTGTGTTGGTATTAGTTAGGTTTGAGGATAACGATAGTATGGCTATGGAGAAGCTGGCCGGCCCTTTTAAAAGGATCATAAATATCTTGTAAAGGTGTGCGTATTATATAAAAGAGAGGTATGTATGTGCAGGTGTGTGCGTGTAGGGTGTAGGGTATGTATGGTTTGTCGGTGATGTTAACGTGGAAGTCGTGCCGCCCTCGTGATAAAAGTGTGTGTGTAGATATCGATCGGGGGCGGTGTTGTTGTTGTTTTATTTTCGAAAAGAAAGGTATGTATCGTTATGTGTATAGGTGTGTAGGGGGCGTGCGTGTTTTAGTCTAAGACGAAATATCGTAAGGGCGCGCAAGTGGTGCGAACGTGTTTTTGTTTTAAGAGTGTGTTTTCGGGGGTGGTGGTCGCGATCGAGAATAAGTCTGGGTAAATAACCGCAAGGGTTTTTATTACAGGTGTCGATAAGAAAAATTGCGATGGCCCTTTTAAAAGGGCTGTCTCAGCTTCTCCATAGCTATACTACTGACGTAATCGTATTTTTGCTCAAGATGGTTCGATCGATGACGTGTGCGTGTATTTTTTGCCCTCCGAGAGAGAAGATGATGAAAGTGCGCTATTTAATTCGTATACAAATACAGGGTCATGATTATCTCATCGGACACACGTGCAAGACGTTTCAAGTAAACTTTTAATAATTTGGAAATGTTACGCTCGATGTTTTCGTAGGCAATTATGATGAAGTATTTAAAATAACGCAGAGATTTCAGATCGTCGGGCAAGAGAAAAAAAAACGGGGTCGCGATTATCTCATCGGACACGTGCAAGACGTTTTAAATGTAATTGTTTCGGTATAAATGGTAAAAAAGTTCTTCCTTAATTTTGTGTGCATTATATGAACCCAAAGCATATACGATGACGAAATCGTATTTTTGCCGAGAAATAAAAAGTGGTCGTAAATTTTGTATAGTATACACTCATTATATAAAGCGGAAGTTAAAATATAAATGATCGAGTATGTTTGTATAATTATTTTTTATTATCGAAGTCGGGAATCGCTTTTGTTAAAACATTGTATGTATAAAAGATAGCTTCTTGGAACGCGTTAAGAAAATACTGTAGTTTAAGATTACATCGTTTGTGAGTAAGTTTTAATTTCAGTACACATCGTTTTGAATCATTAATTATATAGGAACCCATTACTTTTAACAAATATGGTTTATAAATCCTCGAAATATAGACGATTGAAATTTTTTATATTCTTTTATCGATGCCGAGTCGGCGAAAATGTCTTTGTTACTTACATCTTTGAATAAAAAATATGCTCATTAATTTTTATGCGATTTCAATATCCGCATAATAAAAGATAACGTTTTTAATTTGAATGAGCTTTTTTTGTCCAAAACAAGGGCAATGCTATTTAATTCTAATGAATTGCTATCGTTAATGTCTGAATCGTGTATGTGGGGAGCGGTTTTCAGATGCGTAATAAATTGTACGTCATTTGGAGTGATATAAATAGAGGATCCCTTGTAAGGCTTTTTTATCTTGTAAAATATAAGTTTGAGAGTCGTGCAACGTGTTTTGTCATCGTGCAGCTTGCATTAAAAAACAGGTAATAATTGTAAATATATTTTTTAACTTTATGTAATTATATTCGTAATTAGAATTAAAATATGGAGTTAATTAAAAAAATCAATTCAGTAAGCCGCATCGATAGGAAGAAGACCGTAAAAGTCAAAGATCTCGAGCTACAGCACCCTTATCCGGTTTTAAGCATCAAATCTCTTCAGTCAAAGAAGAATTCTCGGCTCATTAGAAGAATGCGTTGTGTTCCTTCCGCAGAGAATCGCGGACGTAATTAGCGACAAAGATATCGAAGAGCTGAATAAACAGGAATGCCTTCGTTTGCACTACCTAGGATCGTTCGAAGTTGGTTAGTATTTAATATTTTAATTTTTTATTTAAAAAACTAATACGAAATTCGTTAATTTTAAAGGTAAACCTAATCCTGCAGCGAGTATTTCCTTCTGCTGCATGGGCAAAAACAAAGGATCCATCATCATCAGCCCTCACGGATCCTCCCAAGGAAAATCAAGAACGGCAAGAGCAAAAAAAGCCATCCGTATCGTCATCACACTAGAATACCTACCTATACATGGTAATTAATTTTTATAATTTTAGTATTTTTTACATCTTGATTTTTTAAAGTTATGAGTATTGAATATAGAATTAGATCAGCAACCCATTACAATCGTGATATGCTAATTGCGGATTATCCACATAATTTTTAAAGAATCGCATGCAAGGAATTGCCTGCTTATTTAAAGACCTTAAATATCGGGACGGTTTTTGATTGGGTCTCGAGCCCTTTTTCTATTTTGCATGCAATTTAATTTGTTCGACAATTTAACGTGCTTAGAAGATTCGTATTCTAACACAATAGCGTTTTGCTTCACCGACGTGTCTCGTATGAAAGAAAAGCTTTTTAATTTATGTAATTACGACCGAAGGGCATTTTATAATATTAGCGAAAGCATCTCGGCCGGTATTAGGTTGTTTAGATTTGTAGATCAATCTGCCGTATCGCCATTAAAAACAGTGTTTAATTTTCAGTATAAATGTGAAAGTGACATTTTCTTTTATGCAATTCTAAGAACCGATTGCCTATACGTGGACTTAAAAAATAGAGAATTCGTGTTTTCAACTCAATTTATTAATTCTTTGTTGATTTGCAGAAAAACCCTCCGCATGCGCTTGCATGAAATCGGCGATTTATTTGTCTATAGTAAATGTGTTAGAACGACAGATGTATTTTCTATAAAATCAACTAAAAATTACAGATTCAGAAAAATATGCAATAAACTTATCCTTTTGTATAAGATTTTTAAACTCGTACAAATTGTTAGAATAAAACGGGAACTGCATGCCGAATTAGAAGCCATTTTATGGTCCTGCGATTTATCGCCCAAAGACGATACGCCGAACGTATTAGTAAAATTGCATGGTTCAAAATACAGAAAGTTGGCATTGAAATACGAAAAAAAAAATGTTAACTAACAGAAAAATCGAAGCGGACGCGGGCGTTTCGATGTGTTGTGATCAGATGCTACAGTTGTATCGAAAAGTGCACGCAATTTTAACGAAATGTCGTAAAACTAAAGTATTTCGCAATTGGGTTCGAATATTAAAATCACACATTCACAACACCGAATCGATTTTAAGAACGGTGAAACAAACTTCTTCTTCGCTCTCGGCTAGTTATCTGAATCTATTCGAAAATCTTCTATGCCATATGAAAAGATATAAAATGCTATTTAAAAATCTATTAAAAAACTACTGCGGCAGAATGTTCCTAAACAATGGATGTATTCTCGGAGCACGCCTCGACATTCTGAATTGGTTTGAAGCCGATCGTGTCTGCGTTTAAATCGAGAATTCAAACAGCTCAAATTATTAATGTTGCACATAAAGATCTTAATTTATTTATCGAAGATTGTAAAAACTAATTTTATCCAAATTGTATACGATTTTAAAAATCACTCGGTAAACCTTAAAATTAATGTCGTGTTAGCGTGCGATTTTTCAAATTTTCCGTCGCGCTCAACGAAAATGAGTTTCAAACTAGGTATTTTTCGACGCCCAACTTTTTAATTTGTTTCGGCAATTTAGAGAAGTTTAACGAGTGGTTTGCGTGCAATATCGCAACACGCTTGTTGGATAAAATAGAGAACGACGCAATGCACGGGTCAGGATTCACGCTATCCGAAATATTATTTTTAAATGTTAATATTAATAAATGCTATGATATGTTTCACGCGAGTTGTTTCATGCCTCTTCCTATCGCAATTCAAAACAAAAAGGCCTGTTTAAACATTAGAAACAATGATTTTTCATGCTTTTATTGGAGCGTTTTAGCCGGAATAATTAAGCCTACAGCAGGTAAGCATGCTAATCGCACAACTTCGTATCCGCATTTTGCAGAAATTTTTAATATGAAAATTTCGTCAGCCCCATGCCTATATCGGATATATCGAAATTCGAAAAGCAGAATGATATTTCTGTAAATGTTTTTGCTCTTATTTTAAAACGCGCTCGATACATCGTAACACCGGTACAATTAACTAGCCAAAAACGAGATAAACACGTTAATCTGTTAATTGTTGAAGATGCGTATGTCGACGAGTCGTCAAAATTTAATTCTGACGACGGCGAAGACGTCAACGGCGACGAGGACGACGACGACGGCGACGAGGCCGATAAAGTTGGAAAAAGTTTGGAAGAATTAAAAAAAAATATTAAAGATTATAAACGGGGCGTTAGATATCATTATTGTCTTATAAAAAATTTAGCCTCACTTGTGAGAGGTCAATTAACTAAACATACGGGTCACTTTTACGTATGCGATAGATGTCTCTCCTATTTTTACGATCGCAAACGTCTCGATGCCCACGAGCAAGTATGCGAAAAACTTAACGAGTGTCGTGTTATTTTACCCTCCGAAAAAACAAATATTTACAATTTAAAGATTTTAAGTATAAAATACCTGTGCCGATGGTGGTTTATTCTGACATAGAATGCCTTATTAAAAAACCGAAAGAGCTTCCGAATCAGAACGCACTTTCAAATACCAGGAACATATTCCGTTTTCAATAGGATATTATTTTTATTGTGGATATGACGAATCTCTTTCATATTACAGTTCATACACGGGCACAGACTGCATTTCTTGGTTTGTGCGACAATTAAAACATATTGCCATATGTTATGGGAGCGCATTTTTTAAAAACGAGCCTGCTACATCCTCTATAGATGCCTCGACGGCAAAAACGTGCTTTATTTGCGAAGTCGATTTCTTGCCGGACGACGAAAAGGTTATCGATCACGATCACATGAATGGTTCTGTAAGAGGTGTTGCGCATAGCAGCTGTAATTTAAATTTTAGGTTATTTCCAATTATTCCCGTAGTCTATCATAATTTGAGCAATTATGATGCTCATTTTATTATTAAAGAGCTTGCTAACGCTTTCGAAGGCCCCATGAATATAATACCCTTGAATAATGAAAAATACATAACATTTTCTAAAAAATACAACGACGCAAATGTGACGTTCAGATTCATAGATTCCTTTCGCTTTATGGCAATGTCATTGGAAAAATTAGCATGCGAGTTGTCTTTCGATGACTTTAAAGTTTTAAAAAAGGAATTTAGCTCGCTAAACCCGGATCGCATTAAATTGCTAATGCGCAAGGGTATTTTTCCCTACGAGTATTTGGATGACATTTTGAAATTAAGCGAAGAAAATCTTCCTCCTATAGAATGTTTTATAGCAATCTTAATGAATCACATATTGAAGAATCGGAATATATTCATGCGCAAACCGTATGGAGCACTTTTAAATGCAAAAATTTAGGCGACTACGCGGACCTATATTTAAAATGCGACATTCTTTTACTTTGCGATATATTCCAAGACTTTAGAAAAATTGTCTTGAAACATACAAATTGGATCCCTTAAATTTTGTGACTTTGGCGAGCTACTCGTGGTCTAGCATGTTATTATATACTAAAATCAGGCTAGAACTAATTTGTGACGTCGACATGTTTTTAATGATCGAAAGAGGCATTCGGGGGGGCCTTACTCAAGTCGTAAAACGATATGTAGAATCCAATAATAAATATTATCCCTAAACGTATGATCCATCCAAGCCGAATAAATTTTTATTTTACGGAGATATTAATAATCTCTATGGTCATGCCGAATCTTGCTATTTGCCTTACGGGATTTCAAATGGCTAACGCCTGAAGAAATATTAAAATTTAATGTTACAACGGTGAGCATTACGAGCGATAAAGGTTATATTATCGAATGCGACTTGGAATTTCCTACGGACATTCACGACGCTCAGAAAGAGTTGCCGATGTGCCCAGAACAGGACACGCCTCCGGGCTCGAAATTTTCAAAATTAATGTGCACTCTCACGAAAAGTTCAACTACGTTGTGCATTACAGAAATCTCCAGGTTTATTTATCTGCGGGCGTAGTTATGACGCGCGTTCATAAGGTTTTAGAATTCGGTCAGTCTCCTTGGTTGAGACCGTTTGTCGAATTAAATACAAGAATGCGCACGGAAGCTAAAACGGAATTTGCACAAAATCTATATAAATTTGCAAACAATTCCATTTTGGTAAAACAATGGAGAATGTTAGGAAAAGACGCGTCATAAAATTAGTGACTCATTGGAGCGGTCGGTATGGTGCTCTATCTTTAATTTCCAAACCAAATTTCCATTCGGCAACGATTTTTGACAAAAATCTGGTCGCGATCGAATTGAGCAAAACAGAG